>CM038225.1:108225505-108825505 GCA_021442155.1 Cymbidium sinense
GTTTATCCTTATCGACATAAACCTATTTGAAGTACAAATTACATCTACAACTTCATGGGTATGATTTTCTTCTCGAATCTAAAACTATTGCTTTGATTTTGTAATCCATTTTTAGTGTTTTAAATACCATAGAATCCCAAGGTTAAAAAGCGGTTCAAAACGAGCGGACTTAATAAACCAATCACGTTAGCTTCTCATATTGCTACTATGAGTCATCAAATGGGATGAGGTTATATTTTGGATTCTGACTATACCATCTGCGATCACACCAAGAACTTCCATTAATCAATATGTCGATCAGATTATTCAAACATCTGATGGCGATGTTGAAGTTCGATTTAATCCTCGAAGATTTATTACCCTTCCTAGGGTTTCTTTTCCTTCAAACCTCGAAAAGAGATCCAGGTTCTCCTACTTGATTGGGACGAACCATCTATTGAACATTCTCGAAATCATATTTATCATCCAGTGAGAGAAAATAGATCTCCCACCCCTTCAGAAATGAACTTTAGTCTTAATGAATTACAAAATAGGATCTAAGGCTAGAGAGGCCGTTTTGAGATAATATTTTCAACCAAAATATGATAACTTCTGAACTTGGTATAGAAGTATCACTTCAGAAGAACAACGAATCGGAATATCTGATTTATATTTCGAAAAAATGATAGAAAGAAATAGGCAAGGTAAAGCAACAATTTCTTTTGTTGCCTGGTTTTGCCAAAACTATACTCAGTCCGCCCAAATTGTCGTCTTATCCAATAAGAAATGACTTACTGAGCATAGGAAAGTAATTGAAACTTCTTATCCTCTACCGTTGCTAAAATGGTAGATGAAAACTTTAGAATTGACTTTTGGGAAGATTAGTTCGATCCTCAAATTTTAAAAGAATTTATTACTATAATTAAGCAGCTTAATTATAATAATAGTATTCTCCAAATCATTTTCGATCATCTTTTTAGTATTGAATCTAAAATTGATCAGTTAATTAAACAAAAAACTCTTAGTCAAGATATTAGTAAAGTTTCCGAGAAGGCTTCAACAAGTATTACTCCCTTTCTTAGACCTTCGTTTCAGCCTCCACCTAAACTTATGTTTAATTTGGGACCTTCTCGAAAACATTGAATCTTACGTCATAGAATATAGAAGGTTTGAAAGAGAATTTGTCCATCTTCTTTTCATTAAGAAGATAATCTTATTTGAATTGAAGAATCTTCAACTTGAGCTAAGATTTGGATTAGTTGATCCTTCCAATAGTAAGAGTATACTGAGACCAATCATATTAATGATATTTTTTATAATCACTGCGCGGCAAAATTATCAAAGTGATCATCAGTGAAAGATGAAACAGTTTGTTATTTATCGAATTCTTTTTCAAAATCAAATGAAGTAAGAACAATCTTCATTAGGGTTTATTTTAACCTTTCATCTATCTATAATTCATTTAATTTTTTCTTAGCAGTGCATTTGTTAGCATTATGACCCATTCGACCGCACTTATAGCATTTGATTTCTCCCTTCCCTTTAGGTTTATACCTAGAGGGTTTATGATCTCTTGATTTTTGTTTGGATTTATTATGTTTAGGAAATACTTTTGATTTAGTTTTTCCCTTATGTGTAGTAGTAAGTGCACGAGGTTCCTGGCGAATTGTTCACAATTCTCAGTTGACGTCTTTCAAGAAGACGCTCACTTTTCATTTGCTCTTTAAGTTTAAAGTCAGAATAAACGGTTAGCCTGGTCTTAACGCAAGCAGAGATGAGGTTTCCGTATGTGAGATTCTCATACGGATAGTACTATCATATAGACGAAGAGTAATTTTAACCTTTTCAGCAAAAAGATTAGGAAGTCATTCAATGAATTTTTTTCGATGAAGGTTATGATGACTTTGGTAAGAAAAAATATACCATATAAAATGAGTTAAGGATGCAGCGTAATTCTAGTAAAGAGCGAGTCTTTTATTATTAAGAGAAAGCAATCGATCTAATACCAAGCTTATAATATCAAATTATTATAATGCCACTACCTTATTGATTCACCCCATCAAATGCATAAAATTTTTTTTGTTATATGGCTTCAATTTTATGAGAAAAATTTGTAATTTTATAGGATTACATCTTTTAAAGCATCATAGAGCATAAAATAAGTTGTTTTCATGATTATTAAGGACTGTTTGGATCCATTTTGTTTATATGTTATTTTTAAAAACATGTTTGTTTAGTATATTTTTTAAGCATTTTTTGTTTTCAAAAATAAATAACACATTTTTTAAAATACTCAAAATAGCTTTTAGATGTTTTAATTGTTTTTAAAAAACAATAATTATAACCAAACATATTTTATTTTAAAATAAAACAAAATAAAATTAAATTAAATTAAATTAAGAAACAGAAAACAAAAGTGATCCCAAACAACCCCTAAGAATATGAAACTTTTTTTTCAATAATTAAATAAATAAGCAAACAGGACTTTTGAATATAAATATGTATGTATAAATATATGCATATACATTCAAATATCTTTCTATATGTTGAGCATTTATCAATCCAAATATATATATATATATATATATATATATATATATATATTAATTATAACTCATTTACTTGATGAACGAGTCAAATACAAACGATTATCAAATTGAACCCAAATTATTAGCAAACACAAACATTTTTCCACTCTTAGCGTTCATGATTATTATTATGGAACTCGAACAATTGTTGAATAAAGATGTCATACAACTATGAACTAGCATAGAAAAAATCAAATTAAATTTGTCTTATTCCAATTTGTTATTATTCCTATGTTAAATTTGTTGCAGAAGAAGAATTATATAACCCAAACGGTAATCTAACAAGATTTGACAAGCGAGTAATACTACACATTAGACGGTGAAGAAGTCATGTACATAATCATGATGCAGCGTCGAAGGCGTAATAATTTGCAGATATATACATACCTATGAAGCATAATTTTGGAAAGACCTATGAAGCATAAAGAGTAATGATCGATGCTTCCGAGGACTGAACATCACAAAAATGAAAAGCAAACTTGCGAGCGCGCGCGCGCGCGCGCGCGCAGAGAGAGATAAAGGGAGAGAGAGCGCAGGAGGCCAAAAGGCGGCGAACGATTGGACAGAATACCTGCAACAGGAAGAGTAATTGGAACCTAGGGTTTCATTTGGTCAGCTCTAACGGCTGGGATAACTAAAAAATGCTATCACATCTATAATTTAAAAATATTTAGGAAGATATATATTTGATATTTAAAATTTATATTTTTAATATTTTATTTATGAATGAAAATTTATACACACTTTCAAAATAATAATAATAGTGTTTTTAATATAATATTAAATATTCAAATATTATGTATATAAATATCAAAATTTAGATATGTGTGTGTAAATATCCTAAATTTTAATGTAGGGATATTAAAAAAAGAAAAGTAATTTATGAGAATATTGATATATAAATTTTAATTTTGTAAAGATTATCAAATTTCTTTTATAATTAATATTATATATAAAAAGTTCATATTAGATCAATTTTATATAAATCTAATAATTTTATATAAATCTAATAATTTTATATTACACGAACATACCTTTCTGCATTTCATAATTAATCAATTAAGCCTCAAAATATTCACCCTTTATGTTTCTAGTCGTTTATTTAATTAAGAGCGTAAAGATATTTTAAATAGATGCTTAAATTTGAGAGCTTAGGTATTTATTAATTCTGTACATAAGAAATCGACGTGAGGGCTTTTTTTTCTTCAAACTTTATTGTTATTAACAATATTTATAATTAAATTTTAAAAAGTGGTGTATTATAGATTGATTTAAAAAATAAAATAATTTTAATTTTTATTAAAATATATAAAATAAGTATATATATATATATATATATATATATATATATATATATATATATATATATATATATATATATATATTACCTAAGTAATTTATTTTATTATATATTAGTAATCTTAATCAATAAAATTTATTATCAATTCTAAACTTATAAATTTAATTATATTTTTATAATTTTAATTATTTATAATAAATATATCTTATTATTCTCCTTTTAAGCTCAAATCTCATTCTCTAAATTTTCAAAACTCTCTACAATAATTTAAAATATAAAAAATTATATTTAAAACATTTTTATATAATTTTAATTTAATTATTTATGACACATGTGTCTCTTTAATTTTTTAATAATAATAATAATAATAATAATTATTATATTATTATTATTATTATTATTATTTTATTTTATTTTATATATATATATATATATATCTAAAAAAATCTCCATGATTATTCATGATCTTAAGAAATGCAAAGACATATAAATTAAGTATGAATATATTTCTAATTGATGAGATAATTGCTAACATAAACTAAATTCTTAATGATAGAGAAATTTTTTTAGAAGGTGGACATAAAATTAGTAAAATAAAGATTACATATATGATATGTAATTTAAGTGGTGTAATATTATTAGAAAATCAATTATAATTATTAAAACATAAAATGATACATAATGTGGTATATATAAAATATATTAAATTTACACTAAAGAATGACTATAGATATGAGAATAAAACTTGTGCAGTTAAAATTAGATGATTAAGGTGAAGAAATACCTCAAAAGTATTATGCTATAAGTGGATAATATTAAAAACTACATATAAATTTTATAAAATTTCAAATAGGTCAATGATGTTGTATGAAATTAGGTACTATGTGTTAAAATGAAGTTGTAATATCTAAGGTAAGAGTAACAAAAATAAGAATGTTATGATGAATTTGATAAAATTATAAAGAATAACTTCATGAATGATTATATTGTAGAAGATAAATAGAGAAGCCCATTATAATTAAAATAAAATAAAATAAAAAAGATTTCCCTAGTTTGGATATATATAATGAAACATAGAAAATATGCCAATCATAAAAGTGTATAAAAAATTAATACCATAAGATTATGAAGGAATATAAGAATACACCCATGATAACATGGATGATAGAAGTTTTTTTTTATTTTATTTTTTTTATTTTTTATTTTTTTATTTTTTTTTATTTTTTTTATTTTTTTTATTTTTTTATTTTTTTTTTTTATTTTTTTTTTTTATTAATGGATGATAGAAGTTGTTTAGTCTACAAATCATATATTTAACACCTTAATAAATGCTTAATAGGAACAAATGGAAAAAAAAAAAAAAAGATAATCCATAAAGGCCAAATGAAGATGACTACGAGCTAATCTTAATCTTTAAAGAGATGTACATAAATACTCATTAAACTTTGTTTAAAGTCCTTCTAGTTATTAATTATCAATAGATAATGAATTGGATAGAAAGAGTTAAGCATTGTTGGTGATTAACGTTACTGTTAATACAAATAATGATGATGATCAGTGACCCCTATAAAAGCAAAAGGGGGTGATGATAATGATGTGACATTAGTAGCTACTAATAAAATATTATAAAGTCATTAACGATTGTTAATATCATTTTCTTTTCTATAGAATAAGTGATTAATGAAAAGGCACACATCTAAGCCAATAAAAAAATTATAATAACAATCACTCATAGGAAAAATAAGAACAATAATGTGTGTGAAATTAATCATTACGAATTTTTTCAAAAGAACAAAGTTGATAAACTCTCCATCTTCTCTCATTGTTCTAAATAACTTATTTCACTGAGTTAAGGAGTTTCAAATATGAGAAGTTGGTGAATTAGAATTAAACGAAGCGTTCAACTACTTTCATGACTCGATTAGAGCTCGTTTATGTTAGTTCATTTAATTAATCGAACGAGCGAACACTTTTGTAAATACTGATTGTTAAATGAACGAAAGCGACAAGTTATTGTTATTCGGTTATGTTAGTGAGCGATTATTTAAAGCTGAAATGCTCGAGCTGATAATGGCTCGATTAAGGCTCGATTAAGGCTCGATTAAAGGCTTGTTAGGCTCGATAAGGCGATTAAAGGCTCGATTAAGACTCGATTAAGACTTGTTCATAAACAATACTGTATGAGGCTCGATTAAGGCTCGATAATGCTCGATTAAGGCTCGATTAAGGCTCGTTAAGGAGCTCACGAACACAATTTTTTTTTAACGAGCTCAAGCTCGAACACCATCCTAAAAGCTCGAATCGAGCTCGAGCTCGATACTGGCAAACGAGCTTGAACTTGAAAACCACCTTTCGGTTCGTTTGTTTCCTATGGTGAATCAAACATCCTTTAGACAACCGATCACCTTATCTCACATTTAGAGTTAATAATTATAGTAAAATCTACTATGAACTATAAAGAAATAAGCCAGTTTTTAGAGCTCATATTTATGATATAATGATTCGAGAATGGCTACATATTATGTGATTATCTTTTATTTAAATGAGTGCAAAGTATGGGAAATAATATGTTATCATTCTTTATATTCATTTTAGGCTTAAATAATATTGTAAAAATGATTATCCCTTCTGAACTTTATAGTTTTTGCTATTTGAGATAAATTAGTAATTTGTCTATCGTAAAAATTATTTTTATCCTCTATTTTTATTCTAATATATAAATTTATCTCTTTTAAGATTAGAGACTAAGGCTTCATTTAAGAGGGCTTTTTTAGTGCGTTTTGCGTTTGAAAACGTGAATTTTTAATTTTGATACCCGTTTGAATAGTGTGTTTTTTGAAACTGCGTTTTATTTGTCACTAAAATTTCCTTTTAGCCTTTTAGCAAACAATCACTTTTAATCTTTAAAGCTTTTTGAGAATCAGAAAGTTTAATGAAACTAATTCTCCTGATTATAGATATGATAGCTAATTTTACGGAAATAAACACGTGTCAAATTTCCATTGAGGTTTGGGAATTTTAGGCATGACAAGGGGTTGAATAAACAAGCTAATGGGTCGGCCATAAGCAGCACTATCTTTTTTACATTTCTATTATTGTGGATAAAGTTAACGTTACATATTTTTTTATTTAATCTGATGAATTAAAATTTGGATAATTGAAACTAATTGAGGAAAGTTTTAGTCAAATAAGGAAGTTTGTCCGCTAGTTTAGGGTTGGCAGATACTTTATTGTACAATTATTTTAAGAAGTTAATCTCTATGATAGTTGCAATTTAGAGTATGTTGGATACAATTAAAATTTAGGATTTATTTGACATTTTTTTATAATTTTATAATTTTTGTTATATATATATATATATATATTGAAAACTTTTGTAATAGAAGTTTTTACAAATATGTCTATCACAATATCCTGCTGCTTATAACATAATAAATATGAAAATCATTATATTTAATTTTAGATTAGTGTTGAAATGAAGCATTTGTCTTGCACAAATCTTGAAGTAACTCTAATGATTATAATCTCATTATTATAATTTTTATGAGGATACCCAACGCAAATTTTCTGCTATAAATTATTATATTTTTTATAAAAAAAAAGCAAGTCTATCGCACCCACAATAATTTTTGTAAAAAAGTAATTATATCATAAAAAATTATACACCACATTAATTATTTTTAGAATTATCACACCTCATCAGATTTATTTATTCCAAACCTCACTTTATAATCTTTAAATAATTTTAAAAAAATAATAAAATAAATAAATATTACCGCATTCATTAAAATAAAAGCCATAAAAGCAGACAAATTCAAAAGCCAAAGAATCTTAGGGTCTATTTAGGATAGCATTAACTTTTTAAAAAGTTAATTATAAAGAAATTAATTTTTAAAAAAATTATTATGTTACCATTTTTTTTTAAAAAAATTTAAATAATAATTTTATGATTCTCATCTCATTTTAATCGTTCTGATTTTTTAAATATTATTTCACAATAAAATTTTCTGAAAATAATCAATCGAAACTAATTTATTTTCTGATTATTTAAAAAAAAAACAAAGCAATCATAAACCCTAAACGCACCCTTAGCCTTTCATTTTCAATCCGCCGTTAGGTCCGTTAACTTTGATGACGCCACCTTATTCGGCTTTGGAGTTGGGATAACGGAATTAGGCTGCAATAAAAAAGCTCTCTTTGTAATTAAAAATGGCAAAGATTTATCGAAATCTTTACCGAGAGAGACATTTGTTCTCAGTAGTGGAAGACAGCTACGAGGAATATCCATAGCCAGATATTCTCGGTAGGAAATCGATGGCAAGGGAAGAAATTCCTGAAGGTAAAAGCGGGATACTGTTTTGCAGGTAAATTTAAAGGAGTGGAATCAGTTAAAGATCATTAGATATGATGAGGCTGTGGAAGAAATCATAACTTAGCTTCCACTTGAGGCTCATGAACAGTACATTCTGATTATTTTCAATGGTTAAATTGGTGTAGGTTGTATGAGGTCATAAGGCTGCCTTAAAAACTTATAAGTCACGAATAAGTGATATTCAGCTCGTTAATTGGTTTATATTTGAATTATACTTTTAAGCGAACGAGTTGAATATGAACATACATTTTAAACTAGATATATAAATGAGTCTAACATGAATAGTGTTTTGTGAGATTGTGTTCTTTAAGGGGCTGTTTGATTGCCTGTATTTAGAGTGTAAAGTAAAATAAATGCAATGGATTTAACTTTTTCAATATTTGGTATGGTGGAAAGTAAAATTTTAATGTATTTATAATGTATTTGAAACACATTAGAATGATCATTTTGGATGTATTTGAAATTCGTTCTACACCGGCCAGTATAAAGTGTTTTTTGCTGTAGTCATTCTTCGGTCCCACCCGTCGTACTGCATCACCGCACCTGCCGTCACATCGCTCCGCCAAGTGACCCGAATCTCCATCACCTATTATCGGCTCACGCGCCACTTCGTAATCTCAAAATACTTTTACATTTTATTTTACAAAACAAAATAAAAAATCATATATTTATAGAATTTTCTATCAAATAAATTAAAATAATCTAAATCCGCTACCTTTCTTATACACTAAATTCACTTTACATTCTAAAATGTAGGTAATCAAATAACCCTAATTAAGATTATCACTTATGTTGATACATCAAACACAAAGTATCAAAAAAGTTGGAGAGAGAGAGAGAGGAGAATCTTCAGCAGATACTTCCGTAACATAAACGCATAATTTCAAGCAAACTTTCAATTAAAGAGGGTTGAACTGACCGGCCTTTCTAACTGTAAAAAAAATGACCGGGAACTCTGATTAAAAAATTGATTAAGGCAAATTGATATATTTCATATTAAGAAAATTTATATGCATATCACATAATTTTATATATTTATATATCTAATATTTAAAATTTAATTTTACATATATAATATCATAATCATCAATATCACATCAAAAAAATTATCATAATTTACTTTCTGAAAGTAAAATACATCTTTTAGAATATAAAATATATTAAATAAATAAATATTTAATTTAGATATTAAATATATAAATACATAAAAATTATATTATATGTATATAAATCCTCCTTTATATTAGGATGAGTCTAGTTTAATTATATGCATCTATTAAATCAAATAATAACTTACTCTCTCATCACTTCACAATGATGTTGATCCTCATACATTTTTTTAAAAATTTTTAATACTTGTGAAATGTCAAAATTACATCCAAAAAGTTCAGACCCTAAGAAAACTTCTTCCAAATATTTCATCTCATAGTTTTTCTAACACAATTATACTTATAAATATCTAATATTTTAATTATATTATCTAATAATTGAATCACATTAAGAGATAACATGCTACAAGTTTTACATAAAACCTAGCCTCAATCTTAATACAAAACATATTAGAACATCCTGCCATTTTTCCCCCCTAATTATTCTATAATAGAACATTGAAAGAGACGGAGAACATGAGTGGGTAGGCAAAGAATAGAGAGAGAAAGAGAAGAGAGAGAGAGAGAGATGCATTAATTCTATCAACATGAAAGAGACGAGGATATGAATAAACACAGATGAGTGGATAACATCAATCTTCAACAACAACAACAACAACAAGTTTAATCCACTGGGTGGGTTAATCAATGAATCCCATTATTTTGTCTGTGTGTCAAATTCTCATTTAATTCAAGTATAATAAGATCATTTTTATCATCTTTAAAGTCTGCTCTGCCTTTCTTAACATAAAGAAATCCCAATGATTACTCTCCTAATCGGGTCATCTGTAGAACTTTATGTACCAAACCATCTAAGGCTCTCCCTAATCTTATCTACCAATGGAGCTACTCAACTTTTTCCCAACATACTCATTTTGCATTCTATCTCTAAGGGTAAAGCCACTCATCCAGCATCCTCATCTCTGTAACACTTAACTTAGTCTTATGTTTCACATGCCATAATCTGGTTACCACATTACAGTTGCAGTTGGTGGGAAAGTGAGTCCAATTAGTGAACAAAGGCTTCAACAAATTGCATCATGTCTTTATCCAACAGAAGAAAGTTTAATCTAGGAAAAAAAAAAAGTCTAAAGAAAGCTCCACTTCTAAAACCCTAGATACACACTCCACTACCAAGCATGAAGAGTGCACCATCCATGCCTAAATCGATCCAACTATCCAACATGGAATAGATATATAGAAAAATATATATGACCAACATCATAATCATCCATTCATTTTCTTAATAAGAAGCATGCTTCATTTTATACCAATCATTAGCTTTTATAAGGTCCCACATCCCACTATCAAATAAGAGTAAAAAGAAAAAAAGAAAGGCGGCAAGTTAGTGCACAAGAGCCCCACAAGGCCAAAATTAGGGAGTGGGCTCCCTCAATGCCCCAGTGAGCACTTCAGGTAGCACTGAGAAAGAGACAGAGAATGTGGAGACAGTTGCAAGTGGAGTCTCCTTTTGTCCTCTGCTTGACTCTTGCAATCACACCACCTTTGACAAGTAAAAAAAAAAAAAAAGTTGAAAGAAAGTGGTAAGATACACAGGAAGGATCTTCCATCAGACCTGTTAGAGAGAGGATGATCCTGGAATATGGCGGACGATGTGGTTAGGACTTAACTTGCGTCTTATGATGGCGGCGTGTTGGGTTCATTCTTCACCGAAGGGTTCTCTGGCTGGTGCTGAGTGTGGTAGATGGCAGCTGCAAGGGATATGGGCATCATGCAGAGAGCTTTGGACTGGAGGAATTGCATTGCCGCTCCCACGTCTTCTTCCATGAGCTTCGCTACTTGCCGCTCTGTGCCGTCGGTCGACCATTTCTCCCAAACCTGTTGCTTGCTCCTTCCATCACTGCTGCTGTCTCTCCTGACAGGGATACAATACATATTGCGAGAATCAGGAGGTCTGCATGATGTGATGTTAATTGTAGACTACATGTTGCAGTATGCATCATAAAAGTATTGGATGATTAACAATCTCAACAAAAAAATAACAAGATGAAAGATTGTAATGAGCTGCAGAAAACATAAATGGAAAGATTTGGTTTTCCAAATCCTTGAGAAATTCAATACGGAGTTGCTGTGGAAAGTTTCACAATGAAGCATACTATAGTCACATATGAATAAGAGAAAGATCTACTTACTGGAACAGATGAGTCCAAAATGAGTACAAATATTTGTGAAATATTAAGCTATGCAGATTATATCATGTTTCTTCCACGTATTTGCTTATTACCTCATTCTGTGATAATGGAATATCAGCAACCAGCTGTGCCACCACCACCGCCCAATCTGCTCATGCTAAGAACCTACCAAATGGAAAACAGATTAAAAAGCATAGTGAGATGCGAACCGCTTACGACGGCCATTATAAAAATGATAGCTTTAAGGAGCTGCTAAAACGTCTTACAAAGCTTTATTAATTCGTAAAATATTGGGATGCTATTTACCTTGACTTGAAGCCTCAGAAACTTGACGTAATCTACAATTTCATCAAGCATGGCTGCTCTATCTGTCTGCATAGGGAATATAAACTTAAACTTCAGCAAAGGGAAAAATATCGTTACAATAATATGAAGGCACATTAATTTGCAGAAGTTGACCTTGTTAGTATTGGGAACTAGTTCCTGCAAGGCTCTCATCCTTTCCGCTATTCTTTCTCTACGTAGCTGCCATGAAAAGAAATAGAATGGCATAAGGAAAATGATTTTGGAAGTATAATTTTTCTCATATTATCATAACCTTAAGTTTTTTTGCAGTAACAGTGAGAAAAACGACAGAATTTAGGAAAACAAATACTAATATCAGGTAGAATATTCTTTAAGGCATCCAATGTAATTCAATATTATCTATCTTCTGCAATAAAGAGGTGCTGGAATTAATGCAATAGAGATTTCAACATTTCAAATCTGATTTAACTGTCTCGAGGCAGAACTTTCCAGTTAAGAAGACGTAATATGGCACTACCCATAAATGATTCTTTGCAATATAACATAAACCTGAAAAACTTGAAACTTACAAAACCTTTTTTTTTTTTTTTTTGGAAGAATTGCATACATACAACACAATTCTTATGCATTTACATATCTAACACCCAAAATTAAATATTTTTGTATCTAATACTTTTCTATGCTTGAAAAGATGTGCATTTTACCTCACTTTAAAAAAAGTAAGTGATGATGTTATATATATATATATATATATATGAATTAAAATTTGGGTGTTATATATGTAAATACATAAGAATTGTATGAAATATTTGTAAATCCCCTAACTTTTTTATATCAGATTAGTTTCCATTTTATTAACCATTCCTTATATTTAGGCAAATGGCGTTACCAAGAAATCCCAGACCTACCAACTACCATCAATATCTACTTTCTGAATCCATATTTAATTTTTTTTTTAAAATAAGTTTAGCAAGGGTTTAGAACTCTCAATGACAGATTTTGAATAAACATTTAGGGGTTGTTCGATTTTATATAAAAGGAAAGTAAAATAAAATAAATCGGGTTTTGAAAATTTTGGTATTTGGTTGAAATACAAAGTAAAAGTAAAAGTAATGCATTTGGAATTCACATTTTAGTTATATTTTAGTGTATTTGGAATTTGCCCAAATTTGAGCGAATTCCAAATACACCGGCCAATGTAAAATGTCACGACCCAGCATCGTACCGGCCCGTCAGATGCACCACGCCCTTGCTATCTTGTGCCGTATCGGGCCAAAATCTTCAAAATAATTTTCATTACATTTTTTTAACCAAACAGAAAAAACAAAATCGTGAATTTGTAAACCTAAACAAGTAAAGTAATCACATTCTTTTTTTAAGTAAACAACCATTTAAAGAAAAGGTTTGGAAAGAATGAATAGAAGATGACATCCAACAATTTGAGTCGGTTTGAGATCATGTTTCTTCCCAAAACACTATGCCATCATCAATAAGATGCATTTTTAACTTATTAACAACAACATAATCCAACATCTCGTCCAAACCCCAATCATCCTTCTCCATACCCCTTCTCGAAATATATACTACTCGTGTAGGGGTGTGTTGAGCGGTGAGCCATGGCTCGCTCAGAAATCAGAATCGCCTCGGCTCGAAGCAGTTTGAGTTAGCCAGTCGGATCGAATCGAGCTCGTCGATCCGATTAAACGAAGGCCGACTCAGCCGGTTCAAAATCAAACGAACCGTCGAAATGCAAAAGGCCCGTCGTTCGGCTCGCTCGTTAGGCGATCTGTTTTTGCTCATTTGCCCGCAGGCGCGAGCCGCGTTCCGATCGCTCATGAGCGAAGCGAGCCGTTGGCTCGAAGTCGGCTCGAAATAATTTCGAGCCACATTTTTGGCTCGAAAATCGGCTCGTTGCTTGAGCCGATCGATTCGAGCGAAATTGAAGTCGACTTCGATCTTCATAATTTCTCAGCCCTACTACGGTGAAGCCCTTTGTCTACTGTTTTCCTTTGGTGTAGCTACCATAATCATTAGTAGTAGCTGTTGAGGTAGCCTTTTTCAAATAACGACTATCATCACTTGTCTTCTCTGCCAGATTAAAATCTATGTATGAATTGATTAAAGCGAAATGGGACCAACTCTCCAATGCATCATAACATTTTGTATAATCATTAAAGCAAACCAATAAGCATTTAGGAATGAACAAATTAATGAAACATGCTTTGAAAAACAAACTCGTAACAAATAATAACTCAGTTAAAATATGCAGATGAATAAATAAGATGAGCAAAGCAGTCCAAGAGAAACTACAATACAACGATGGAAGCCCTACAAAGTTGTAAACTATTAGGAGTCACTAATCAGTTTGTATAAGTATATAGCTCATAAGATAGATCTTCAAGCAAGTGTGTCATTCGGAATCCCTCTTTTGACAGCATATTGTCTGTGGGTTAAGTTCTTAAGATTCATCACTGTTTATTTCTCCATTCCTGTCCGAATACCAATGTATACATGTTACTCTGGTCATGTTTTTCCTGTTATGTGCTTCTAGGTGTTTGCGGGCACCTTCACGCGGCAAAGAAGACTTGAGAGACTCCATTAAATATCCAAAAAATAAGAAACCACACCTTGAATTTTATATTAGGAAAAATGATATATGTTGCATGCTGCACACATGCCAAAAGCAGCGGGAAATGTTTGCAAAACAAAATTCATTAATCCAACGTTGTATGATCCATCTAAGGCTTCGTTTGGGAGGGCTTTTTTAGTGCATTTTGCTTTTGAGAGCGTGAATTTTTAATTTTGATATCCGTTTGAATAGTGTGCTTTTTTAGCTCATCTGTTGAAAGTTCTGTTTTTTTTAGCAAAAATATAGTTTTAAATCTTTTAAGCAGAACAGAATCAGAAAACTTAGACAAACCTAACTCTCATGATCATGACTACAAAATGGGCTCTTTGAACTTGTAAAATATCTGAATCTCAAACCTTCATTTTAATAGTCCAAACATATAAATAAGTATGTACTTGTATAGACAAACTAAGGATGATTACTTACCTCTAACACTATTAGTAATGCATATTTCAAAGAGGATTTTTGTTTCCGTCATATGAAGCATTTATTAAACCTTAAATCATCGAAGACAGGCCATCATCTAGAAATTCATGGTGCCAACTCCAAATAAACAAAAAAATAATAATAAAGACAGTAATATCACTAACAGGATGCACCACTTCCAGTAATCCAGTTACATTAACATGCAAGTAAGAAAGCATGATAAATTACCCTCTCTGCTATGCTATGCGGATCAGTAGCTTGTCCGCGTCTTGCCCTCACTCTTGGGCGAGGAGCTGGCACTTGTGATGCTGAAGCAACCTGTGCTTGCAATGCTTGACCATGGAGAATCTATTAACAAAATCACAACCAAATGCTTTGAGAAGCAATTATTTTACAACCTCTACTACATTTTATCGTACGGCTCTTGAAACAATTCGAGAATTTACAATTTAACATATTAAAATCTACCCACAAACATAGCCAAAGCTCCCGATATGAGTTACTGACAAAATACCTGAGGAGGATTATGCCGGATTTGATGAGACTGTACTTGCCCGAACGCGGGAAACAGACTCGGTAACTGAATCGGATCTCTTTCCTGCCAAAGAACAAGTGCATATCATAATTTCCTAGTCTAATTCCATCTTTTAGGGCTCATTTGGGTCGCCTGAAGTTGGAAAACATGTTTTTAAAACCATGGATTTGAGAGATTTTATCATTTGGATTGATACAGTTGGAACTCATTATTGGAGTTAGACACTAAAAATATATTCAAAATTCCTCAAATGCATGGTTTCGTTTGCACAAGTAAAAAGACTGAAAACTTTTCTATCCGCTATCAACCAAATGAGAAAAATAACATGGCGGAACTGATTATGATTAATGACTTCAAGAGGGAGCAGGATGAGCTCACCGCGTCCGACGAAGTCTTCACCTCTAGGCCCTCGCGAAGCCGCTTCCCTACGCCGCCGCCGCCGCAAGAGCCTTCTTCTGCCACAGCGAACCCAGGCCTCCCTTGCTCCAAACTGAGCCCAAGAGGAAACACCGAGAAAGTACCAGGAGAAGAACCGTCTCCGGAGTTGAACTGTTGCACGATCCCAGGAACCGAACTTCCGTCGCCTCCGGCGAGGCTTCCATCGCTAGACGTGTATCCGGGCATGGAGAATATCTGCTCAAAGAAATCGTCGGCGATCCCGTCCGGTGGGGGCTGAGGTGGGTTCGCCATGAGAATGAAGATGGGAATCGTTGGAGTTTTCAGAGGGCATCGACTGGATAAAAAGGAAAAGAGAGACAGGCGTCGAGAGAGTTCTGTTTGGAGGAAACCTCAAGGGCCGACACTAGAGCTCGGTCATGAGAACGAGCCAAGCGAGAAGGAGAGAGAGAGAGTATTTTTCTGTTGAAATGTGACAGTGGGTTCGCCCCACTAGATTTTAGAGCGATTAGAGTGTCGACGACGTATATATATAAAAGGAAGAAGGAGACGGACGTTTTTTCGTCATAGGAGTCAACTCTATGGCAGTGTTTAGATACTACCAGGAAGATGAGAAAACATTAATAATAATAATAATAAATTTATATTATAATCTCTTAAAGAACTAAGTTGATTCTATTTTGTTCTCTCCCTGATTTCTTCTATTATATTTAGTGGGGCAAATAATCAATTTGATTATCTCAATTTTTGTATAGTGCAACAAAGAAAAATAATAATTTTATTATGTCTTTTAAAACTTTTTCTAATTGTATTATCTTTTATATATTTCATTTAGAATTACCTTCAAACTTAATAAACTTAACCACACATTGGTACTTATTTTACTTCTTATGCAGAATGTTGGTCAATAAAAGAGAAACATAAGACTAAGTTAAGTGTTACAGAAATGAGGATGCTCAGGTGGATGAGTGGCTTTACCCTTAGAGATGGAATGTAAAATGAGTATGTTGGAAAAAGTTGGAACTTGATGGTAGATAAGATTAGGAGAATTATTTAAATGGTTTGGCATAAAAGCGTCGTCGTCCAATGACGATTAGAAGAGTAAATCGTTAGATTTCTATGTTAAGAAAGGTAGAGTAGGCGCAAAAACTTGGTTAAGATGTATAAAAAATGATCTTAATATACTTGAATTAAATGAGAATTTGACACATAATATGACACAATGGAGACGAAGGATTCATATAGATGACCCCACTTAGTGGGATTAAGGCTTGTTGTTGTTGTTGTTGCATGATAAATTATCTAAATAAATACTATGTGTTCTTATCATCCATAGATTTTAGCACACCTTTTTCAAACATAATAACAACAAACTCTTGCCATCAAAAAGTACTCTTTTGTACTTACATTTTAAGGTGAGGTTCATAGATTTTATTGCACTTAACTTTGCTTTTTTATAAATTACATTTCCAAACACTCAAATTAATATGATTAGCTTGGTCTTTCTAAAATTTGCCCTTTCACTAAAATGAATATTTGTTTTCATAAAATACTTAAGAGCAATTACTGTTTTAACCATTCTATTTATTATTGTAATTCATATCATCATACATTCCCTATTTGTAGATATAACTATACTATATATAAGATGATCATAGTAGATACTATTTGATATCCCATTATGCAAGCATACTTTGATTTTGTGTGTTTGTTGTGTATATGTGTGTGTAGGTGTGTCAATTCAGGTCGATGGGTCGGGTTTAATCAAATTGACCAGAATAAATTTGACCTAAACCCGAGCGTTTATTAAGCGGGTCAAAATTTCAACAACCGACTTCAACCCAATTGACTACCACAGAATGATCTATTTATATTATTTTTTAAGTCAAATTTGTGTTCTTGTGTAAAAATCGGGTCAATTTAGGGTTCGCGAGTCAATTTCGAGTCGAATTTGAGTGGGTCAAAATCAAGTCATTGGGTTTGTGGGTCAACTCAAACTCCCAATCAAACGGTCAATTTCTTCAACTGACGCGACGAATAATTCAAGTCAGCAACCCGGATTTTTTTTGAGTTTGGGTTATTATCGTTGTGTCGGTCAATTTTGACACTCTGTGTGTATATGTGTATGTATATATATATATATATATATATATAAACTAATTGAAAAGAGATTGTATGTATTTTTTTACAACATAATTTAATTCAATTATCATCTATATTAGTTTAAACAAGTAAGAAAATATATATGTCAAAACAAAGTTGTTCACAAAAAAATTTGCAACACATTTATTCAAAAGTAGTTATCTATATTTCTTGATAAAAGCCTAGAAAATGTGCATAAAGTACTTATTAGGGAGTGCCAAACATCAATGTTGGGAGAAAGTAATATTTTTATTTTTAGAATATTATATCATCTTTATCTTGACCTATATATTATAAAGGATTATAATGCAAAGAGTTCCAACCATTACAATAAACATCACAGTACATCACAATGCAATAATATCCATTACTATTTTACACTTATGGATGACCTTAGATGCATATCATCTAATGAGTGATAGTATGAGGTTTTTTTTTTTTTTTTTTTTTTTTAACAACAAGATTAAGTGAATTTTATCAAGATATCTTAAAAAATTTTATTGAATTTATAAAATTAATAAAAAATAAATGAATTCAGGAATATTTAATATGTCGATAAAATATTTTATTTATTTGTATGAATTAAAGAAAATTTCTCATCAAATAAATTACTTTTTATGGGAGTTGAAGGATTTAATAGATCCTAATATTCTCAAAAATAAATAATATTTGATTTAATATGATATACTTACAAAATTTTAGAGTTAAATATTCTAACAATAAATGTTCCTTCAATTTTTGAAAATTATTATTTATTTTCATACAAAATGTAATGCGTAGGGGTGATACAGTATTCACGGCTAGGAATATCATTATTGCACGAGGGCAGATCGATGAGTTGTTGACAGATCAGTATCTCTCAAATGCACACGTCGATGCCTTTCACTTGGTAGAAGTATTCACTCTGGGTTGTATGTCCCTATTTGTACATTTCGTACTTTACATGAGAAAAGTTTAGTGATGGACTTAGGGTTGATTAATGGCTTTGATTGTAATTGATTTGGGTTTGATTGGATTTTGACTCATTTGGACCTTTTGGATCAAATGGGCTGGATTAATTAGATTCATTTGGTTTAATTGATTTGAACTAAGGTTTCATTGTTTAAAATCAACAAAAAATAATAAAATTTATGAATGTCATAAAATTCTATTATTATTATTATTATTATTATTAGTATTATTATTATTATTATTATTATTATTATTATTATGTAAAATAGGTGGCTTAATATAAAATATTAAGAGAAATTATTCAAACTTACATGTAAATGATTTTAAAAAAACAAGTAAGATGCTTGTAAATACATTTCATAAGCTTTTCATAATTTTTAGTCTTGTGCTTATTTTTTATACTTTTATTTTTTTAAAATGCACTACAAGCAAGGAAATAATGATGCAATATCCCATAATGTATTTTTCTTTATCATTAAGTAAATTTAATCGGAATTCAGATGTTCAATTTGGATATAATATGCCTTGAACTTGAAATCTTGTAGTAGGAGCTAAAACACACAATCTCTTGGCCAAGGTGGGTTGCATCCTAATGTGCTTTCAAATGGCATGAAGTGAAATGCATGCTTTAAAATAATTTATGTAGTTTAAAAATATATATTTAAAAGTGATTTATAATTTATACTTCATAATTTTGACAATATACAAATTCATATAATGCATGAACAAACTTTTAAAACTTATTTAGGAACTTTTAAAATTATAAAATTATCATTTAATTTTTTTTAATAAATTTATAAAATATTTCCCAAAATTTCCAGCATTTTAAAATCATTGAAGTAATTTTAGAAATTTAAGACTTTTGAGAATTTTTAAAATGAAATTTATTTTATTTTTTAATTATTGTAATTTATTTTATATTTTATATGTTCTATTAGTTATAAATTTTTAAAATAAAATTTTGAATTTATTTATTAAATCACATAGTTAAAAACCTATGTGGCATAATTTGAGTCCTATATTTCAAATTAGATGGATGGTAGGAAGAAGCACTCTAATGATTAGAAAGCATTTGCTAATGTTTATAAGATGATATTGTGGTAACTTATTAGTATGTGAAAGAAGTGCATCCCTTGTGATGGGTTAATAAATGAATGTATACATGTAATTGTGAAGACAATCAATATGTTGTTATTCAACAACTTCGGTGCTAAAAAGAGAATTATTCAAACACAAAAGCTATTTGTCATTCCAAGACTATGTATGAGGTCATCATAATCATTGGATTCAAATATCCGGATCTAATGTTGTATACAAAGTGGTTTTTTATCTCCAACCTTTTATGCATATGGTAACTTTAAGAGGTGATTTTTTTTTATCTATTCCTTGGTTAATTTTGATGATCTTGGAAGACTTACTCGACTAACATAAGAGTGCACTTAGTTCAACTGACTGCGATGTGATGCATGCTCTTAGTTATCATCTAAAACATCAAGCTTAAGGTTTGTGATGTATACTCTAGGTAGGGCTATGACTACATACCAAATAGTTAAACAACTTTGCTATGGCTTAATGAAAATTCTCAATGTTTCCTCTTGTCTTTGTATCATTTGAGTCGTCACCCTAGCCATCACATTCTTCATTCTTGGACAATGCTTCTTAAAAAAGCTCACTAAAATACACAATTGGTTTAGGGTTAATGATGCTGATTCTTAACATTGTGAGGAAATTTGTGGTTTATATGTGATATGGTCCAAGGATTGTAACAAATTTCTAAAGTATGTTCAAGAAAAGCTTGTAGGTCTAGGAATCGATCAAACGTTAATAATGCTCAATAAAATAATTAGACACATATAATAGGAGCTTTTGATTAAGCTGAAATATATCCTTATTTGTGAGGTGAGCTATAGTTAGCCAATTGGATGCAACAATG
The DNA here is from genome assembly GCA_021442155.1 of Cymbidium sinense. Taxonomy (NCBI): domain Eukaryota; kingdom Viridiplantae; phylum Streptophyta; class Magnoliopsida; order Asparagales; family Orchidaceae; genus Cymbidium; species Cymbidium sinense. The sequence goes on from CM038225.1 coordinate 108,246,364, forward strand.
GATCATAGATCTTGGCCATGGATCAACTCATCAGAAGCATTATATATGAACCTATCAATAACTTTGTAAGGTCTTGAGGATGCTAGGGTTCAAGATCAAGTGCCCATGAGGTTCATTTAGAGGGATTAGATTGTATTAGGTAATTTAGGCTCATTTAAACTCACTTTTAACAAATTGGGCCAAGACTTGGGTCGGATTAGTCATGTGGGACTTTAATTTAGCCCTGAGAGCTGATAAGGTTCGAGGCTGACAGTTTTTAAGGCAAAGCTTATTCAAATGGGTTCCTAAGTATTTAAATCCTTAGTGGGTTTCAAGATGGGATAATGAAACTTGTCAAGTTAGTTTGGTTGGCGATATAATTTATATCCTATTAAAGCTTAAGATCTAATTAATTAGTAGGTTAGGTCAATTTGACTTAATTGACTCAACTAGTTAATTGAATTAGGGTTTAGGTTAGGCTAATTTAATCTTAGAGATGGTATAAGTGAAGCCCATTATTATTGGTTGGGGTTTAACTAGGCCAATTCGACTAAATGATTCCACATTCTAGTTATGTTGAAATTGACTTAGGTTAGATTTGAGCTAAGTTAAACTAGCATAATAGGCCAATAGGGACAAGTGAGTCAAAAATGGTCTACTAGGTAACTTGAGATTAGTCAAAAAATAATATAAGCTTGGGTCATGTTAATTGGCTCGATGGTTTAATTGAGTTAGAGTATGTCTTTAGGTGGGTTAGATTCATTAATCAAGGTTAGCCGAGTCATTTGAGTTTAATATAAGATTTTGTGAAATCCATTAATACAAAAGCTCATAAGGAAATTCATCTACCCCTATTCACAATGAATTGAAGGAGGCCACAATAATCAACAATTGACTTAGAATAGTTAGCTAGGTTTAAGCTATGTCTATAACTCGACCTCTTAAGGTAAGCTTGAGTGTAATCCACTACAATGTGGAGTTTAGCTTATAAATTTCAATGTAGTTTAGGCATCACTAGATATGTAGTAGTCTAAATATAAGAACTTATATGTTCACTATAGTTCTATTAGACAAATCTATAGTTTCACGATTGATTTGGGTAGTGAGATAATTTAGGTGCAATTTATCCCGCGAATGTATACCTATTTGAAAACAATCTAACGTTCAATAAGTTCAAATCTAGTTCAAAGCTTTCAAGAACTAATCAAGATTTGAGCAATGTTACATCCAATCAACCTCTCAAAGTAAGATTGATGGCTGCTCTTTGGTTGAGTCCTGATCTACTAACTCTGTACAACATATACTAAAAATGAGTTCAATAAGTGATAAAAATCATAGCTTTTATCAGCGATGAAAAAAAAATTTAAGAGAAAAAGATAAATTTATAATTTTTTAAAGTATCTTTGAAAAAGATTTTCACATTAAAACCTTCTCGTCTATTTTCACAATTGATGTGGGCCACAACTCGCATATTTTTATTTTTAACTTTTTTATCAAAATAATATATTTGTAATATTTAGCTAATATTTAATTGCTCATGAAAATTAATAATTTATCTTTTGTAGGAAGATTTACATATATATACTACACAATTCTTATGCATTTTCATATCTAATCCCTAAAATTAGATATTTACTTATTTTACACTTTCATATGCTTAAAAAAGTGAATTTTACTTTTACTATTTTTGAAGTGATGCCAGATATGTAAAAATTTAAGTTTAAGTATTAGATATGTAAATACACAAGATCTTTGTGATAGATATATAAATCTCCCTTTTTTGTATTAAGAGCAATGAGAGACAAATAATGATCATAAAGTACCCAAGTTTTAAATATATTAAAATGAATTAAAGTGAACTTCAAATGCCTTAAAATTTTATATTATATTAATTTTCCTTCAATTAAAGCATAAAAAATAGTAAAATTATATAATTCATTTACAATACATTAAAAAACAAAAAAACCCCTTAATCATGAAGCGATAGAATTTAAGAATTTGGACACTGGCTATCCACTAACTCCATGTGCTGTTTGTTCTGTACAAGTGATGGAATATTATTACTTTTTTTCTTTGTACATACGCTATATAATAGACAAATATAGCGTCAGAATATTCTCATTATAATTTTGAATGTTATCCATTTAAGGCTTATGAACAATAAGTAATGTTGGGAGTAGCATTGGTAAGACATTGACTTTTATCACTGATTTGTTGATTAATTCTTAGTTTGCGTTTAGAAGTAGTCGATGCAAAAAATACACTGCTATTTGAGAATTATGTTCTGACTATGTTTTAAAGAATTTGTGATGAGAAAGTTTAGTTTTTAAATCTTACATAATAGAATATAGTGATTAATAGAAAAATATAAAATGATTTTTTTTTAAAATATATATAATATTCATCATAATTTTTTAGATAATAGTTTCTTATGTAGCAGCTTTACTATAATTTTTTCAGATAACTACAACTATCCTAAAAAGCTTATGTCACGAGAAACTTTTCCTGTTGCGAGGCTTTCTTTCTCGATCTAGTCTAACTTTTCAAACAGGAGAATCTCTTTGGAGGAGAGATTGAGTAGGAAAACACTTTACTAAGCAAAGGATCCCAAGTATTATTGTATTGTAAAGTTCCTTTACATAGTAAAGTGCTTTCTCAATCTTTCTAACCTCTTTTCTCCAAAAGAGTTTTCATTGTTATTGTCTTGCGTTGTGATAGTTAGGCTAACTTAGCATGAAGAAAGAGTCTAAAGTCTTGAGAAAAATTTCTCGTGACATTAATCAATCTTTGAGCAATTATAATCATCTTATTTTATTTTTTTATGTTTGGCCTCTAAAATTTTAAAGATTCAAACTTTTGGGTTGATTAAGTAGTTTTTTTTTTAATATTGTTGGTCAATAACATTATTTTTAGACAATTGCCTTATTTTATGTTTAATTATAATTTGTTTGTTTTTTCTTTAAGTTTTATCATAAAAATATATTTTAATAATAAGAATTGCTTCAATGTGATAGAAAATGCTGTTCATTTTTAATAATATTTATAATACATATATATTTTATATTTTTTTTCAATATAATATTGTGACTATTTTTAGTGATAATTATAATAATTTAAAAGGGATATTTAGATTGATAATTTGTTTAGTCTAGTCATTTAGAGTTTAAATTTTAACTAAAATATATGTATATTTAATGCATAAAAGTTTATGATTAAACTCACTTAAAAATGTTAAAAAAGTTATATTTTAATTTGCTTTATTTCAGATTAATTTCATATTGAATATATAAAAAAATTATTTTATATGTTATTCATTTTAGATTAACATTTTATTTTTATATGTGAATCATGTTACTTCATTAAAAATATTTATTGGGTTCAATTCATAATTATTTAGAAATTTAAAAGCATGTATCTAAAAGAAATCATATAAATTCACTTACATAGAAAATTACAAATCTAAAATAAGTTAAACTTAAATTCAACAAAAGCCAAGTCGTTTAAATTGAGACTTGAGAACTATTTGGGAGAAGCTATAACTTTTTTTAAAATTAATTATAAAATTTTTATAAAAAATTAACTTTTGAAAACTTGTTATTTATGTTATAAATATTTTATTTCAAAAAATTTAAATAATAATTTGTTTTTATAATTATTATATTTTAATAATTCTGATTTTAAAATTAAGATTAAAATTGATAATCAAATGAGACTATTATTATTATGGAGTTTTTACATATATACCACCTCAATTATCTATTTTATTCATTTAATATCTAAAATTTTATTATTAATTATATATCATAAAATAAAGACGAAATTTATTTTATTATTTTATAATCGTGAAAGTTCTGCACTTATTTTTATGATATATAAATAATAATAAATATTAAATGATAATTTGAAGTGATATATACGTACGTAAAACTCCTATTATTATTATTTTTGACTGATTTCTTTCTAAGAAGTAGAACAGCCAAAAAAGTTGTCCAAAACACCCGAGGCTGGGGCATGACAACCAAATATTATCAGTAAATGGCTTCGCTCCACAGGCAATTAGGGTTTGGAAGCAAAGCCACAATCGCGAGGAAGAAAACACTCCCAAGCCAAAATTGAGTGTTAGGTCGTCAAATCGAACGCTGCAATGGCGTTCTGAGGTGCGAGTATTAGTTGTGACTTGCGCTCTTGAAGATAACTGTTCAACAGAAAATCGCAATGAAGGGCGTCTGTGTGCTCCGTGGTTCTCTTCTTGGACTTTCACTAAACATTCTTCCGGTCAGAATCAGTCTTCGACTGGCTTTTACTCGCCGGGCAAGAAGGTTTTGTTCAACTGCTCCGTGTTTGGAAAACGTAAGACACCTTCTTTCTCTGCTCTCGGTACTCAGCACTTCAGTCAATGCAACTGAGGTGCCCTGCTTTTTAATTACAAGTCCTGCGGATTTTTGCCGATCGGCAGCAATGAGTGGAAAGTCGAGATAGTTTTGTTTTGGTTGCACTGTTATATTTGGATATTTTCACAACCGCATTATATTGTTTTCTTATTGTAATTGTTTACTAATATTAGGAGTAGAATTATTCATCCTATTTTGGACAAACTGACGGCAGCGCGTTTTTTTTTCTTACTCTGGAAGCATAATCATCAAGGGACTTGACTGGCGGTTTTAGAGAAAGCTACATTTTGGGCTAGTTTTGTCAAAGTAATTTTTAAGAATGAACTTCTACCTTTACAATGTTATGTGAAGAAGACGCATAGAGAATTTCCCTTAGAAGTCTGCACGAATTTGAGATTGGAGATTATAACTAAGATTACAATAGAATCAGACCGACTAGTCAGGAAAGCTTCATCTTCTGTATTCAGTTTATTAAATCTTCCTGGCTTATTTCGTTGTTGCAAGTTTAAGACATTCACATACTTGATATCTGCATTTTTATTGGTTTTTGATGGATTTATGAAGAACTTTGGTAGAAAGTTAAAGTCGATGGTAGGCTTACTCCGTTGGTGGAGAATTGGATAGAGTGAAATGCATAATCATACTGCCACACATGTGAAGCTGTATGCACCATTTTTTCACTTTCAGTCTCAGGCATGTTGTGTACGGATCCAATTGATATGATCAAGCATCTGTAGTCTTTAACCCTTTAGGCATCTTGCTCTATCATTTTCTAGATTAGCAGACTGAAAATTCCAAAATAAGCTGGACTATGATGAATTTTTCATGGAGGCAGAGTGATTTGCTAGTGCTAAGAACCTACTTAATCATCACAATTAAGCTTACTTTGAATTTGTCTGTGCATTATGTTCCTTTCCTTTTTTGTAATATTGATCTTTCCTTCACCTCTGGTGTGCAATTTTACTAAATAATTCTTAGACAGATATATGTAGCTGCATTGCACAAATGAAGATAAAGGAAATTGCATGTTGCTCCACTGCTTTAAAGAGCTTGCACTTTCTATATTATTGGTAATTCTAAATACTTATATGCGTATGCATATTTGTAGACAAAATCACAGGCCTTAGGTGAATTAAGTTGAACTAAATGAAGATAGAAGGATATCGCTCTTTAAATCTTAGTTTTATAATCCAACAGTTTACTCATTGTTATTGAATGCATATGGAGGTTTAGGGGCAAATGAAGCGTTCAACAAAGCCGCTGGTGACTCGATTAGTGCTTTCGTTTATGTTCGTTCATTTAACTAATCGACGAGCTTGAACACTTTGTAAATATTCGATTCTTAAAGGAACAAGGTTGAACAAGTTGTTGTTCGGTTCATTTATGTTTGAGCGGTATCATTTAAAGTTTCGAAAGCGTTAAGGAGCTCGATAATTATTAAGGCTCGATTAAGGCTGATTAAAACTCATAAATAATATCATTTATATTTCAACAACGCTCATGAATAACAAGGCTCGTTTATTTCATTAAAGCGGCTTGATGCTCGATAAGCCCAATCAACCGAATGAACAAGCTCGAGCTCGAACAAGATTTTATAAAGCGAGCTCGAGAACACCATCCTAAAAGCTCAATCGACGAGAGCTCGAGCTCAATAATGACAAACGAGCTTGAACATGAACAAGTCTTTGTTGGCTCGGTTCACAGTCCTATGGAGGTTATATGAAGGATCTGCAGTTTGTTCCTCTGTACTCTATTGGAATAAATGATTTATAAAATTTCCAAGAAAAATATTGAAATGATTAAAATTTTCCACAAGTTTGTGGTCAAAACATTTTTTCCCTTTTTTATTTCAATTCAGGTCTCCAAGCTTCCTAAGTTTATGGTGAAAACATTAAATGGGTTAGCAATTCTTTTTTTGGTTGATATTTGTCTCCGATGAGCATACTGATTAGCAAGGGAAAATCGCAAAATTGAAAACTTCAGAATGTAAATCAAGAGGTAGATGGAGTGCATACCGAAAGCTATGGAAATCAATCGAGTAAATGCAGAGGATATTGCATCAAAGCTATACTTGAAAGTAACAGATGCGTTCTCTTTGAGTGGAGTTTCATAAATATTAAGTATACTTTTTTATGTGAAGTTCTATATGTATCAATCATATTCATATTGACATTCTTTTCATCATCTGTGATGTGGTAAATTTATGACCGCTATAATGCTATTTTCTAATTCATGGAAGTTATCTTTTTTTATCCTTGAAGCGATTATTGATTAGGTAGTTTCAAAAAAATTAAAGTTCTAATTAGAAATTTTTGGGAAACAAGCATCTGAATTAGAAGATTGACCTTTGAATTTTTTTTGTTTTTGTTTTTTTCTTTAAATACTATTTGTGAAATAAATTTAAGAAAGCAGTTTGGATCAAGATAGGCCTAGTACTAAATATCTTGCAATAACTTACCACAGCTTTGATTTTTTGGCTATGTTTTGTGAGGTGTAGAAAACATTTGGTAAGTATTATTTATCTATGTTTGAACTTCCGCATAGCAGGGCTAATATACTTGCAGGCCAGGCATACCTTTTTGATGTCTTGAACCATTTACATGAATTTTTAAAATTTTTTTTATTAATTTCTCTTATTGGGAATGGCTTTGTTATAAATCATTTTGAATAATGTTAGTCATCATGCAAAATGCTTCATCATTGATTTTGTGTTTGAACTTCTACATACAAAATGATGGCTATTAAATCATTTTAAAAGATTTCCAAACATTGTTTACGCAACCCAAAAGAATAAGACAACTTGAAAACTTGCTAAATGTTTAAGCTATTTGGATTAAGAATTTCACCTTAAAGTGTTAATTTTGGATGGCCAAGCTTAATATAATTGTAAGCACATCTATTGTTTTGTCCATACTGTTTTTGTCATTTAATTGTGCCTTATAAGTCTATAAAACTTTTTGAGCTGATTGATGACTGTATTTTTTGTAGGGAAGTGAACCTTTATTGTTGGTGGTGGGTGGTGGGGCAGCTGGAATCTATGCTTCAGTAAGGGCGAAAGAAGTTGCTCCTCATCTTAATGTGTTAGTTATTGAGAAGGGGAAGCCTTTGTCTAAGGTTAGTTTGCTTTTGTCAAATGGTTCTTCTTATGACAATAAATATCTTTTAGAGTGTGTCCGCCATCTCATATTTTTTTTTGAAGATTGAAAATTTTGTTTGGGACATTTACATACATAGCACACAATTCTTGTATATTTACATATCTAACACCTAAACTTTTATATTTATGTAAATAACATTAAATTCTTCAATATCACATAAAAAATGACACAATTATTAATTTTTGAAGTAAAATGCACCTTTTTATGTATAGGAAATGTGCTATTTTTGTAAATATTAAATTTTAGGTGTTAGATATGTAAATGCATACGTATTGTGTGCTATACATTTAAATTGCCCTATTTGTTTTTGGCATGTGCTATGCTTGGCAATTTTGTCTTTATATTGCGTCAAATAGCTTTGAGGTTGCACTCTTCTATCATGAAAGCAACGTTTAGGTCTTTAATGTTTTATTATAATTATGTTGGCTTGTTAGGATTTGTTTGCCTGTCTAATTCTTCTTACCTTCAAGTTTCTTTAGGATGGGAGGGTAATCTGACAATTACCAAATATGATGTTTGGGTCAGTCCCACCACCTTTTTTACATTGATGATGAAATGCTAAGAAATATAGCCATGGTTACCCAACTTAATGTAAGTGTTGTATTGCCAGTGGAAGGCAGAACAAGATTGAAATAGAAAACAGCCTGAAAAAACAACTCCACCTGTAATATATCTTCCTCTGTTAGATTGAGTGAAAGGTACCCTAATATGGATATAAAAGCTACATATTGAATTAAATCCCATAATTAATACAAATGAGGTATGCATTCATCGCATGCAAAGTAAAAAAATAATAATAATGTCATAACCTTTCAATTTTACAAATAAAATTATAAATTATGCAGGTGGTCAAATAAGAATAAGGATGATTAACTTTAAGAAGGAAATCCTAAATCATACAGTTCACTTGAATATTGAGGCAGCCAAAAATAAAGTTCACTCCCTGATATCATATACACTACATTACAAGATCCATACTAATAAACATGCCAACTTTATAGGCACTAAATATTTTTCAATGAAAAAGTAGTTTCAACACATATTTGACATGATAAAGTGTGATGTCGTTATTTAAGATTCATGTTTTTAAAAGCCACATGAGACGTTAAATTTACCAAAGAAATTTTCTTAGATTCAAGAAATGATTTAGTACAAAAGTTTTTTGATCCAATAGATTCTATTAATACTAAAGAAACATATGTGATAAAGTCCACCATGTCATTGTGATTGTCCAACATTGTTTTAATGACTTGCTGACAAATAAACCTTGAAAAATTTCAAATATATCGAGGTTAGACTGTGATAGAGAAGACCTTGTTGCTATCAGTTGTGTTACTAGATAAAATATTCCAAATGAAAGATTAAAATGGAGATGGTGAAGGTGAAATGTCAAAGATGTTGAAGTTATTAAATATATGAATGGTATGATATTGAGTAGTATTAGTTAAAATAAGTGCAGTAACCACAGAGTTTTCAGGTTTGTAGAATTTCATCATGATCAACATTAAAGGTCATTTTTTGTATTGGCTATGGAGTTGCTTATAAAGGATATTCAAAGTTAGGTGAATTGTAGTGCATTTTACATAGATGACAGTTATAATTGGCGAGATCTCTATAAAAAATAAATTAAAAGTGAGAACAATAGAGAACATATTTAGGAGATAAAATAGATTAATGATAGTTTATGTAACATAGTTTTGTGAGTGTAATATTAATCTTTATTAGCTAATATTGCTAGAAGATGAAGTGTTATAGGTTTAAGTAGTTTGGATTTATTTTATAGAAGAATGTAGGTATAAATGAGTGTGTAACTTCTACTCTTAAGAATGATGGTGCTATGTGTTTTCAAAGGGACTTAAATACAAAAATACTAAATTATGATTACACTAGTTATATTGTATTGATTTGAACATTGGTTGGTAAAGTCATTATTAATTGGAATGTTAACATGAATGTGTGGTCAAAATATGGATTATAGATTAAGAAGTAGTTATAGTACAATACAGTAGTTATTGCATCTTTTGAAGATAATGCAAAAGAATGTAGGTTTCGATGGTTTGACCACCATGTACAACTAAAGGTAAGAAATGTGCCACTATAATATGAAAATCAAATAAAACTACCATTGAAGGATTATGAATGAGAAACAAATAGAACAAATGTAACATGGATATCAATTGTACAGAGATTTGTATAAAATAAGTTTAGCACCTCATTTGTTCTCAACAAGAGAGAAAAGAGAATGACAGTCTTTAAAGTCATAGGGCTAATGATGATGATGAAAGTGGTTTTTTTATATACTTTCAACCTAACACATTGTTGAAATGAAGATTAAATTTATTTTAATATTTCATAAAATATACCATTCATGGTTGTCATAAAGTAGGTTTGGACCAACTAGGCTCTTGTACATGCAAGTATTGGGCAATTTGTATGTGCTTCTTTAACTTTCTTAGGTTGACCTTAGTAGGTGCTAAATAAATCGAGATTGGGTTGATGTGTCTCCGTCGGGGTTCATGTGGTCAAGCTTCTCCTTTCCATAAAGGAATCTTTGAAGTTGTTAACAAAAGCTGTTTTTGAGACATCTTCTCTTCATTATATGTAGTTTCTAAGGCTTATAATCAAAACACAAAACTTATTTTATTCACTTAAGTTTAATCAACTTAAAAATCAAAATTGATATGCTTTGAATAAAATATGGCTTGCTTGAATTAAGTTTGATTCAACTTGAAATTGACTCAGTATATGATACATGCATACTTATGCATGTGTTAATCTATATCATGCATTTATATGTATTCACACTATCACTCCGGGTGCTTGAAATTATCAAATTAAGAACGGATGATCGAGCATTGAAAATAAATTTATAATTACTATCTTTATCTAATAATTAATCGAAATCAAAGAGCCACTAATAAAAAATAATTGAAATTAAGATAATTATAAATATACCTTTCTTTGTTTTGATCTCATGTTCTATAAACATTTTCTCTTTTATTATTGATTTTCATATCAAGATTTTAACCTGCAAGTGTTAAATCAAAGCCATAACGAGCTTTCAATAGCTAGTGAATACTTATACTTCTAAATTACAATAACATAATGAGAAAGTAATAATATGCGTGTTATTCAAACATAATGAATCAATATAAAAATAAATAACAAATTTTATTCAATTATGATTTATCAAAGAAATTAAAATGGAAACATGCTTTGTAATCTATGAAAAGAAAAAGAAGAAACCTAATTTTTGACACTAAAAGCATACTTTCTTTCAATTGTTGTTAGTCACATGTTGGGGCAAGGGCTCGATTTGACACACTAATCTTTCTTGCTTGCTCGGTTTAGCATGCGGGGGCTGTCGCTCACTCGATTGCGTGCTCTGCCTGCATCGTTTTCCATCTCCCACTCTCATTCTCTCTCTTTTTCTCGTGCTCGACTTGAGCGCATAGCTTGATTAGTTTGCTCGGTCCGTCCTCTCCTTGACTCTACCTCCTACTTGGCGCCCCATTCGCTCGATCCCGTCTCTTTGTTCTTTTAGGAACAGTGAGCCGTCGTTCAAATAACCTTTTCATAAGATTTACACACTTACATAGCACAAATAGTGCATGTACTACACATACATTTATATTTACTATATATAATGATATATTTTTATAAATAAAATTTGATTTTTTTTGCAAATAGTTTTGATTACAACAACAACACATAAATCCCACTGGGTGTGGGTCTCATGAATCCTTTTCCATTGTGTCTATTATGTGTCAAATTCTCATAATTCAATTACTAAGATCATTTTTATACATCTTAACCAAGTCTTTTCTCTACCTTTCTTAACATAAAGCAATCTAATGCTCACTCTCTGTCATTTGAGGCGCTTTATGTAAACCATCTAAGCGACTCTCTTATCTATCCTGTAATTTCCAACTTTTTCAGAACTCATTTTGCATTCTATCTCTCGAGTAAAGACTCATCCACCTAAGCATCCTCATCTCAGAACACTTAACTTATGCTTCTTTTATTGGCCAACATTTTGCACCATATAAGTCATTGGTCTTACCATCTTATAAAATTTTCCTTAAGTTTAAGTGGAACTTTTATCACATAATAGGCGATGCATTCCTCCACTTCATCTATTTCACCATCATTTTGAACAATAGAGCTAAATATCAATCGCTTCTTATTAATGACTTGATACAAATCAACTATCACTAAAACTTCTTTAAAATTACACTCCATATATTCGGTTTTAGATCTACTTAAAGCGAAAACCTTTAGACTCTAAAGTTGACCTCCATAATTCAAGTTTCTTAGACTCTCTAGTCTTATCAACAAGAAGAATGTCATCGAAAAGCATACACCAAGATACATCTTCTTCTTGTAGACCATCCATAACTAAAGTAAAAGATAAGGGCTTAATGTTGATCCTGATGTAATCCAACCTGAAATAGGAAAATATTTTTTGTCAATCCTCCTTGTGTTTGGACACAAGTACACTCTAACATATCCTTAATGACTTGAATATAACCAATTAACTCCTTTCTGAACTCTCCAAAGAACATCTCTTGAGACTTTATCATAAACTTTCTCTAAATCAATAAATATCATATGTAGATCCTTCTTACTTTCTCTATTCTCTATTAAACCTCTTAACAAATGTATAGCATCCATAGTAGATCTACACGCATGAAACCAAAATTGTGAAACTTGTATCACATCGTAACTTATGCTCAATTACTCTCTCCCATAATTTTAATGTATGACACATTAACTTAATTCCTATAATTTGCACTCTTGTGCATCACCTTTATTCTTAAATATAGAGAACCAATAGACTCTTTCTCCACTCATCCGACATCTTTTAGTCTTTAAAATAACATTAAAAGATTTGTAAGATTCCTTGATCTCCTAAACATTTCCACACATATTGGAATATTATCCGGTCCTCTTGCTTTCCACATTTCATTTTCTTTAAAGCTTCACTAACTTCATTTACTAATCTGACGATAGAAATGAAATTCTATTTTTTTTTGATTAAGGTTGCTAAAATCAATCGTACTTTCAAATCTTCATTGAAAGTTTATCAAAATATCTCATCCACCTATTTTCAATATCTTTCTAAGAAAACACTTTATTATTTTCATCCTTATACCTCTTGGTATGTCTTTCTTCTCCTATCTCTTTGCTTGGCTAACTTATACATACATCTTTCACCTTCTTTGATATCTAATCATTGTATAAATCACTAAAAGCTAAATTTTTTGCATCATATATTGCTTTTTTAGAATCTCTGCCACTTTATATCTTTCCCAATTCTCCAATTTTTTACCTCTAAACCAAGTTTTATAACAATCTTTATTTCTTTATCTTTTCATTTCAACATTTCTTATTAAAAGAACTTTTCCTTTTGATTCTCCAAGACATCTTTAGAACTTGCTTAATTTCACTTGATATTTTTTCTCACATAATGTTAGCTTCTTTATGAACACCCCAAATTCTAATATCTTGTAGCTTGCAAATAGTTTTGATTAGTGATTAAAAAATATTTAATAAATCTAATTGACTTTATTTGAATCAACTTGATTTAACTTGAAATTGATTACTTTTGACTAAACTTCGCTCAAGTTAAAATTCAATCTCAATTTTAGACAGTCATGTTCATACTTGCTTTGGTATCGCTCCTAGTAGTTCCAACTATATTGAAATGCTAGGCATCAAATAGAATTATATAAGTTACTTGAATCACTGATTGTTCAATGCATTGAGGCATAACCAAAGATTTTGGTTTTAGACGAATAAAGGAGGTGCTTAGATAATCTATCATGAACATACCTTTGTAATGTTTTGATCAATAGGGGTAGTGTCTTAATGAAAATCTAATAACAATGAGAGAGAGAGATGCTATAGAATGTTGGGGCCTTAATTTGTGTAGAGAGTAACAAAATTTTTTCATAGCAATGATATTGATTGAGTTGGTGGCCATTTGAGCTAAGGCAATGGTTGATGCTGTTAAGTGACTTCATAACAAATTAATACTAAAGTTTGGTTTGAAACGGCCAATATAGACATGAGATTGTATTAGGGTTAAGTGTTTTTTCTTCCTCTTGTTATGAAGGACCTCTCAAGATCGTGGAAAAATAGTACAAGCCTAGGTTTGTTTTGTTTTGATACAAAATGTTTTGATGCAGTATAGGAGAATAGAAAGTAGGTTATATCACTTGAAATCACTCCAGGTGGAGAAGGCAAAGGATAAGATTTTATAAATGAGAAGTAAATAAGATACGTATTGAATCGTTAGTTCCCCAGTTTCATCAAGCATCACAGTTGTCATATGAGGAATTCACATTCATGGGTAAAACATCCATTTATCAACCTATTCTTCGATTTCATTGGCACTTCTTCCTATTTAGAAAACCGTTAAAACTTTGAGCATATAAATAAATGTTATTTCTTAACATTGGGTATAATTATGTCCTGTACAGATTTCTTGAATACAATTTTGCAAAAGACATTTTGATTGGATAGGCCAATACCACTAAAGCAAACTGTTGCATTTTATTGTGATTCCCAGTTCAGAGAAGATCTAGTTCTTTATTTACCTGTTCAAAATCACATAGAAACATAAATTTGGTTTTGAAACTTACTTTTCATTCACATTATTCTTGTTGGAAATGTATTTGACAAGATTCTTCTTATTGTTGTATTATTTCACTACTAATAGCAATGTTTTATTTGAATCTCTTGGTTGCCCGCTTAATTCATTAACATTTTATGTTGTTCAGGTGAGGATTTCCGGTGGGGGTAGGTGCAATGTAACAAACGGAAATTTTCTTGAAAAATTGGTGAGATATATTGTTATTTCAGGTTATGTTTGAATTATACAGAAAAAACTATTTTCCTGTTGCATGATGATTTCACTATTCATCATTGCAAAACAGTTTTATATTGTAGCATATCTTCTTATTGTCTACCAAAGCTCTAAATGGGGTTGTTTACAAACAAAATATCATGATCATTTTCATAAAATTTATCGTTTCCCTCTCCTTTTGAATTTTAGAACACTGTAGTATATTTTCGAAATTGCCACAAATCTTTTTTTTTTGTTTGAAGAGCCGGCATACTTTGCTAATATTTGTGGCTTTCCCAATTCTTCACTGTACTTAAAAAAACTGTGTAATAATCATTTAAGTTATTACTACTAAAACTGTTAGTACTACTCAAATTTTCATGATTATGTGGATTACATTTGAAGCTATTCATCTTCCTGGCATACATTTTCTGGTACAGTTTTTGGTGTTCGGTGTAGATATGTTAAATTTATTTTAACACATATATTTATGCTTTTTTTTTAAAATCTGCATGAGAAGTTATCAGAAGTATGATTATTGCAGTACGCTTTATGAATCCTTATACTCTAACTTAAATTGCATAGATATTTTTTTCAACATTGATCTAAGTTATTTTTAATTAATCTATTCTCCTTATTTGTCCCTTGACATTAAGGTTATGTGCCTATTTTATAGGTGAATCTATTTGCTATGCTTAAACCAATTAAATTTATTTTTCACTCCCTTAACTTTAATATATGCTATTCACAATATATCTTAACATAATGTTTTCTTAATCCATTTTTTCTAGTACATATTCGTCTTAAGAATATCATTTTACACTTTTAACTTTTCTATCAATGACTTTTTTTAATGTTTAATGCTTTGATCCACAATATATAGTTGTCTTTTATACATTTCATGATTTTAGTAATGTTTACCTTCAAGTTTTCATGATTTTTCTTTTTTGCATATTATTGAGATTTGTTGCTATTTTAATAATTCATTCTTAGCTTTAGAAATTATATCCTTATTCATATCATATTTTTCTATATAAAGCAAATTGGATTTAAAATTTATGAAATTCATTATTATTGACTTAAAGCGTATTGTTGGGATAAATGATAATGAGCCTGAACATGATCCCATGGTTTCGTCATCTTGGGCATGCGTGGTCCTTGATTCACTTAGTTAGAATATGTAGTTGACCCAACCTGAAATATCTTTGTTAGCAGCCATGAGTTCCTTCGTACAAGGTGACCTGATAGTCTTAGGTAGATATTTATATAAGGGGATAATTTTAAATCCATTATAACAGTCATGATTGGGATCATGACTGCTCGAGACGATGGAATTATGTGACCTTAATCGGGCTCATCATCATTTACTCCGACCACACGCTTTCAGTCAATGATGATAAATTTCATAAATTTTAAATTCGAATTGCTGCTATTATACGTTAAACAATTAGCGAGCTAACAACTAGCCTTAATCAAAAGTTCTCTCTTATTATTGGGAGAGATAATTAATTATAGGTTCTTGTGCTTATAGGAAACTTGAAACTAGATTTAAAGTCCTTGCAAAATGGGGACAAAATCTTTGGATGTTGTATTATCTACAAACTTTATTTGTCTTCTAAAAATTTGATCGACATAAATCTAATCTCTTTACATCGAGAGACTGGGAGTGAATTTTCGGAGCCCACAATGGTTCAATTGTTAGGTTGTGCGGACTTATGTTGTAGAGAGAGATGATTCCCTTAATAACAGGAAGGGAAAGATGTGCAAAAGTCTCTTGGATCTCATTTATTCAATAGTGCAAGTGTGTAAATTATATATT
Source organism: Cymbidium sinense (assembly GCA_021442155.1). NCBI lineage: Eukaryota > Viridiplantae > Streptophyta > Magnoliopsida > Asparagales > Orchidaceae > Cymbidium > Cymbidium sinense. The sequence goes on from CM038225.1 coordinate 108,262,561, forward strand.
TATGTGGATCAATTATAGAAATTTTCTTACATTGTTGAGAGATATACTTCTTATTTCCCTTATTTATAGTAACTTTGTCTTTGAAGTTTAAATTTTTTTCATTACTTGTTCTCAAGATTATGTAGCATCATATTGACTTCAAGCTGAGTTATATTGCAATTCATCTTTTCATTATCTCTAATAATTATGATTCATGTACCACTTATGGCACCTTTCATAATCATAAGATTATTAAATCTTTTTTTTGATTCATGTTGTTAATATTGATGGTTTATATCCTCTTGTGAGGATTTGTGATGATTGAGATATTTTTAGGAGGTCATCATGTTTTTTTGTATGAATTCTATATCCCAAGATCTCTATTGTCCTAAGAGAAAGTAAGATGTCTTGAAATTATTTCGACAAAATCATTTCCTTTGTTACTTGGTAGTGTCAATTGTATGGTTGAGATAATTTTTGATATATTATAAAAATTCAAGAAATGTACTCATTATCCTTATGGTGAAGAAAGTAGAAATGTACAATTTCATAATGTATTTTTAATTTGCTTAATTTAATTAATTATCATAACATTAGTATATTTGGAGATTTAGCTATCATATTATTTTATATTTTAGTGGGCATTATTATAAAATATTGAAACAATCATACTAAACGAATTGTTGCCAAACATAATAATGACAAACTATAGTAACATGGTGGTCAAAATAGAATAAATATAGATCCCCAATGTCTTGGAAAGAAAAAGGAGTTGAAATCCTATGGTTGATCAAGTTGGGTCAGATTCTTTTAGGCTTACGATGATTCTACAATAAATCTTTCCTGTAGCCCAAATACATTTAATTTTAGACATATCCATACTTATTTTCTCTCAAAGCAAAACTAATTTGCAAAAATATTCTATTTTTCATCTTTATTCTTCTAATAATTCTATTAGCACCAAAAATAAATTTTAGACTTATGCTCAATAAACTGTTTCATAGATTCTCTAAGGGGATGCTTGGTTAGCTGAATCTGAAATACAGTGTAAAGTAAAAGTAATGTATTTGGATTATTTTTAGGTTGTTTGGTTGAAAATCGCACAAATACAATAGCTTGTTTTTTTTAAAAAAAAATGAAATCATGTAATACAAAATAAAATACTCTTAGTTTGGATGGCTAGGTGGCGACGACAGGGGGTGGTGACTGGCGATGGCGGTGTGAATCACTTTATATCGAATGGTGTATTTGAAATTCGCTCAAGTTTGAGGGAATTTCCGATGCACCAAATTTGAATTACAAGGTGAATTTAAAATATATTAAGGTTTTACATTGCATTTCAAATTCTTCAAATCAATCACCAAATTCTTAAAACTCTTGCATTCCAAATATTTTTGCAGCAAATCATTATCCCATAAATATACTTATGATAAGGACATAGATGCAATTATATCTTTTCGGATTAATCAACCACCCTCAAAAGATAATCATCAAAAACTAATCTACACTGTACTATGATGAATAGGTGAAGAGCATCTAGAGAAAGTGTGGTCTGCCACACAACCTTCTTAATCCTTTTTAATGACAAGTTTGTGATGTTCATGATATCTAAGATAAGACTACTCGAAAAGGTCCAACTTTATTACACTGTAGAGTATCACATTGACTAAAAAAATTTTTATTGATAGAACTTTTGTTTCGTTTCCAAGTATTTTTGTAGTGCATTGGTGAAACTGTTCTCAGTCATGTATGATTCTTGAAACATGGTTATCCCATCCTCCCGCCACCTCATATGATTTGTGTACCATCATTCCAACAAATTGCCAACTGTTATTTGAAATAATTATCTTATTTTTTTATTTGCATTATCATTTTAACATAAGAGTTCTGAGTTTTCTTTTCGCCATCAATGCAGGGTTTGGCTGGAAATTATCCTAGAGGTAATAAAGAACTTCAAGGAGCTTATTTCAGTATTCATGGGCCACAAGATACCATGAGTTGGTTCTCCAGTCATGGTGTTGATCTTAAGGTCGTCATGTTCAAAAAATGTTTTTAACTATTTCACTTTTTGTCTCCTCTTTCATGCGTTGGTAAAACCTGTAAAAGAACTCATCTTTGTACGCCAGATAGAAGAAGATGGAAGAGTTTTTCCAGTCAGCAACAGTTCAGCCTCTATCGTTGACTGTCTTCTAGGTGAAGCAAAAAAGAGAGGAGGTATAGTTTCAGTTTCTTTGACATCATATGAGTTCAGCTTGACTTAGAATTTACCCCTGAACTAGGATGATGCTAGATCAATGTGCTGGAATTAATGAGTTGATGGGATTTAAGAAATTTTGGCACTATATTCAAACATTTGCTGGCTCGGGTTCTCCTTAAATCTCCTTTTTTTTCCTATTTGGGTACCATCGTGGGCATTGAATATCATAATACTAGGGGGTAATTAGATGCAAATTACACGCTTGTTCTGCATCAGATCTGTCCTAAAACGAATACCTAACTAGAGAATGCTCTTTTACGTAGGTTTTGTGTTTTAATTCAGTTACACACAATGATAACATGTTTTCATCTAAATGTAGTTCATCACTTATTCATATCAGTATACAGACTTCACATGGTAATTACAAATTATGCCTCTATATTTAATTCTTATTAGCACTGAAAACATTGACTCATTGCTGTCCTCAGCCCTCTCAAGCCCATTGAACCACGTCCTTCCTCTTTCTGCTATATATTTGAAAAAATAACGGTCACATTTTTTGGAGCTTACTTCTCAAATACCACCCGCTTCTCTTGTTGCCACTAGTAGATTCCTTCTCATTGTCATTGGGCTTATCCACCTCAGTTTGCTTCGCTTGATTGCTTTTATTTTTTTCTCTTCATTACAATCACTAGTCATTAATTAAGTGTAAAGCATCAGGTTCACTTTAATTTTTTTTGCTTTTTAAGATTCCATTCTTTATGTCACTACACCTTGGTTAAAATGGGTATACAAATTGGGCTTGATAGACTCATTGGAACACAATATTGTGTTATAGTTCAACTGCAGACAGGCAAAGTTATTTCAAACGCATCTATCAGTTGTGAGGGAAAATTTAATTTGAAGATAGAGAAACGAACTATTGATCTTGTGGAGGATATTGAGGTTGACTTTTTGCTGATTGCCACTGGGAGTTGCCAGCAGGTTGGAGAGGCATTCTATGCGTTGTTGGAACTGACAATCTTGATTCAAAATGACCATTATACTTTTTGTCTCAGGGTTACAAGCTAGCTGTCCAACTTGGACATTCTATTGTACAGCCAATGCCAAGCATTTTTACATTCAAAATAGAGGACAACAAGCTACAATCTTTGTCTGGGGTATGTTTCATTAGTTGCATCCTATTTCTCTTTACTTTTGTTCCCCCCTTATTGCAAATCCATGTTTTCACCATTATTTTGTTAATCTGCCACTTTCATGCATCTGAAAGTCTTGCTTGGGTGTAGTTTAGCATTTTATTTCATTTAGTTTCCATTCTAAGTGCTAATTGGCCTAGATTATGCTCTATGATGGTGAATTCAACCATGTATCATTTTGTTCTTAATTTTTTACTGCTGATTTGTACTGCAGAAGATTAGTTTCATGGTAACATTTGTTATATTTTTTAAGATCGTATCTTTGTTGTGCATTGCTGCATTGCTAAACTTTTGACAAGGATTATTAGTTAACTAACTTATAGAACTTAAATTTATTTAATTACCTATTTGGCAGGTGTGGATATTTGTTAATCTGTATCTTGTATGTCTGATATAACTTTGATATTTTGTGAGCTTAGGTTACTTTTAAATTTATCATCCTTATCAAACTATTGTGGAGGGCAGATGGATTGTTGTTCTTAACTTTAAGCAGTAGATTTCACTTAAATGTTGTTAGATTTTACAATTTCCTTTTTATATTTTTATCTTAATTTGCATTTGACATGATCTGCGTTGGCTTTTTGGGCACATTTTGATGATAAACATCTCCTTGATTGAGATTCATTATTTAATTTGGCCATCATCAGGGTAGATTTCTTAAACTATTTATATTTACAAACTTGGAATTTTGATTCTTGAAAGTAAACCCCTCTAGTTATGATATAATATGCAATTGCTATGCCAATCATTAAGGTATTTGAATTATTTTATTTTATTGTTTTAGACTTCTTGACTTTGCTTGAAAGTTTATAAATGATTTGGTCCATTGATTTGAATTACTTAGGTTCACTTAAATGTTCATTACATTATAAAACATGTCAATTCTACCCCATATATAGAGAATTAGGACATCATTGATGTCACGCCTCATATATAGAGAATCAGTACACCAATCAAGCATGTGACATAATAGATGCAGACAATCTTGCCGTACATATTACTACCAATACCCATCTTAACTTCTCACATCAGGATCAAGAAAGTAGAATTGTAGAAAATTTGTATGCCTATATTTTTGCACAAAAAATTGCTACATTCTTGTGATGATCAAACTATATTGAACATAATTTAAATCATCAGAATTAATTATAGAACTTTTAATAAACTCCATAAAATTTATACATATCAGAAATAGTTTTTAATTTATATCATAAATCCAAGATTTATATCAAACTTTATGATATAGGGCCAAACCAATTCACCTGACTAAGGCTCCACGGATTATTTTCCTTTGCCTGAACTATTAGTCAACATAATATCTTCTAGGCTAACTCAATGGGATAAACAATTCTACTATAAGGTTCAAATACAAGAACAAGAAGTAATAACATATATGCTGATATTTTGTAATAACATTTGTCATTTTTAATCATAGCCATATGTTTAATTTGATACAGAAATCTTAAGTTAGATACTTACATGCAAGAAAGATAATTATAAATTTGGTCATGCCAACATTTCAAAATTTCAATTGTCAATGGCCTCTTGATATAGGTTGGACATATCAACTTTCATATCAAGAATAAGGAATTTATTTTTTTGATTTCTATATTAAGACTTATCTTGTCCGAACTTTTGTTTTTACCTGCACAGGTTATCATCATTTGTCTACTTATCTCACAGTCACGATCTTTCAATTTTCTTTTCATTTTACACATCATTATTTTTAAACTTTTGTAAATATTTAGCATGACTATGCACTTATTAATAGTCACACTACATTAGCATGCGTCAATGAAACATGCTATAAAGTCTAAATTTGAGTTTTTATTATGCAATATATTATAAAATATTTTTCATTCTTCAGAAATATAACTTTCCTAAATTATTAAAACATGTGTTTGTATAAAAAAATAGTAATTTTATCAGTGAACATCATACATTAATAATATGCTCAATATGAAGATAATTCTATAAATATTAGGCCAAAGAATTATTTGCTTCTTGTATTAGAGATTGAGTATCTCACCTTAATTATAGGATCTTCTTTAGAGCAAATTTCTTTGTTTCTATCTCCTTGACTCCTTATCTTTTCATAAATAATATAAAATAATATTTTCTTCAATTTTTTACGAATTTCTAAATTATAACTGGAAAGTAAATCAATTATCATAAAAAAATATTTTTACTTTAAAAGAATTCTTCCCCATTCAAGTCTTTAATGCCCACTAATTGAAAATCAAATCGATTTAAAAAGAAAATATAAAAAATAGATTTCTACGTACAAAAATTGCCTGAATTTGCAAAGGAAACGAGAAAAATCAAATTTCTTACATGAATTTCTATCTTTCCTTTTTTTCTTCTCCTCTTCTATTCATTCTTTTTCTCCTTCCCTTTTCTTCTCGTCCTTTTGTTTCTTCTATTTTCTCCCATAAGTAGAGAGAGAGAGAGAGAGAGAGAGAGAGAGAGAGAGAGAGAGAGAGAGAGAGTTGAAGCTCTTTGTTCGCCCACTATTTAAATACAGAGAAGATAAGATTAACTAAGTCGGTTACTACTATAAATTACTACACTACCCGCTATAGTATTTGCTATAGTGCCATGCTGTAGTAACTTTCGATTGTGCTGCTGAGATGAATTGCTACTGTGTGATAGATTGATGAACATTAAATTAAATAAAAACTTTAGGACAAATAATTTTTGTAAGTAATTATCACTAAACTCAAATTATTTGTATATCGTTCTATATATCGAAATGATCGAAATAAAGTGTAGAATTTTATAAAAATAATATGTTTGGTCATTGCGAGCTCCAAAAATTTGCGTCCGGTCTCTTGATGAAAGATAGTGTACATTTGTGCTGAGTGAAATTTTTAGAAGGTAGATGATTTTTGTTTGTAGATAAATAAGATACTACCTATAGATTTCTCCCTCATTTGGTGAGGATTTTAGATCTAGTTTCAGGTTTCTTATAGGCGTAAGCACTTTTAGTTTATTACCCCTCCTAATAATGATGAGAGAGAACTTTTGATTATGGCTAATCATTTGATCGCTGATAATTTAACTTGGCATTATAGTATATATTGGTTTGGAGATTTATGATATTCATCATTTTTGACACTCAAAAGTGTATTGCTGGGAGAATGATGATGTCGTCAAGATCGTGATTTCATCATCTTAGGTCGTGGTCGATCCACGAGGATGTAGTCTACCTAACTTGATCAAGAGATCTTTATTAGCAGCCATGAGTTGGTTCGTCCAAAGATACATTGTAGACTAGGGTTGATATTTATTTAAGGGGATATTTTTAAGTCCATTTTAGTTGACAAAGAGCTTTATTCCTTATTAGACATACCCTATGATTCATCACTTAAAATATTATAAAACTTTTTGGGAATATAGGAGCTATAGTCATGATTGTAATATAGAGCTTAGGTCAAACCAACCCATTCGAGCTGGTGTCACCGTATGTGGCCTCTTGACAAGGATTGATATGTCTTTCTTGGTGTAGGCTGTTTGAGTGTGAATGTAATAATACTTAATAATATTGTGAGTTTAGGTTAAAAATTAAATTCTGATAAATAGTTGTAGAACGAAATTTGATTGATTAGATTTAGCTTTAAGTTATTAAATGATGGATTTTCATTTAGGCATTTTCTTAATTTGTAGAATTTTATTAAACATTTTATAATTAATTAAAATTTGACTTCAAGAAAGTTTTATATTAAAATTCAGGAAATTTTGATAGAAATAAACCTCTTTGGTTAATATATTCAATCAACATGACTATCATCAGGGTTTAGATTATCTGAGCATTCATATTATAATTTAATTAATTGAATCTATATAACTTTAGACCTTGTCAAACTTGGTTTAGTTATTAACATAGGATCAGGTTTGGGATTTGCATATAATTAATTAATTTAAAATCATATTATATAGTAGAATCGGTCAACTCTACTCGAAGATCAGGTCTGTAGATTGAAACCTGTAATTATACTTTACGATTTTGCAATTGATTGTCTTTTGCATTTTAAAGGACCTCAATAATTGCAAGATGATTGCTAATCTTCAAAAATATTAGCACACTTTAAATTAATTTAGTTTCAACCCGCATAATATCCTCAGATATTGAATGCAAATATTTAGCACTGTGTCGGGGCCCATGCATGTGTTTTAAATTTTAAATGAATTTAGACTCTAAAGACATTGTAAAATATTAATATGCTTACACACTTTTCTAAAGAAAAATCAATTCTAAATTTATTTAACTTTAACTTGTGCAACATTCTCGAATATTGAATTTAAACATTTAATATTATGTCAGGGCACATGCGAGTGTTTTAAATTTAGATAATTTTACATCTAAATTAAATAATTGATTTTTCAATTTAATCTAATCCAAATTTAGCCTGCACAATCTTTTCAGATTTTAGGATTGTATTTTGAATCTTTTAGTTTGAGCACATGCAAAAATTTAAGTTCAAGTCATTTCACACCATTGTCAAAATTATTGATCTTGAAACATTGCAATTGATGATGAAATCGCTTTAATCAGATTGAAGGGAGCTACAAAATGCATGAAAAACCTTCAACTTTAATTTGCTTACATGCATTTCAGTGCATTTGAGTTGTTGCATGTGTTTCAGTGCGTTCAAATTGGATTGAATGCTGCTCCTCGTGTGCGAAACTTGATTTTTTAAGATACACTATAATATAATAAATTTGGCATATGATTGTCTCGTAATGTGTGTAAATATTTATTTTAAGTCATTTGTACACATTTTAAAGCACCTGATTTGGCGAAGTTTTGCTCTGAAAATAAGTGTAAAGTTTAAATCAATGTTGTCTTCTATATGCATGTACGAAAATGTTGTTGATTCTTTGACGAGATTTGGGGCAGAATTAGGCAAGGTTATGATATATTTTCACATCACAACCCATATAGTATTTAATATGTATCTTTTATTATATATGGGCCCCACATTAATTCTCTTTTCAAATCCTATAAATTGAAGGCTAAGGGGCCTTTATTTCATATCATTTCACTTATCTGAGAGCTTCTAGTGTTCAACAGAGAGATGGAAAGGTTTTACTTAAGTGTTTTTTCCATCTCATTCGCTGTAAGGCCTTTTCATTGCAATTTTGATATTCATATTTGTGCTTGTTTTACAAGTTTGCCAAAGTTCTTATACTTAAATTTCATTTTAGGTTAATGTATTTTCTATTAGATAAAATTCAGTTCTTTTTACAGTCCTGAATTTAGTCCAAAATCTGACAGCATCTCGACATTGTCCACCAATAGGGTGCTACATCAAAACTATTTTTGCCTACCTGTCACTCCCTGATGAACATGATGGTTGGTGTTTTGAAGTATTATTGCTTGGTCTTCAATCCTCGTTATACCTTGATGAGTATAATGAGGTGTTCAATCACCAGCAAAAAATAAAGTGCAATTTTCCCACATATATTTATATATTTGATATTATACCTTTCTAATAAGCACTAATAGCAGTGAATTTCAATCTTGATAATTAGTGAAAGGAAATTTATTTTTTATTTCTAGAGAGAGAGAGAGAGAGTGAGGAAGAGAGGTGGCTACCTTTGGGTTGCGAGTGGGGAATTTGAGTTGTATGAGGAAGTAGGTTGCTTGGTTTGGTGGTTGTGAGCAACAACAACAACCAAAAATCCCACTTAATTCGGTATGAATCCTTCGTCTCCATTGTGTCCTATGTGTCAAATTCTCATTTAATTCAAGTATACTAATGTCATTTTTATACATCTTAACCAAGTCTTTTAGGTCCACCTCTACCTTTCTTAACAAGAAATCTAATGCATCTACTCTCTTAACCGGTCATGGACGATCGGCTTTATGTGGAAACCATAAGCGACTCTCTAATCTTATTTGCCACTGAGCTAATCCAATTTTTTCCGACATACTCATTTTGCATTTTATCTTTAAGAGTAAAGCCACTCATCCACCTAAGCATCCTCATCTCGTAACACTTAACTTAGTCTTGCTTCTTTTTATTGGCCAACATTGCATCATAAGTCATTCGGTCTTACCACCGTCTTATAAAATTTTTACTTAAGTTTAAGTGGAACTTTTCTATCACCAATGATGGATGCATTCCTCCACTTCAACCATCCAACTTGAATTCTACTAATAACATCTCCATCTATTTCACCATCATTTTGAACAATAGAGCCTAAATATCAATCACTTACTCTTATTAATGACTTGTTCACCTAATGTCACAATCTTCTGAACTTCTACAACTAAAATTACACTCCATACATTCAGTTTTAGATCTACTTAAACGAAAACCTTTAGACTTTAAAGTTGACCTCCATAATTCAAGTTTCTCTTGGACTCCCTAACTAGTCTTATCAACAAGAAGAATGTCATTAGCAAAAAGCATACACCAAGGTACATCTTCACAGTAAATGCTAGTAAGAACATCCATAACTAAAGTAAAAAGATAAGGGATTAAAGTGATCCTTGATGTAATCCGAAATAGGAAAATATTTTGTCAATCCTCCTTGTGTTTACAAGTAACAACTCTAGTATACATATCCTTAATGACTTGAATATAACCAATATTAACTCCTTTCGTTGCGGAACTCTCTAAAGAACATCTCTTGAAACTTTATCATAAGCTTTCTCTAAATCAATAAATATCATATGTAGATCCTCCTTACTTTCTCTGTACTTCTCCATCAAACCTCTTAACAAATGTATAACATCCATAGTAGATCTACTGGCATGAAACCAAAGCATTGTGCTCTCTCCCATAATTTTAATGTATGACACATTAACTTAATTCCTATAATTTGCACTCTTGTGCATCACCTTTATTCTTAAATATAGGAACCAACAAACTCTTTCTCCACTCATCTGACATCTTTTTATTTTTTAAAATAACATTAAAAAGATTTGTAACCAAGAAATTCCTTGATCTCCTAAACATTCACACTTCTATTGGAATATTATCAGGTCCTACTGCATTTCATTTTCTTTAAAGCTTCTCAACTTGATTTACTATCTGACGATAAAAATAAAATTCTATATTTTTTGTTTAGGATATTAAGGTTCTAAAATCAATCGTCTTTCGGATCCTTCATTGAAAAGTTTATCAAAATACCTCATACACTTATTTTCAATATCCTTTTCTAAGAAAAATACTTTATTATTTTCATCCTTAATACACTTCACTTGAATTATATCTTTAACTTCTCTGGTTGGTCTAACTTACATCTTTCACGTTCTTTGATATCTATCATTGTATAAATCACTAAAATAAATTTTTTGTATTATATATTATTTTCTTAGAATCTCAACATCTTTATATCTTTCCCTTCTCCAAGTTTTTCATCTCTAGTGGTTTATAATAATCTTCTTTATTTCTTATATTTCTTTTGCTCGACTCTACCAATTATTATTAAAAGTTTCCTTTTGATTCTCCAAGTTCTTTAGTAACTTGTTTAATTTACTTTCTATTTTTTTTAGGATAACATTAAAACCCAACATCCCAATCTAATCTGTAATGCTTTTAAAATATTTTTTTTGTGTTCTTTAAGTATCTAATCTAATCACAATAATTTGATTTATTTTTTCTTCTCATCTTAAAATCTAAAACTAACAATCGATGTTGACTTAAATTTTCACTTGGAATGATCTTCAATCTTTCAATCTAAAGCGATCTATTTTTCTTATCGGAAAATAATCAATGTGTTTTCTTAGATCCATTTTATAAGTAATAATATGTTCATCTCTTCTTTAAATAAATTTAGTCTACCTTCTTTATTAGTCACCCAAATCCATAATGTATATGAATCTTTTAAAATCTTCTAACTTTTAAATCTCCTCCCGATACTTTTCTTGAGTATCTTTTGTATTAATCCTCTAATTCATTCCAAAATTTTTCTTTTGAGCTTACATCCAAAGCGTGCTTGAGATAAACACTCATAACATTGATAATCTTAGTAACAACAATCTTTAAAGTATAATTCTATTTCACATTTATTAATATTTATAATAATATTATCCTTCAAACTTTTATCTATAATCCTACACCATTTTAGTTCGACTTCTTGGATACCAAACTTTAAAACCTAAATCAATCTCCTTGGCCTTCTCCCCAACCCATTTAGTTTCTTGAACACATAAAATATTTATCTTTCTATGAACCATAATCTATTAATTCCATTAATTTATCGTAAAATATAGAAGATCCTAATTTTAGTTTCATGGACTAACTTCTTTGCATCCGTCCATAATGTGGGAACCCTTGCTTATTTAACATTGTACTTGTAATCGGTAATACATTTTCATTGTATTCAAACCATATATAGCGGCTGCTTGGGGGCTAGCGATAACAATGATTTAAAGGATTCATGTCATGATTATTTCGACAAGTTTTCAGGCGCATTACTACCTATCACAACCCTCCACTTTTCACATCCGGACTTGGGACCGGCAAAAGTAGTGTTAGAGGAAGAGAGAAGAATAGAGGGATTAGGGTATGTGGAAGAAGATCGTACTATGAGAGTTGCTCCTCCTTGGTGTGAACAATGGCAGGTGAAGATGGGATGACTGAGTGGCGTTCAGGTTGGCTTGAGTGGAGAGATGTGGTGCAGGTTATGAGATCGAATCAGGGATTGGTGAGTCTGCTAGCTGCAGTTGACCAGTCGTGAAAGACTTGAGGAGCTTGTGTTGCTCTTGCAAGATAGAGTGGAGGCTTGTGCAGGTATCTAAGGGAAACGTAGGGTAAGACTGAAGCACAGCTGGTAGATGAGAGCTATGGGCCACACAGTGCTTGAGCTCATGCAAGGAGAGGTTGGCAGGTAAGGTCAAGATCTGGAATGGAGCAGATATATGGTTGCTTGAACGGCTTTAGAAGAGAATCGGGGAGGATCTGCATGAATACAAATGAGGAGCTCGCTTAGGATTGGTGCTATATGCGAGGGAATGAAGAGGAGATGGGGAGAGTGAGTTGTGTGGCTAGAGAGAGGTGCTCGTTGGGGTTAGCGTTGAACAAGTATGGAAGACGAGGCTTCGGCTGCTGATAGTGTTATGACTCGGGGTTTGCCAGGTGGGAAGGTGAGTGTTGGCATTGAGCTTGGGATGCGGTTGGAGAGTAGTAGGGAGAGCTGGGTTTGAGGTTTTGCTGGAGACGTGAGATGCTGGGAGGGTTTCAAAGTTGAGAATGAGAGGAAACTATGGGTTCTTGTTGGGATCAAGGATGGGGTGGCCTAGTATTAGGTTTAGGAATTTTTTTATTTGTTTGTTTCGGCATACTGGACGAGGTAGCGGGTAAAAGAAGGATACGTGGCATGAATCATGAGGACGGGGTAGTTTGCATTTTTTAAATGAATTTTCTTCATGAGCATTGAAGGTCATATGTAAAATATTACTACCGAGGTTTGCACTTACGTAATCAGATTCACAACTTGTGATGATAAATTCATTGTATTGGATTTTGAGAGGAGAATTTTAAAACATTTTTTTGACAAGTTTTGTCGACTCTTATTTTTGTGATGTGTAGAATCAAACTTTCTAAGTGGAATTTATGATGTTGCCCTATAATAGGGCGTGCATATAACATGTTGATGAGTCTAATTTTTATGTTTAAACAAGAGTTTGGGAGTTTTCAAAATGGTTGCACTCTTTGATCAATTTGCATGTTTTGTGAGGTAGGGAAAATTTGAATATATGTTTTTTAGTTTGCACAACAATTTTTGACAATAAATTTATGCATTTAGCTCGTTTGTTAGAGTACATGTGAACAAAATTGCTTTTGATGATTTGATGTGTAATGCACTCCTTTTTAAAAGGTTACTTAGCTTGTGGTATGCGACAGTGGGTCACTTCGAGTTTATTTGAAAAAAAAGTTTTCATTATTTGAGATGTTTGAAGGTCTATTATGACAATTATTCATATGAATTTGTCATAAAAATGTGCTTGGATTGCATTTTTTCTTAATTATTGATCACATTTGGTTTGCTTGTATGTGTTGGTTTGTGGATTTGGATACAAATATTATAAATTGAAATTCATTAAGTGTTTTCAAAGAGACTCGATTTTTATTTGTATATGACTTGTATTTTACATGGGTGCCTTTTTGAGTGTCATTCTTCTATACATAAAAAGAACTCACCTTACATTTTTTTAATTATAAATTTGTTCATCATTTGTGTTCTTGAGGGCTTTGGATATTTGAGAGAGTTCTTAGTGTGCTTGTAGGCAAGCTTTCAAGGAAATATGTGCTTATAAGAAAGCTTTCAAGTTCATTATAAATTCTTTTTACGTTCAGTTCAAGTTTTAATTTTGTGTTTTTATGGTTCTCTTCAAATTTTTTGACACGACTTATATGTTGTTGTAAGTGTTCATTTAATGTTGTTTCAAAGTTATCTTTTTTATTTTAGTTGTGTTATTGAGTTCAAAATATTTTTTCTTCAAGTTCCATCATTGGAAATTTTAGTCTTCTGACATCTCTCTCATGTAAGGGCATTTATGGGAGAGGCTTATCTAAGAAATGTGTGTAAGAGTGGTGTCTAGAACACAACGATTAGATTTTTTACCCCACCAAGGTCGTATGGTTCTTCAAGTACATACAAAAATTTCACTAAAAGATTTTTTTATTGCATTGTGAAAGATTGACTTTAACAACTTTATAAACAAAATAAAGGATTTTATTTTTGTCATTGTATTAGTAAGATTGAAGTTGGAGAGGCTTTAAAAAAAATGAAATGTGAAAAAGTAGCAGGACCTGATGATATTTCAATAGAAGTATAGAAATGCTTAGGAGATCAAGAAATTTTTTGGCTTAATAATCTTTTTAATATTATTTTAAAGACAAAAGATGTTTGATGATTGGAGAAAGAGTTTGTTAGTTATTATTTTTAAAAATTAAGGTGATGTAGAAGAGTGCAAATTATATAAGAATTAAATTAATGTGCCATACATTAAATTATGGGAGAGAGTAATTGAGCATAGGTTATGATGCCATATAAAGGTTTCTCAAAACCAATTTGGTTTTATGACGGGCAGGTCAACTATGGTTTGATGGAGAAGTATAAAGAGAGTAAGGATGATCTATATATGATATTTGTTGATTTAGAGAAAGCATATGATAGAGTTCCAAGAGAAGTGTTGTGGAGAGTTCTAGAGAGAAAGGAGTTAAAATTGACTATATTAAAGTCATTAAGAATATGTATACTAGAGCTGTTACTTGTTTTCAAACACAAGACGGATTGACCAAATATTTTCTTATTTCAGTTGGATTGCATCAAGGATTGGTTTGAAGCCAATATCTTTTTGCTTTAGTTATGGATGTTCTTACTAGGCATTTACAAGATGCACCATGGTGTATGCTTTTTGTTGATGATATTCTTCTTGTTGATCCAATTAGAGGGAGTTCAAGAGAAACTTAATTAATTATGGAAGTCAACTTTAGAGTATAAAGGTTTTCATTTAAGTATATCTAAAATCGAATATATGGAGTAATTTTAGTTGTAGAAGAATTGGTGGTGGGCTTGTGATATTGGGTGATCGAGCCATTAAAAAGAGTGAACGCGTTTTGAAATATCGGGTCAATTGTTCAAATTGATGGTGAAATATATAGAGATGTTATTAGTAGAATTCATGTTGGATGGTTGAAGTGGAGGAATGCATCTGTGGCTTGTTGTGTGATAGAAAAGTACCGCTTAGACTTAAGGGAAAATTTTATAAGATGGTGGTAAGACCTGTAATGATTTATGACGCAGAATGTTGGCCAGTAAAAGAGAAGCATTCAATTAATTTAAGTGTTGAAAAGATGATGATGCTCAGGTTGATGAGTGGTTTTACTTTTAGAGACAAAATGCAAAATGAATATATACCTGAAAAGGTTAGAATAACTCCGGTGGCATATAAGATTAGAGAGAGTCACCTTAAATGATTTTGTCTCATAAAACATCAGCCATATGATGACTCAAGAAGGAGAGTAGAAGTATTAGATTTGACCTATGTTAAAAAAGGTAGAGGTAGACCTAAAAAGACTTAGTTAGGTAGTATAAAAATGAGCTTATTTTATTAGAATTAATTGATAATTTGACATTTAATAGGATACAATGGAGAAGAAGCCGAGCTCATTTGGTGGGATAAATGCTTGTTGTTGTTGTTGTTGATGATGAGAAAGATGCGTTCAATACTTATCTTTGACAACTTGGGTCATCTATTAAAAAAATGGATGCCATCTTTATCATGCAAAATAGACATGTATGTTTTCATTGGTATGAGAAAATACTTAAAACAAATAGAATTTTTTCATCACATTGAAACAATACATCTAAAACATAAATAAGTATCATGCTTTGCATGTCATACCATTACATGGGAGGCTATGATGATGAGAATGTGGTGATGAGCCTGTGAGATCAAAATGTTTTTTAATCTTTTTTTCTTTGTTTAGAGAGAGAAAGAGTATTAGAGTGAAGCGAATAAGGGAGAGAAGGAAAGAGAGAGAGAAGTAGAAAAATGGAGAATAGAAAGTGGGAGGAGGAAATAGAGAGGTGGAAAGAAGGAGAGTAGGGTGGGGTGAAAGAGTGAGAGTGTTAATAGAAAGTCTAAAGGATTCTGGGGATGGAAAGATGGAAAATCATAAAGATAGAAATAAATGAAAGGTAGAAAAAGATGTCGAAAAAGGTGTGGAGAAAATATGAGATTCTGAGTTAGAGAAAAACAAGAAAGAGAGATAAAATATGAGAAGAGAGATTGTGTGAGAGAAAGAGATATGGGATATGAGTGATGTTGAGTGTAAGAGGTGTAGAGTTATGAGTTGGAGAGAGAGAGAGAGAGTGGAAGATGTAGAGAGAGAGAGAGAGAGGGAAATTGTGAGAGGGATGGAGAGAGATTGTGTGAGAGAAAGGAAATGAGGAATGGGTTGTTTAGCAGTAGGATTTATGTAAAGTTTAACTTATGTTCTGCCAAACAAGAAAAATGACAACTTTAAATCTTGCAGAAGCTTAAATTTCATTTCTCTTCTATTTTGCATTAATTGCCAAGTCTCACAAGTTCATTTTCTTCACATGCTATTGGTCTTGTTGATTTCTTCTCCAGCAAGCTCTAGTGCGAGTTTTTCATGCCATCGAGTCCATTGATGCCTCCTACTAGTGAGTGTGGTTGCCTCACCGCCTTTATAGACTGCTAGAATTATCAATGCCTCCTCCAAGTGAGCTCCAATATGGCCTCCTTACTTTGTAGCTGAGGATTTAGGGATGTGAACAAAGAGGGAGGACAAGAGAGCGAGAGAGCAAGAGAGAGAGAGAGAGAGGTCAAGAGCATGGAAATGAGAGGCGAGCATCTGGGTTCGTGGTATAGTAGATGGGTTTTTTGATTTTTTATAAAGCCAGATGTTCTTTGATCCGTGAGCGTGGGGAATGGATGGATTGTTGTGGCTACGGGAGATAAGGAGTGGTTTTGAGAGATTTTTTTTCATTATTTTTTATTTTCTATTAATAGATGAATCAGAAGGTTTTTTATATCACTTTTGCATTCCTTTACAACATGTCATTTTGAATTTCTATCATCTAAGGCTCTTCTTCAACCGATCAATTATAACTTTTAGTTTTACTGGATTATTGACACTTATTGTTCTTGACATGATCTTTGCAAGTAGAGATTGTGTTGGGAACATCAAAAGTTAGATTGATATCATATGATGCACACCACTGGAAGAATTCTAGTGATTTCTAGCATAGGTACAATAAAGCTTTTCTCAATTTGCACTTGATTCTAATATCTTCACTATTACACATTATTTGTACATGTAAAACCTGTTCATGGGAGAGGGGAAGCCACCCATGCTTCTTCGTTCATCTCTGTGGGAAGAGGTTGATAACAAAATTAGGGACTAATTTGAAATATGAAAGTCTTGCTATTGGAATGAATAACATGGAGACATTTTGATTTTATAGACCAAGAGAGCATTTTTTTGGAACTAGAAGTATGCAACCTTCAATTTAAGGTCACATGACCCTACTTAATGACTATTTTCAAACAATTGTTAAGCTGGACATGCCACTGTGATGACCAACAACTAAAGAGGACCTAAGTGATATATGAAGCAACGCTATGGAGCTAATGTAGGGTTTTAAAAATGTGAACTAACACAAAGCTACACCTAACCTTAGGGATTTGGCTGTAATTCATCATTGATTTAATGAAGGTAGTGTTGAATATCTACAATCTTCTAATTAAATTGATTTGTATATGAACTTGTTATGTGAAGGGGCTAGTTCAAGATGAAATTGACTATCAGGTATTCGTTGGTGATGCTTGAATTCTATCTACCATGTCTTTTATCACTGTCAAAATTCAATCTCATGGTTACATTCATTTAGTTGATCACTATGGCTTTGTCTTTTCTTCATGATGAACAGATCACATTACCAAAAGTTAAAGCCAAATTGAAGCTGGAAAATGTTAACAAGAATCAACCTGAGTACACAGGTATGCATTAAATTGTTTTACTAGGTTGCATTATTTTGCTAACAAACCTTTTTTACAATGCAAAATCATTTTTTTTAAGGTTGGGCCTATGCTGGTTACCCATTGGGGCCTTAGTGGTCCTGTGATTCTTCGCTTGTCTGCTTGGGCAGCACGTGACCTCTTTCTTTCTGAATACAAAGGTTGGAAGCTTTTAATTAACTCCTCTTTGAGGAGTCTTGAATTTCACTGTCTAGATAGTCTATGCAATATCTTTTGATGTGCTAAGTCAGCATCAATCTTGAGGGAATGGCAGGACGATTTACTTAAATGTAGAATGCTATCAATCATGACCAATTTATATTACTCTAATAATTGCATAACAGCTAAGGTTCTCTTGGAGAGGTCTAACATGTCATCAAAATCTGTGTGTAGGGAATCATGACTATGATATTTAAACAAAAAAAAAAAAAAAAAATATATATATATATATATATATATATGTATATATTTTCATATATTGTTGGATAGGGATGATTTTACATATATTCCTATATATAGAGATGGCCTTACCATCTATACACATCCTTCACATGCATTTCTTTTTGGAGTCAAAACTTGAAGGACTGCACAAGAGTAAAGGCTCTCCTAGAGGAAGCCTTTATTGAACAGTTCATCAACTAGTCTTTTTTACTCCATTTGTTCAATTAGGTTCATTCTATATTAGGATAGATTTGGGAGCAGAGTTTTAGAGATAAATTCTATGGCATACTGTATGCCTTTCAGAGGTAGCAATTGATCAGGAAATTCCTCTTGGCAATGCCACTAAACTCTAATTGAAGTGGGGAACATATTAATTATTTGAGTCTCTACCATTCAAGAATAATCTTGTTCAGATGAAACATAATAAGTGAAGAAAGGTCAGCAAACTCTCTTCTAGGGGTACTAAACCTCTATCTTACAATCAAGTATAATCATTGTGGAATCAGATGCATAAACACTTCCTCTATTAGTAGGAGACCTAATTACTATCAAGTAAAGCTTAGCATTCTTTTTGAGTGTGTTTTGGTTGTATATCAGAGGATGGTTTGAGTGGTGCTATAGAATGCTTCTTTTCTATTAGCTTGATAGGTAAAAGCATAATGGTCTTATTTTGATATTTGAGTACATAGATGTTCTCCCTGCTAGAATTTATAATATTCAAATCATATGGTTAGGTTGGCCCTACTAAATATGCACTGTCTATAGGCAGGACTTTGTACTAGTTGCTATCTATATTATTACCCATCTTAAGGGGAACCAAACACCTGTTAGTGATGAAAAAGGAAGAGATGGATCACCCAACACACATAAAAGGATTTAGGGTAAGGTTAAGCTTTAGGATTATCCCTCGGTGGTGCATGAGTGGATATAACATTTATAGCATTCCCATCATCAATGACAATTGAACTTTTTGTCGTCATGAAACAGATGTATGGAGACAACATTTCTCCTTTGTAGTTAACTCCTATAAACTGCCACACATTTTATGACTTCAATATAATGGTCATCCTCACATTCAATCTCTCTTGTAATGAAGCATTTCATCCATTTATTATAGTCATCATTCTTAGGCAAATCAAGCTTATCAAAGAACTGGATTTGGGATTTGGGCCTTGCACTAGTACTGCTTGTGGTCCTTCAGTGCTTAAAACATGTAATTTATCTAGCGATCTTAGAACTCCCTTCAGTAGGTGTTTTAGTTGTCAACATGTCATTAGTTGTGCGGTTGGCTAGGCTTGTAGGTAGGTGTAGGAATGGTCGACTCTTAGGTCTAGGAAATGAGGTAGCCTTTTTATGCTTTCACTCTTTTTTACCATGAAGGCATGGTGGAAAGCATGCTTTAATGTTTGGGCATAAAACGATCTCTCTCATTCTTAATATTCATTCTAAGACTAATACACTTTTATTGGCCAACTATCAATTATTGCCTATACAAGTAGTCACAGAAATTAAATTTTCAATGGTGTTGAGATACTCAATGACTCAACTTGGTTTCTTGCCTTTGAGTGAATAGTTGCCCATGTAGTTTTTTGTCATTATATCGTGGACAATATTTGGCTATAAGCATTTACTTCATCTTTATTCATATACGGTTGATCCTTCTTAATGTTTGCTTTTTTGTTAAGATGTTAGTCTAATAGATCTTTGAATGTTTAGTACGTTTCATCTTTGCAAAGTGATCTTTTGATAATCATGTCTTCTATATCACTCAAAGAACTCATCCATTTGTATCTTGTAATTCAAAAATTTGCTTAGATCATAGGGTCATTAAAATTTTAGCATACCTATTTTGACGTATTATTGCCATTCCTTTGCAAAGATAGAAATCTTATTCTTTAGTGTAGGACCATAAGTCTTAATCCTCAGGACCGATTCTCAATATACTAAGAATGGAGTTAATAGGTTTGCATCCCAAAAATTATCTATGGTAAAAGAATTATAATAAATTATTCACTCTTTATCTAATCAGGCTAGTTTATTTTATTGAAATAGGGGATTGAATATTCAACTCAAGAATCTATCAAAATATTTGATATTGTGTTTGTGTAGTCTTTCAAGCCTTCTATATTAAGAGTTTATAAAAGAGTAAACTAAATGGGCTGTCTACTTGTAGAGTAGGGTTGTAAGCCTCAATCATTAGACTTAATACTCTATATATTATGGTAGAGTGTTACATGTCATTTTGATCCCTTCCAGTGATTGAGACGTAACATTGAGTCAAAAATATTTGTCATCAACACCCTTGTTGACTTATACCATCATGATTAAGTGGATAGAAAATCAGTCTTTCTAGGTTTTCACAAAATATAGTTGCACTTTTATAATAAGTTAAAAGATGCTTCATAATCATTAACGTGGAAGGGTATATAATTTAAGTTAAAACTTTATAAACTTCATACAAAATTTATACATCGTAGTAGATTTAAATTTAACACTACCTTGTCCCCAAGTCGGATGTAAAAAAGTGGAGGGATAGGTGAGGAAAACTTGTAAAATAATCATGACATGAATCCTTTAAATCATCGTTAATGCTGGGCTTCCCTGGTGACACAAAGAATGAATAAAAAAATGTAAAATGCAGCACTGAAAGTGTTAAAAATAAGGGGTTTACGGATGCGGCAAAGAAGTTAATGAAACTAAGGTTAGATCTTGAATATAGTAATTTCTTACGATAAATTAATGAAATTAATAGATATTATGGTTCATAGGAAGATAAATATTTTGTGTTCAAGAAACTAAATGGGTTGGGGAGAAAATGATTGATAGTTTAAGTTCTAAACTTTGGTATTCAGTAATAAATGAGTAGGTGTGATTATGATAAAAGTTTGAGCGATAATGTTATATATTAATGGAGATAAAATTATAGCTTTAAAGATTATCTTAAAGATTATTAATGTTATAAAGATTTATCCCTCAAGTAGGTTTGGATGTAGTTTCAAAAGAAATTTTTGGAATGAATTAATACAAAAGATATCTCAAGAAAAATATTTATGGGAGATTTAAATGATGTGGGAGAGGTGTAAGATTTTAAAAGTATTCATGGTTATGGATTATGACTAATGAAGAATGATTATATTATTTCATTTTACATGATTAGAATTTAACGCTTTATTTAAGAAAAGAGATGAACATATATTACTTATAAAATGGATATAAGAAAACACATTGATTATTTTGATAAAAAAAATAGATCATTTAGATTGTAAAGATCAAAGGCCATTTTAAGTGAAAGTTTAAGTACCAACATCGATTGTTAGTTTATATTTTAAGATGAAAGATTGTAAGAGAAAATAAATCAAATTATTATCCCAAGATTAGATGAGAACACTTAAAGAACACAAATAAAAATATTTTTAAGAGTTTAGAATTTGGGATGTCATAAGGAAGTTTAATGTTATGAAAAAGAAGAAGTGAAATTTTTCTTAAAATGTCCAAGAATCAAAAGGAAAAGCTTTAATAAAAATAATGTATGAGTGAGACGCAAAGAAAAGATAAAAATAATGTATAAAACTTGGACAGTAAAACTTGGAGAATGGGAAAGATATAAATTCTAGATTCAAGAGAATGTAATATAAAAAAAAATAATTATTTATACAATAGATTACATCAAAAAAGAAAGATATATATGATAAGTTATAACTAAAGAGATATGAAGAAAAAGCACCAAAGGGGTGATAAGGATGAAAATAATAAAAGCTTTCTGAAAAAGATATAAATATGGATAGATTTTGATAAACTTTTCAAGAAGGATCCGAAAGATTGATTTTAGAACTTTAATATCAGAAAAATTTTATAAGATGGTGGTAAGACCGCAATGACTTATGGTGCAATGTTGGCCAATAAAAAAGAAGCATAAGACTAAGTTACAGATGATGAGGATGCTCATGAGCTTTTCTAGAGATAAAATGAAATGAGTATGTTGGAAAAGTTGGAGTAGCTAGTGGCGATAAGATTAGAGAGAGCCTAGATGGTTTGGCCACATAAAGCATCGATCGTCCAATGACGCAGAGAGTAGATGCATTTACCTTTATTAAGAAGTAGAGAGAAACCTAAAAAAACTTGGTTAAGATGTATAAAAAATGATCTTAGCATACTTGAATTAAATGAGAATTTGACACATAATAGACACAATGGAGAAGGATTCATGTAGCAACCACTTAGTGGGATAAAGGGTTGTTGTTGTTGTTGTTGTTGCAGTAGATTTAAATTTACATCATACATATCTTTGCTTTTTATATACACCCAAAATTGTACATTAAAATTCTAGGATACAAAACAAAATTGGGTCAGATGACTATTGCCCCTTGTGCTCCTCTGTTGTAGGAATAACAGTCAACATAGTAATATTTGATGAGCTAAAAGCTCAATGAGATAAATAATTCTAATATAAGATTCAAAATATAAGAAAAAAAATATACATGCTAATCTTTTGAACCTCCATGATTATTTTTGATCATAGACATGGTTAGTGTTGTACTTCAAATAAAGATATGTTTTGATATTTAAATAAATAAAGATGTAATCGCATGTATAAACATGAAAGTTTGTAAGAAATAAAATATAGCTTTCAAAGGTACAATAATTTGGATGGATTAGGTTAGTCCATTCTTTGTATGAAATTATTTGTTTCATTTTTTCAATTTTTTTTGCCATTCGTATTAGTCATAGTCTTAAAAGTATTATATGATGCTTATATTAATTTTGACACATTTATATCATTTGATCATCATCTAGCTCATTGGTTATAATAATTATTGATAAAATTTGGACTTAACCCAGCATGATAATTATCAGTAATTCCTCAATTCAAAGTTGGATCATATTGTATCAACTTTTTAGAATCGAGAGTCTGAATCTCTTTTGGTTCTTTTTTAAGCTCATCTTGTTGCAAAGTTTATCTTTGCATGTGCAATCCATTATTATTTATCATTTATCCCATGTAATATGACTTTTCATAGAATTTTTTTATATCTAACATCATTATCATAAGTTTTTTTAGAACACCTTAAAATTTTGAAAATGTGAGATGAAAATTTCTCTTAAAAATTATAACCCACTTTTCTAGTATCTCGAAAATGATCAAATATGTTTTTATAAAATTCTATATTTTATTTCTATTATTTTGATATATAGAAGTATTTATAAATATTTAAGTATAATAATAGTTTAAAATAACTAATCAATTAAATAATTAGTGGGATATTTCTAGAATATATTAAGTAAAGCGTTTCTATTAATATTTCTCAAGCCTTATCCTACTGTGGTGTATAACGGAAGAAAAGGGAAGGGGCTTAGGCAAGTAACAAAGATGAAGAAGGGAAGAAGAAAAAGGGGAAGCAAAAAGGAGGAAGAAGGGAAGATGAAAAAGGGGAAGGAAAGAGAAGGAAGGAGGATAGGAAGATGAAAAGGAAGAAAGAGAGAGAGAGAAGAAGAAAGTTATGAATCAAGATTAGAAATCCAATTTTTCACATTTCATCCACAAATCAACTTAAATTGAAGATAGAAATGTAAATCATTGAAGGTTGTATGAGGAAAATTGAGCTAATTGAGTCTAATTGAGTTATAAAGTAAGAATATAGATCAAAATGAAAAATTTATTTATTAAAAAATTTGGAGTGATTGATTTGAGGACTTTGATCATAAATTAGGTAAGATATGCAATTTCTAACTCAGGAAGTAAATATTCTTTAGTCTTTTTGCATATATATATTTAATGTAAATTAGATTTACGTGTGTGTGGGATCCGAAAATTCGCCATCGACTTCTTTTGGAAAGAAAAGAGTTGTTTTAGATGAAAATTTGTAGATGAATAGATAGTGACTACCCAGAGATTTCCCTCATTTGGTGAGAATTTTTTATATCGGTTCTAGGTTCCTATAAGCAAGTCCTATAAGCATTAATCTCCTCAATAATCGAGAGAACACTTTCGACAAGCAATAAGAATCGTTAAATAACGAATATATAATCAGTGGAGTTCAAAATTTATGAAATTTATTATATTTATTTAAAACTTTTGGTGGGGAACGACGCGCTGAGATCCCATTGCTCGTCATCAGGTCTCAGAATGTAGGAGATAATGACTAACTGACCGGGGATCCTCATCGTTACGCCGAGCCTTCTTCGTGGAGTTTGTCTGGACAAATATAATTCAACATTACTAACATAAGACTTTTGCCCAACCAAATACATTATATATTTCAGAAACAAAGAAGTTTCTTCGGGAACATACACGGGTCAGGATAGTAATTTAAGAATATATCGCGAACCACCTAGGGCTCTATGTATGCCATTTATGTGTGCTTATTTCAAGAAAACACGCGAGAGGACACGCCACGCCTTTCTGCTTAAGAATATTTGAGTGTGAAATTAGTTATGATTTGATTACAGCTTTGTGAGTAAAGTTTTTTTAATTTGTCACCTGAAACAAATGGAGGTGGATTGATTTTTTAAGTTTTAATTTAAATAATTAATTTTATTTCATTTATATTTTATTTTATTTGAATTTTGATCATTTTGATGATTTAATATGATCATCATTTCTTATTTAAAATTTTAATAATAATCCCTTCTCGATCATGACTAATTTGTCATTTTATGATAGAATTAACTTAAGATTTACAACAAAGATCATTAAGTTTTACGTTTTGTTAACTACCCAATCTAAGACCAAACCTAAAAAATATAAGTATCTGCTCATTTATATCATTTGATTGATACGTCTATTACATTTAAGCTATTAAAATACTTCAACATACATACAAATATCTCTTTTTTGTATTTAATATCTAAAATGTCTAAGTTGAAACATCGATGTTTGACATAGATGTCGAATTACAAGCATGCTTGATACCTAAAATTATAAATCAAATGTAATCTTTCGTCAAATATGAATTTGATCATTTTAAGTGTTTGTCATTGATCAAGTAGAGGTCTGTTCTATAAGATTATAAGACATGAGTTGACTCTTTCAACTATTTGTCATGAGTCAAGTATAAATCTTATTCTATAGATTAATACCTCTTCATCTCACTTGCACAAGAAAGAAACCCAAACATAAAGGGAGCCTCGCTCTTAGAAATATGCAAGTAAAAAAAAATGAGGTAGTGGCTATACATAAGCAAGTTTACACCTTCAACAATAGGAAGAATGTAACATTGAATTCTTCAAAGATTAAAACTTTGCCATTTTATTTGTCATAAAAGGATTTGATTTGATATGAAAATTTGAATGGAATCCAATTCACATCATGTGAAATAATAAAGACATCTCAGATTGTATCATAAAGATGTTCAAACTCAAACAAATTTCAACTTTCCTTGTTAGATAATAAAAAAAACTTCATTTCTTTATGGTTTAATCTTCACCCCTCCCATAAGGCAAGCAACCATGTTAAGCTTAATATGCATTAATCTGAAATTTTCTATTTAATCTGGTGATCATTTGCATGATAATAAGATGTCAAGTGATAGAAAGAGGCAAGTATGCAAGTGAGAACATGCTCAAAAGGTAATCATTCCCTTTATCCTCTTTCTAAAGTGATGGCCAAGTGATAAACTAAATAAGACAAACAACCAAATTACATTTGATATCATGCAAACAAAGTTTCAGACTTTGTAAAATGTCCATATGACCATAAAACTGAAATTCAAAATCTCATCTTTTATCTTTCTCCAAATCAGCATAAGTAATTGCAATTATTTCTGATTTTGTCAACCTCCAATATGTATAATTAGGAAAATAGCCATGCATAAACAGTTTCCAATCAAGCACAAGACACCAATATGCCATGTTTCAATCCTTAATCAAATAGTTCTTCTAGCTATCAACCCAGTTATGCTTTTGTTCCTCTGCTGCTGTATTCCTTTCAAATGGGATGACAAAGGAATGAAAGAGGAAAGCTCATTGTTCAAAGGAGAGGAGGTCGAGTAATGGAATTTAGAGTGAGATGGGATGGGAAACCATTGTTGGGATTACCACAGCGAGGACGAGGGTCTGATGAAAGAGGAGGCAGGAGGATCTGGCTAGGAGGGGCTTGCCCTCAGCACTTCACATGGCAGAGGAAGTGAGGGAGGTTTCTACAGGTTGCTGTGGTTAGTTTATGGGTGCGGGTGATTAACCTAAATTGCCAAACAAAGATAAATGACAACATTAAATCCTACAGATTTCAAATCCCATTTCCGCTTTGCTCGAATCTAATTAGTAAATCGTAGATTTAGAGATTTTGACAAGTCAATGAGGGGAGGGAAAGACTAAGGAAAAAAGGACATAAGTGAAGAAGGATCACTCAATCAAAGCAAAACCAAAGTGATAAATTTGAATCCAAAAGCGATGTAAATCAAAGATGAAATATTATATACTCACCACTTCCTTTAGCAAAACCTAGTTAACCCGCAAAGCAAGAAAGGATGAGGTTGAATAGAAACAACTTGAAACTTTCGATTGCAGAGGAAAGGAAGAGGAGCTTGGACTCAATTTGCTCAAGAGGGACGGACAAATGATTCGTCCGATTGTTGCTTGAGGGAGGCAGAGACGGTAGAGCTTCGTTCGACTTACATTGCTCACCGAGTCGCGAGTGAGAGGAAGAGAGGAGACTTCTAGAAGCGGTAAAATCTGAGAAAGTGAAAGGGGAAAGCAGGAAAATTGTGTTTTCGCTAGCCTCTGTTTTGGGGTATTAGAAATTGATCGCTTCGTTTTGGCTACTAAAGCGGCCAATTAGAAATAGCGGTGGGTTATTTTGATTAGATGAGTTGGGCGGCTGATTAAGATGAGGAATAGAGGAAATTACAGGTTAAGCAACTGCTAATCACCTTAATTATAAATTAATATAATATCTGCATCAAAATTTTGTGAAATCATTTCATGTGAGGAACCCCTCACAATATGGGTGTTGATTTTAGGTGTTTTTGTTATGCTTCATCAAGGTATATATCTTGGTCGACACGTGGTAAGAGGCGGTAGAATCTATGAAGTCATACAAACCATCATCATGTGAAGTATTACCACCTTCAATTGTGTTTCTTTGATTGAGAGGTGGATGCTTGATAGTTTCTTTGCAGTACGCATATCAACGAGTAATAAGAGTATAGCTCAAAAGTTTTTGTTTTCTGATTCTTCTCATTCACAATGTGAACATCATATATTTGTGGGTAGTAATAATTGATAGCAAAAGTTTCATTCTAGGATCTAAAATGCAAGCAATCGAAAATAATATGAACACTCTGTACTTATCAAATTTAGCCTTCATCTTGCCATGTTTGAAATAAAAGCGATGCTAGAGCATTCGATCCAATATTCTCTTGATTAGAACTAGATTGGGAAGCAATCTATTACGTAGGATAGGATGAACACGAAAAAATTTGATGATGAAAAATCACGAGCTCTCTTACTTTCTCAAAAGTAACAATCTTCTTGAGAGGGCAACCATATATAATTGAGATCAGCAGCATATTCGGAAACACATTCTTATAATAAAAGCGGACAACATCTTGTATGTGGAGTTCGGTGATCGTCAATGCAAAGTGCCTTTGATGTGGATAAACAATCTGTCTGCTATCTCTCCAAATTTTATGCGGCGAAGATCTTTTATAAATAAAATAGACTCTCTTACCCTTTCAATTATTGAGCGATTTCTTTCATCCACCATTAAGTTTAAAATATGAAGCGGCACATCGAACATGAAATCACCCATCAATAGAAAATTAGATCTTAATGAATAAAGCTTTGATTTTACATCATTAGATGATTAATGTCAGTTATGGTACTAACTTTGTTTTGTAGACCCATTGCAACAAACTTTGAAATTGTCTCGAAATCCACACTATGAGGAGGATCCAAATCGGTGAAACTAATTATCTGATTGTAATTTCCAATCGAGCTAATGTAATGCATTAAGACACATATAACCAATGGTTTGATTTGATGTCAGTGGCTAGTAATCGAAACTCTCAACAACTTTCAAACTTTTTTTACTTCATAAACTTTCATACACTCCTCTTTGATGCCAAATCTTGAAATTTTATGATAATTTGGATTCATCGATTTCATCGAATATTGAACCATAAATGTTCAACTATCATAAATGGATATTCATGAACAATAATCATCTTAGCCACAATATTCTTTATTCTAGAATGATCATAGGGCGAAACACATAAACTAGATATTGAACCGGTTTCCTCTAAATTCTCTTTGGATCAAATAGTTTTTGCTTCTTTCCTTGTTATCAACCTTGCTATAGTGATTTGATTTGAAGTGTCTACTTGGCGAGATGTGGTTCCGGTTTTTGTTTCACATATGATTTGACCTGATAATTACATTTAAAACTTACCATTTTTCCTTTTACATTTAATTTCTTTGAAGTGTTGCCAAACTTCAAGATGCGTTGTCTTTTACTATTGTCATCAATAGGTAGACTTGATTCACTTGAACAACTAATAAATTTACTTTGAGAAGGACTTGCCATTATTATAAGAAATGAAACAAAAGCGATGTAGAATCACTCAAAAAAACATAAATACTAGATCGATGCTATTAATTTGAACAACAAATCATGCGACCAATTAATTAAACACTAGATTAGAAGAAAGATCAAAACCAACCAAGAAATCGCAAGACCTGGATTATACATAAAAGATCCTCATATATTTACAACCAAGAAATCAGATCTATCAACATCTACCAACGGTCAGAACAACCAAATTACCAAAGCGGCAAAGGCATGTGACATCATAACATGTCCCATGAATGCTGACACGAAACAAGTAAACAACTTTTATAGCGCAAATAACCCTCCAGAGGCATGAGCAGAATCAAAAACCCAAGTACCTAGCAGAGGCACGACATTCAACAGAGGCAGAGACACGGCCCGCAGTAGTGAAACAAATACAATTAGGAAATGAAATAATGGCCAATGGGGAAGTATTTCTAATCAGAATTATAAAGCTTGAGTCGAGGAACCGCGGAGACAAAGCCGATGAGTGAGTAGTCGAGGGCATTGGCAAGCAAGTTCTGAGAACATTACTGAAGTTAGCAGTAATGAGATCAAAAAACAACATCATCACATCGCAAGTTTGCAACCACAACATTCAACAGCAACAATCGTTACAAACCAGACGCTAACCTGACGGGCGCGAGAACCAAAAACAACCCACAGCCAACATGCTAATCTAAAATAAGTGAAAATACAGAGAGACAATTGAAACCCCGAAATTGCAAGTACAACCGCAAAAAATATAGATACGCATGAATGATTAAAGAACCAATCCCAAATCCAATAACCTCAAATAATGGAATAAAACAATTGAAATAATCAACATCATGATTCCATGAAATACTTACAGAATCGAGTAAACAGAATCGAAAGTATTTGAAGCAAACCAAACACACGGATCTGACGACCACGAAATCGGAAACAACTCAACGATCGGCGGTGACGATATCTGGCGGCATACGCGCACACACGCCAAGGAAGCTAAAATGCACGGAGAAGTGAGAACGGAGGAGAAGTGGAGAGAACCGAGAAGTGAGAAGAGTCTGGTCTGGGGTCGAAGTCGACGTATTAGAAATTAGAATAGGGATTTTAGGGAATTAATTTCGTCAGTGTCGGACTGCTATCTGCTTTGGCTCATGCGGTTCTCGATCCTTCCTTGAGCCGGCCATAAATTCGCTCGAGTCATTTCGAAATAAATTCGAACCACATTTGCTCGAAAATCGCTCGTTGCTTCGGTCGATCTCGGTCGAGATTCAGTCGACTTTCGGCGAGCCCTGATCTTAATTCTCGACCCTACAGGTTTCTTGTAAAAATCCCATTCTTCAAATTCTCAAACCCTCTATGACAACTTAAAATATAACAATTTATATTCAAATTTTTTATTTAACATTAATTCAATTATTTAGAACAGGTGTACCTCTTTAATTTTTAATATTTCTTTAATTGGGCATGCCTCTGCTATATCTGACATGTGTCAGAAGCATGTTAGACTCACGTGTATGTTCGACATGTATTAGATATTACATACCTTTTTTTTAGAAGTATCCGTGCATCATAGGCTTTTATAAATCTCAGATGACAGTAGACCTAACAAGAAATATTATGTAACAGATTTGCTAATAATTAGGAAATAAATAAGCTGAAATTTAGGTGGCTGTTTTTTAGAGAAAAATGAAAAAAAATCATAAACGAAAAAGAAATTACAGATCATATAATGGAATCTGAGTTGACTTGATCCAAAAATTCAGGGATTTGTGGAAAGATCTTAAATTAGGCTCTACATCAACTTAGCATTTTTTTTAAGGAGGATAATGTAGCCTTCATTCAAGCGGTCGGAGATAATTGATTTCAAAAGCTAGCATAGTGGTCTAGCTGCGGCTTATACTTTTGATGGATTGGTATTGTAATAAAAAAGTCAAAAAAAAAAAAATTTCCATGACGGTTAAATGATTGGAAAAAAGTCGAGGGGAGTTGGTTTAAAGAAATAGAACTCCCGAGAGAAACGAAAGAGAAGAAAGAAAGCGTCGTGAACCTTCCGTCGGCAATAGAAGAAGAAGATTCAGACCTTTCGTGCCGTCGAGAGGAAGGAGGAGACGGGCGTGCCTACCAGTGAGGCGTCTCTCGCCGTCGACATCGAGCCGTGAGCTTCGTCTGCGTGACCGAGAGGAGGAGGAAGCCTGTTATCTGTGAAACAGGAGGAAAGGAGAGCTCGTGCGTCGCGTGCGTGGCAAACCGAGAGGATAAAAGGTGAGTAAATAATTAAATTATATAATTATATGTTTAATTGAAATTTGATGTTAATGTTATTATCTCAAGTTTTAACTTAGGGTTTATAATTTTGATTTAGGGTTTATAGATTTCAGCAAAAAATGTAATTTGGGAATATGTATGATGAATCAAAGTTAAGTAATTAAGTATTAAACCCTTACATATGAAATATAATTGAAAATTTAATAAAACCTTAAACCTATGTTAAGTTATATTATTGTTAATTAATTTAAAATCATTTGAAGGGAAATGATAAACATTAAAAGAAAATAAAATTTATCTATACGTTAATTATTTTAGAATTATTTAAGTATGATTATATGTTTAGATGATATAATGATGAAAAAGCTAATGATAAATAGTAGTATATGTTTTGATGATAAACAATAAATGCAATATATTAAGT
Organism: Cymbidium sinense; assembly: GCA_021442155.1. Taxonomy (NCBI): domain Eukaryota; kingdom Viridiplantae; phylum Streptophyta; class Magnoliopsida; order Asparagales; family Orchidaceae; genus Cymbidium; species Cymbidium sinense. The sequence continues at coordinate 108,294,106 of CM038225.1, forward strand.
CACTTTAACACTTAATTTTTTTATATTAAGAAAAATAATAGGATTAATAGGATTTGATGTATTATATGACAAATTGACATATTATTATATTAAATAAATTAAAGGTTAATTTAACTTAATTTAGAAAATGATGAATATTGATGAATGTGGCGTCGATTAATGAAGTATATATAAGTATCATATGAATAAAATAAAATAAAATACGTTCTTTTAATATCGATTCAATCAATATTTCATTTTATAAATTTCAATTAAGAAAAGAAGCGTTAAAGGAAAGGAGATTCAAGCTACAGTTAATGTGGGTAATTATGTTCTTATATTTATGGTAAAAATATCTTTAATTTTGTGATGAAATGCGTGTTCATATGATTTTTTTGTCGCAGTTGTGATGATTTTCCGCTTCTAAATTGTGATGTAGTTTATTATTTTTTCATGTTGGATAATAACCTGAATGCTAGATCATATTATCACTTCGTCATTTTATAAAGTTAACGATTCTTGTTAGTTATGATTAATATCGTAGTATAATTGTATCATGAATGTGTATGTTGAAAGTGGAGTTCACCATCTTAGAGGCGGGACGATAATGCCTAAATGACGAAAAGGGATAAATTGGCAAATGGTAATGTAACTACTGTCCTTTGGATGAGTAGATAAAGATTTAGGCATCTGACGATGATAAATGTAAAACTAAAAGTTCAAAAATGTTTATGTATCCTACCTCATATATGTTTGATTGTTTGAACAAATTTCTTTATGTATATGTGATAACAAAAAATTAGCATGCATCTTAGTTACTTTGTTTCTTATGTGTAACAGATAATCAATTATATTATTCATTGTTAGTTCTTAAATTTTTTTCAAGAAACCATCTTAACTAAATATGATAGTATTTATGCCATTAGGAGAGGATAGGATTTGATTAATTAATTATATTTAAAGTGTATTTCTTATGAACTTTGTTAGATATATATGTGACAAATTATTAAATCATTTAGATTGTAGTGTCTTGTATGATTGGAGATTTTATTAAAAATTTGAAGTGTTATGTAAGTTTTTTCTTTTCTCGTCGTCATTCCAAGCTCCGGGCCGTCTGATAGTTATATATAAGTGAGGTTGAGTCAAATGTTTAGTTTGAAATGATAAACCTAGGGTTTAATTTCCATGGTTTATTCAGTTCATTTTTGTCCTAGAATCTATAAATTATTATTTATAGTATTATGTTTTTTGCTGAATAACGCAAGGATGCAAGTAATTTGTGCCGCATTGTCAACCGTTTTTTTCCTTCTGCATTTTATATCATGTTGTACTAATTTTCACATGTTAAACCTTTGTTTTTTCTGAATATTTATGCAGGATTTCTTTACATTGATTTTATTCCTGAAATACGCGTAGAAGATTTAAAAGAGATTCTTTCCCAACATAGAGATCATATGGCTGTGAGTTTCTTTCTTCTCAACTCTTTTATTTATTATAAAGCTACATCATACTTGACGAATTATGTAGTGTGCAATTTGTTCCTGTTGTACCAGTATGCAGTGCTATAAAGGAGGTTTGTCCGTTGTTGTAAATATGATTGGTTTGAACAGGATGTCCAAGGTAGAGTATAGGTTAAGCAGTAGTTAAGTTATTATGATGCTTACAAACAATCTAAACAAATGTGAATTTAATTTTTTTAATTTAAAATAGAATCAGAGATAAAAAAGGTTACAGAATTTAGAGTGAGATCTGATTAATTAGTTAGTTATATTATAACTTTTCATAGACTGTTGATTATAACTTTTGATTGTTTCGAATCTTTAAAAATGGAAATTGTCTAAAATACCAAAAATATGCTTGTTTTTTGCAATTCTATTCAATATAACTAATTTAGAACGTACTGTGTTATACTCTATTTTAAAGAGAAGCAAGATACTTGATCACCAGCAATGCAAAGAGCAGATTTTGAGGTATGGAAATATTATATGTCAAGGGTGGAAGAAGATTAAATGAACCAGAATACAACTTAGTTTGATTGGTTTACTTTGAGATATTATTAAATAACAAAATTGAAGACTTGAACTGATCTCTCTCCCTCTTTTTTTTTCTCTCACATTATCTATATCTATATCTATCTATCTATCTATCTATCTATCTATCTATATATATATATATATATATATATATAGTGTGTGTGTGTGTATTGTATATTTATACATGAAGCATCTATATATATGCATCTATGGGTTTGTATCTATCCGTTGAGCCTGGAACCTTCTGATCTGAAGCCACAGAGACAATGCCCTCTGCATTTTAATTAACTGCATGATCCGATAACTGTGTAAATTTTGCTACAGTCTAACTTCTGGTGTCTTCTCATAGATTGTAAAGCCGGCCTTGCCCTTTTGTTATGCTGTTGGAATTGAGCGAAGGATCCTAAAAGACAATAGAGGTGGTCTGAGATTAGAGATTCAATGTAATCTTAGCTTGTAGCTTATTTCAACAATCCTGCTTTGGAGGGGGGACTAGTGGGCTGTTGTTAGGATGTGTGGAGTTTAATTTTCTCAATCAGATTCCCCTTGAATTTGTTTAGTTAGTATCTTCTGCATTTTTAAATGTGATTGCTTTATTTTTTTAGCATGGGTTTATTATGAGATCTTGCCAGATTATGCATGTTGTTTGTGGTGTTGGACTTTCTGTATTTGGTCATTCACCATCTATATTTAGACTTGTGGGGATGGGCTTGTGGATACATTGGGATGAGCACTACAACCCAAAAGCTGTAGGTCGCTCCAACAGTAAAGGTCAGGTGAGGCACGATCTCTGTGACTGGGAGAAGCCAAACAGGATTCCTTCAGCATCAACAAGTAGGGCTTCTTGTGCTTCAGTGACATTATCAAAGGAGAAGAGGTATCACGGCTGCAACAGTTGTTTATAGAGGTGGCTAGCAAGTGTAACTAACCTAGAGCTGATTATGAGTGAACCTTAAGGGATGGCAGGTGTCACTTGTAAAAGGATACAATGGCCACCATGATTTCAATAAGAAGTGTCATGAATTTTGATGAGTTGAATTTTCAATAACAACTAGTGTCAAGGAGGCCCATGCTTGGTGTTGATTACTAGTGGCTCCGCTAGTTGTTGGCCTTTACAGATTTGTTTGTTAGTGTCAATCATCAATAAAGGACACGTGTACAACATTTGTGGACTTATGTAATCGCAAGTGAAGGTGTGGTTATGGTGTTGGCAAGAGAACAAGCAATTAAGATTGAGTTAGATGAAAAAAGGTGAGAGAGGGAATTACTAGTGCGACAGATTAAGAGAAAATATTTGGGTTAGTAAATAGTGTTTTTATTGCAATTGTCTTTGATATTATTGGAAATAACATCTCTTCTCTGCGCGGCTGCAGATGTAGACTGATCCCACCAACTTTTTTGTAAATTCGCATATTATTATTCTAGTTTGTTTCTTTGCAAGTTATCTTTTTATCCATTGCTTCAATCTTCAGTTATTATTACTCAGACATTAATTTTTATCCAATACTAATATTAGAGTTTTGTTAAGAAAACTTTTAGATTCAAGCGTGAATGATAAGAGGATTAAGATCAATATATTCAATGGCTAAAACTATTGGTTCTAGAAGTTACAAATAGAAGATTATCTCTATCATAAAAAGGCCCATCAATTGCTACAAGGAGTGAGTGAAAGTTGTTGGACAAACAAGCGCTTAGGGTTATTCTGATGTCCTTGACCATGATTGTTAGCTTCAGCATGGTTAAGGAGACAACTGCAAGTGTCTTGAAGGCGCTCTCTAACATGCATAAGAAGCCATTTGTTGTTATCAAGGTACACATAATGTGCAAGTTTTTAATCTCAGGATATTCAAAGGAGCTTCAGTCACCAAGTACATTAATGAGATCATGAAGTCTGTGGACATCCAGTTCAACAATGAAATCCATGTCTTGTGTTTTGTGTCGTTGTTACTCAAAGTTGTGATCCATCTTATGGATCAACGTCTATGAAACTCAACAGTATTAATCTCATCCACAGTAATGACACAAAAAAGATCAAGCTACACATCTTATATCTTAAATGTCTTAAATAACTTACCCTGAAGCAAAAACAATAATCAAGGTTGAGACAGATTTAAATCTCAACAGAAGAGTCAATTTAAAGTTTATAATGGTGCATACTTCGAATGTCGCTTGATTGTCCTCATGAAAGGGATTGTCCAGGGAGCAGAGTAGACAGTTCAAAAGGACAGACGAATCTATGAATATTGCATGTGATGATATTTATGATGCACTAGTCCTTAGTGCGCATAGCCTCTTGGATCTTCGTTTCACTCCATTTTGAGAGCTTATGGTAAATTCTACTGATTCTGTAGGAGATTCTGATCTTCTGGGTTTTCATCTTTTAATGGCCAACTTCCTTAATTTTTTCTTTTCAACATTTATATTTAGAACCCTTTGGGGTAGGCTTAGGGATACCAAGATAGGAGTAGTGCAAACCAAAGTTATAGGGTGTTGCTATTGTAAAGGAAAATTGTATGTGCGGGGGACCAATATCTGCGACTGGGAGGAGATGCCTAGCAAGCTTTCTTCATCAAACGCAAGGGAGAGGATTTCCCTTAATTTACCTTTCTCCTATGTTTTTTGAAGCTAGGGACGTAGGCTGCTCAAGATTTTATCATTAAATGTCCCTATGGCCTAGTCGTAGCATAACTCAGGATCTTCCCCTTTTACAAAATATAGTAATAACAAAAGAAAAATATCCAGTTGATTGACCATCTCAGGGAAAAATACTTAAATAATCACAAATTTAAATAAATAAAATTGCTAAAATTTTAAATTTTATTTGATCCTGGCTAGAATGCAACTTATATTTAAATAACTATTTTGCATGGGAATCCATTGTTCATGTTATGTATTTGTTGTAATTATCTCTAAGATATCCTCGGGTGATTATTTATTTCAAGCACGTCAGATTTATGTAATTGAAACTAGTGGTAGGGTTTTATCTTCAACGCACATTGATCATGCTTCTTTGTGTTATATAGTACAACATTCAGTAATGGCTTTTCAGGACCATTGCAGAAGCAGAAGCTGAGCAATTCATTTCCGTCTGAGTTTGGCTTGGTGAAAAGATTTTGGAGATATCTGCTAGACCGTGAGGTCATACATCCGGATATAGCATTAGTTATCAATCTTCCCTTCAATGTTTAAAATATGTATTAACTACTTTTATATAACTTCTCAGGGCTTAGATGGTGATCAGCCGTGGGCATAACAAATAAAAGTTTATATTCAATAGCACTTTTGCTAAAGCAGTGCTCATTCAAAGTGATCGGAAAGGTTTGATTTGATTCTGTTTTTTAATGTAATTGAATAATAATGTATGAACATCTAGCATGGATTGCAACCTTTTCCTGCTCTTTCTACTAACATGAGAAATGACCTATTCTTTAAAACTCTTCGAAGGGTCAATTTAAAGAGGAATTTGTTACTTCTGGAGGAGTTCCACTCTCAGAGGTTGGAATCTTTAAATCGCTTTTTTTTTGCAAAATAAATTTCTTTTATTCTGTGTTTGACAGAGTGTATTTCCTTCGTTTTGATGAAGATCACTCTTAACAATATGGAAAGTAGGATACAGAGGAACCTATTTTTTGCAGGAGAGGTGATTATTTGATAATTAAATGGCCTTTTAGAAATAATTTACATAAGCGTCTTTTTAAAATGCTTCATTGAAAATGATATAAGTTAATTGCAGGTTTTAAATGTTGATGGAATTACTGGTGGTTTCAACTTTCAGGTAGTGATCACCATGAACTCTTCTTCTCTACTTTTTTATTGAAATGATTGAAAGCTTGAAAAGGAACCTGATTAATTCTGAAATTTATTGTTAAAAAAAAAATTGCTTTTCCCACTTGTTCCAGTCCTTATAAGCTTGACAGTGGTTTAGGTATTTGTTAGGGATATGTAATGAGTTATTTAGGTTAATAAATGTAGTAGGGAGTTGATATATGAGTCTTTGTGAGTCATTTAGTTCATACGTTGTTTATGAGTATTAAGTGTATTATAAGTAGCTAAATGAGTCATAGGATGTCTCGTATTTTTATATGCATCTCCTCTTGGAGAACAATAGGGCATGAATGAAATGATCTAAAGCCTGTTTGTTTCAATACTCTTCTCTTTCTCACCAACCTTTTTTTGAAATTTCTTAGTGAGATCAAATAAGCTGCTTATCCTTATCCTCTGAGCCATAACAATTAGTCTTTGACAAACCACACCTCTTGTCTCCATCGCTTGACTTTCCCATGTTGACCTCCATGCATGCGCTATAAGTCAAGTCGAGCTCACAAGGTGAATTCGACGAGCTTTAACATGCAAATTGGAGTTGAAATGCACTCAACGACGTCAAAAATCGAATGAAATGATCCGAAGACGAACGGACTTCCATCGAGTTGAGCGAAATTGATTAAATATACATATTGCATAATTCGGTCGGCCGATAAAGAAGGAAATTCGCGCCAGATCGAGTAAGCTGCGGCAATACTCAAACGACCTCCGTTCCGAAATTGATCGTTGTTAGTGTCGAAATGCCAAACCTATCAAATGAGGCTTCGATTTGGGCGTGTTTCGCCGAATATCGATCGAAGCGGGCGCACAAATTTGAATTGACCCCGATTCGACATCGACTTGACAATAATGAAAGCATGCGCGTCGAACGTCAGTAGTCCCAAATCAACATATATAATCATTAACAATGATCAATACAATTAAATTAATATCCAACGCAAGTAAAATACTTGATTAAATAAGAAATACATTGTGTTATAAAACATTCAAAAGATTTAAAGTTGTATATGAATAAAACATACAATTTACGTCAGAGATTCGCTCATAAATGAGTGACAAAGACAATTAAGGCTTTAATTGAACTCTTGCATGCATTATAAATCATGATTAAAACTCAAATTCAATACCTTAAAGCAAGTAATCTAAAAATAACCCGCATGGGCCCCGACATGATGCTAAATGCTTAAATTTAGTGTCGAGAATCTTGTCATGGGGATTCGATTGTCTTGGGGCCGGGTTAACAAATCCAAATCTAAAATATGTTATTATAATATTTTCAACTTATTAAAACATCGGTAATTACATTACGTATCGTCGATATCATTATTAAATTAATAGAGTTGTGAGAATCAATAATAACTAAAAGTTCAAGCAAACTTATATACTACGATGATGGTTGTGTTGAATGAAGATTTCAATGGAGAATACTTTCATCAAAAGCATGATTATTTCAAATCAAATTAATATAAGTTAAATATCCATCAGAGATGATTATGATTTATTAAGCTCAAAATCACTAAATGAAATTATCAAGTTAAAAAACTTAAAAATTTAAAAATTCAACTCATTTTCCAATTGTTTGTCAGTGATATAAAGAAAACTTTAGCTCACAAAGCGACGATGTCAAATCAAGTATATTTATATTCACAATTAATCTCGATGGGGCGTAGCCCGCTCATCTGCGCTGCAGGTTAATCGCGTATGATGTAGTTCGACTGTCCTGATCGGGTGGTTCGCCAAACAACCATTATATTATTAAATTCGTAGATACTCCCAATACGCCTTTGAGTTGTGAACTATAGGTATACTTGATAGCAAGCGCTCTCTGTTAGTTAAAGTAGATTTAAAACGCTTTCCTTGACAAACACCAGTTCTATGATGTCTCGGATGATGCACATGCCGTACGACAAGGATCCTTTAGTAGGTTGAATTACTCTGGTAGTAGTAGGACCACCATACCGAGATGTCGGAACGAGATCTTGATGGCGTTTCCCCAATCATTCGCTTTATGCTAATAATGATGAATTTCATAAATTATAAATCCTAAATTTTAAACTCCACATCTTTCTTCTTATATATATATCACATTTAGCGATCCTTTAATCGAAAGTTCTCTCCCCAACATTGAGAGGGTAATTAACTATATAGGTGCTTGCTATAGAAACCCTGAACGATCTAAAGTCGCAAAATGAGGACAAAATCTCAGGTAATTATCTTCTCTATAGTATCCATTACACCTTTCTTTAAATTACTCTTGTCGAGGTGGGTGGCAATTTTGAATTATTTCTGGCGGCTTAGTTTCACTTTCCATCTTTAAATAGTAATCAAAGTTATGATAGCAGCGGAGTATAGTAAAACGAAAACATAAAGTTATTTATAAAGTTAAATTGATTGAAACTCAAATTATTTTTAAAATGAATATAATTTTGAAATTTTAAATTTTTTTTTTATACATAACTTGTTTTTATATTTCATGCATGTTTGTTTTGTTATATCTCTGCATAATGAAAGTGTGGGATGATATATCAATTACTGATTACTAATCTCCATCTTTCATTTCGCAGATGGATCTTCAGAACACACCCTTCTTATCATGGTACCAGACATCCATCATTATCTCATCAACTGAGCTACTATACAATTTGATAGCATAGATTTCCTCGCGATCTCTGCTCAAACTAATGTTAAGCCTGCACGAGACAATCATGCACAACTTGCACATCAACTTGTGTAGCAGGCCAAATCTAACTAATATTTGGGAGGTTCCTTGAAAGAAAGCCTCTATATTTGAAAGGTTGGGACATCAAGCTCCATGAAGAGAACTATCATGGACAAAAGTTTGTCGTATTTCAGACGCACCTTGCCTTTTCTTGAGAGCCAACATGATCAAGCCTCCTCATCTGAGGAAAGGCAGAAGGAGGAGAAGAAGGAATGCTGAGTTGTGAGCCCATTAGCTCTCACCTGGCCCCTCTGTACAAAACCAGCTGTGGAACCAAAAGCGAGTATTCTCACTCATAACAAGTTTAAAAATCTCAAGTGGGTGAAAGGAGCATTAAACAATCATTCAGGGTGCTAGCTCCAACTCCAGGAGGCATCTTGAGACTCTATCCTAGAGTGCACAAGGTATTGAAAGTTGTAAAAGAACAAAGCCTTATGAAGAAGAGATATCAAAGGTCAATTACTAGAGGCTAATAATGCTCCATTGCAGAAGCTACCAAAGACAGTAAGAACTTAGGAGCGTTACAAACAAGCCCTACGCGGTGAACATCGGGGCATGACACTTGAACCACGCGTTTGGGAATCCACTGCCAAAAGGTCCCGACAGAAGGGAAAACAAGTCTGGAGGCGAGCCTCAAGAAAAAGCGGTCATAGAAAGGCAAAACGGCGTGACATCCGGTTTGCATATCCGAAGATCCGCTGATGACAGAGCCCAACAGGAATGAGTTCCTAAAAAGAATGTTATAATTAATGAGGCTCGTGGTGGTTGACACCCTGAAGAATCCTCCAGGGAATCCATCACAAACCTAAACAAACTTTGCTTGATTTTGATAGTAGCCCTCCGATCGAGGAGATGCTCGTCCCACATTTTGAGCTTGAAATCAGATAGAGGCGTCGATCAGAGATAAGACTGCAAGAAGAAGAGGAAGATGAAGAAGATATTATGGGGGTAGATATGGTGTATATGATACAACACATCGGAGAAGTATTTGGTGTACAACAGTACCGATCTAGGCGTCATGACGCTGCACCTCCTATCCACATCGAAGAATCAGCACAAGGTCAAACAGAAGCAGAACCCTATAGTTCCTCCTCAAGTGATGAGCAAGAAGAGGAACAAGAAGAAGAAGATAACACGCTATTCGTTGACACTACGCTTGCTCAAGTGCAAAGGCAAATGCAACGGTAGATGAAAGCGAAGGATAAAGAGATCTCTTAGCTGAATTCAAAGATGAATCAGATGATGATGCAGATGAATCTCATGATGCAAATGATGCAGAGGAATGTTGTCGCAGTGCCAACACCAGTTCTTCTAGCCAATCATCAGACAATCAATATTGTGCCCATCAATCCACCAGTTGAGCAAGCGTCGCAAACCTCTGGAGCACAAAGTGCTCACGATGGTAGCAAGTTCCCATCAATTTTCTTTTTGCTGTACTAATACTTGATTGTTGCTAGATCTGTTGTCCCATTGCCTCTATTATCACTTGTAATTTCACTATCTTGCTACGCTCGCAGTTACCTCACTTTCCTCAATCTGCAAAATGTTCTCTTATTTATGAATTCCCTTATTGCAGTATACTCTAATGTAGTCAATAGGAGGATGTCGCAAAGCTGCTTGAAAAAACATTCCTGAAAGAAAATAGCTGCTAATATGGATATAGCAATTGAGGCACCGACATGCCATGACTAAGTTGGTATGCTTGCTGAGTTTTGGGAGATTATATGTGACATCAAATGGAGACTAACTAGCTCAAATTTAAATTTGAACAAACATTGATTCTTGCACCCCAGCTTATTGAAGATAATCCCCCACAACTTTGTTGCATAATAAAATTCAATCTGCGAAAAATGAATTTTTAGTTCATCAATGAATGGAAGGAGCTTTTTGATGCATTTGGATCCGTAAAAAATGGAAAGCACTTTTTCTAGCTCCATTTGTGATTCAATTAGACATCAATGCATCTTTCCTACTTTAAATCAGCAATCCAAACATCAACCCCTGATCAGCCAATATAAGTTGCTCCCTTACAATTTATGTATTTGAGAATCCTAGCATGCCCAAGATATTCCTTGCTGTAGTTACAGGACACAAAATATTGAGTGTACGAATGATGGCTGCTTCCCTTTCCAGTAAAGGATCATTGTCTGCAAGTGTGTCTCAATGGTAGCTCTCCTCCTGCAAATCCACCATATGACTTGAAGATCCTGCATGACCTTTTGGCATGGATTTATACTTTTTTTTATTGTGCGATTTGACCTTGAAGGCAATATCCATTTTGAAGGAATGGGTAAAGTTAGGCATATTTAATGAGTTATATGGGCTAATAAATGTGACATGTAGCTTAATAATCTTTATGAGTGATTTAGTTCAAGTAGTTTATGAGTATTATTATAGGTGGTTAAATGAGTGATATATGCAAAGATACATATAGTAAGGCTTGAATGATATCCATAAAGCCTCTTTGTTGTGAATCGCTGGTCTTTCTCTTTAACTATCCATTTTTTGGAGTTTTTCAGCGAAGACTTGAATAAGCTATTTATCTTCATTCTCCCTGTCGTAACAAATGAAGTTTTGGGTAGACCTATAATGCACATGATCATTTCAATTATGAAGACTAACATTTACTCTATAATGCTCCACCATCGTCCTTATAGTATTATGTTTGAGGCTACAATATATGCACTTTAAACTTCATGTTTATGCTTTATAAACGCCTAATCCTACCAATTTCCCTGAAGATGTCTGCTATTTAGAATCTTCATTTTAGTCTTAGTCTATTGAAAAAATGATGTTCGTGTTGACCTCCACACGATCCGATCCACAAGTCGGATTATGGAGCAAATTTGATGCGCTTCTGATACAATATCGCACAAATCGAAATAAATGTATTGAACATCACCAAATTAATAAACGATCTCGATCGAATAACCGACTCGTCGGCTCGTAACATCAAATTGACAATATATATATCGTAATGGTCGACCGATCAATAAGGAAATCCGTCGACATGCCTACGCGTATATCGGAGTTGGGAGGCTGCAACAATACTCAAATGACCTCCGTTCGCGAAATTGATTGTCTTTGGTTTCAAAACGTCGAAACCTTTCAAATGAGTTTATGCTCACCCGGACGAGCCTAACGTCCGGGCCTAAGTGACGCTGTAATTTGAATTGAAATTGATCCGCTCGGCCAGACTAAACCAAACCGACAAAACGGATCGCCGCCAGATCCAAACATTGACATCTAATATGTCTATGTGGTGATACAATTACGAAAAGTTAAAATTGAAGTTTATTTAATATAAAAAAAGGGCAAGCCTATATATATATATATATATAGTTTCATCTAACCCTAGGGCAGAACACTCATAATCCAGCTCTCGTTTATCCGACGTCACTCCCCCTCTAGTTTTGGCACCGAGCTCGGCCACACAGGATAGAAACCTCCCTCTCGTTCGTTACCCATTCTCCACCGAGCATCAGGCCATATGAGCGAACTCCCATGCTTCCTCCCTGCTCCTAGCCGAACGCACGAGCTCCCTTCCTGTTCTCCAACCGTCTGAACGAACCCCTCGATCCCGTCCGTCTTCGTTTCTCGCAGAGATCGCACGCAGGCCTGCGGCCCAACCCAACGAGCTCCACGCACAGCAGCCGAAACTCCCTCCTCTGGTCCGGTCGCTCTCTCCCCGAGCTGCTCACCCTTCCGTCTGAAAGCACCTTCACTCCTTCAGGGAAGCAGGTGGGCTGCAGCTGCGTCAACGATGTGGCGATGTGGTTGAGCCGGTGAAACCACGGCTGTGCGATTCTTTCAGACAATGCTCACTCCTTTCACCTAGCTCCGCTGAAATTATGATGGCGGAGGATTCCGAGAATAGGTTGAAAAAGATCATGGACAAGCTCTATTATGCACCCAGACTGAGGCTCTTCCATCTTAGCCGGCTGGAAGGTGGTGATGTGATTGCCAGAAAGGGTTCAGGCTCTGGCACCGCGAGGCCAGTGGAGAAGTCGGCTCCATTCAAACTATAGGATCGGAGGGATCTGATTAGGAGGTTGACAACTTTCAAGGCCATGATTTGGTTTGGGAAACCTAAGGTTATTTGTCCCTTAAACTATGCAAGGAGAGGTTGGATCAATGTTGAAATGGATGTCATAGTCTGTGAGGCATGTGGAGCGCGACTTCTCTTTCTACCCCATCTTCGTGGGCTTTCCAACAAGTTGAAAAGGCTGCTGCAATTTTTAGCTTAAAACTGGATATTATTGGACATAAGCTGTTGTGTCCATGGATTGATAATGCTTGTAATGAATCATTGGCATCTTTTTCCACCTTCACCTCCTCAAGTAATGGTAGAGGGATGCAAAGAACGTTTTCATTCTCTTTTACAGCTAACAACACTTCCTGTTATTTCTTCATTGACTGTCAATTGCATCAGTAGCCCTCAGCTTGATCATTTTTTTATCCACACCATTTCATTCATTAACCACCTTAAACAATGGAATTAGGTTAATTGATGATTGTAGATGCAAGGATCTATATGATACAACTGAAGACGGTGATTCCCAAGATTACTACCAGAATAAATCTAGAAGAGACCTTTTGGTGATGATTACTAGTATTCAAAGTTGCCTTTGAGGTTCTCATTTGTTAAAATTATAAAATAATTTTGCATATGAGAAAAGAATTTTATTTAACATCAATCATTTTGTAAGCTTGGAGGGCAATGGAGGTTAAAGGATGTAAACAAAATGATGAATCAAGAATCAACATGCAAAAAAATATGTTTGTATATTTTATTTTAAACAGGTATTGAAGGCATATGCGACGCTTCTGACGCTTCTCAGAAGCATGGTAGGTGTAAAAATTATTTGGCTACGATATCGCAAGATACCTACCATACACGCTTCTCATAAGCATGGTGGGGAGATCTTAATACTCACAAAGCAGCCCCCTATAAGGGGATGACGTTCAAAGGCTGTCGAATTTTATTTCAAATACATGCGCATATGCCTGCTTAGTATATTTAGTTCATGTACGTGCTGCTTCAATATAGTTATAAATATTTGCTAAACAGAAGTATTTGTGCATGCTGCTTTAGCATGCACAAATAAAGCAGAATATCTCTTATGCAGGTATTGAAGGCCTATGCACGCTTTTTTAAGCGTGGTGAGTTTGGAAGACTTCTTAAGCCGCTGTGTCGGAAGACACCTGTCATGCATGGTTATCATAAGCGTGGTGGGAAGCCTTTAAGACTCTCGACGCACCCCGTGACGATTGGAGGTTGTTGAATTTCATTCTACATGTATCAAGGCTATGTGCACGCTTTCCGCGGATTGGTTTAGAAGACTCTTTAAGCATCTTTTTTTTAATAGAATTTAATACTCCCATGTGGACGACGGGAGGTCACAAATTTCATCAAAATAATTAATGAAAATGAAATAGGTGAAGAATAATATTTGAAGCTTAAACGAGTAATAAGATAAATAATTAAACTAAATACAATAACTAAGCTACTGAGACGAGATTGGGTTTACGATCATCTGATTAACAATAGTCTAGAACAAATTAGAGGTCTATTTAATGTAAGCAAAATATTTGGATGAATAAGAAATCCATTTTGCAATGAAATATTCAAAAGAGTTGAAGCCGAAAATCAATGCAACATACAAAATATGCCATCGAATCTGCAACACAAAATTAGAAGCAGACAGAAGACGTTAATTTCAGTTCTAAATAAACTTCATATGTTTCATAATGTATTTACTAAATTCAACTTGGATATTTTTGCAAAACTGATATAAATATCCAGATGAATTTAACTTGATATGCATGTATCATAAGATAAACTTCTAATTGAATTCAAGTGTTTCGAAACTCATATCAAATCATGGGTATCAAAATACACTAAATTATTTGAGAGTTTATATTAACATTTGAATTGAATAAAGATGGCGACACTACGTTGAATGCTTAAACTTAGTGTTCCAGAATACGCGTTGATTCTTGGTCTTCTTAGGACGGGTCCGAAGTTAACTAAAACCTAAAAAATCTAATAATATTATAAGAATTCTAACTCAAAGAAATCGGAGAAGCTAATTTTGTCATATGATAAAGATATCTCGATCTTCTATTATTAAATTAATAGATTGACGGATCCAAATAATAAACCTCTCGATGACTGTTGAATGAAGATTTCAATCGGAGGGGATACTTTCATTAAAATGTGATTGAAATTTCAAATTAAATTAACTCAAATCATGTGTCAATTCAAATGAAAAAAATCAGATGAATTATTAAGCTCAAAAATGACTGAATGAAAATCATAAATCTTTGAAAAGCTTAAACTAAAATCAAACTCACTTTTCGCAATTATTTGTCGGAGGTAACAAATTAAGAACTCTCTAGATCACAAAGGAGGTTTAAAAACTTAAACTAAAATCAAACTCACCTTTCGCAATTATTTGTCGGAGGTAACAAATTAAGAACTCTCTAGATCACAAAGGAGCTAAAGTCAAATCAAGTGTTCACTATGTTCACTTTCAATCAATCTTACGCCAAGAAAGATGTAGGTCCTCTAATCGTGGTTTGAGGCTCACATACGATGAAGTAGCACTGTAGTCCTTCCACTGCGTGTATTGCCGCCAAATGACACCATTATATTACAATCACGATTGTAGCAGATGCTCTAAATGACTCGCCCTTGAGAGATGTGAACAAAGGTGCACTGATAGAGCAAAAATCCTCGTTAACTCGCACTTAAACTTATCTCTTTAGATAAACATCACCCCGGCCTACAATGCCCTCGACAGACACAACCTATCATTGCTAACAATTCTTCTGCTAGTTGGGTCGACTACCTCCTTTGACTAAGTAGACTAGGGATTATGACAACCCGGGATGACGAAACCATGAGATCTTGATTGGGCCCGCCATCATTCCCTCAACTATCTGCTTCAAGTAAATGATGATGAATTTCATAAACCTAAATTTCAAAACTCCACATAGTGCTACTATACATTATGCATTTAACAATCTAATGACAAGCCTTAATCGAAAGTTCTCTCTCAGTAGTGGGAGAGGTAATTAACTATAGGTGCTCGCCCATATAGGAAACCTAAAACCAGATCTAAAGTCCTCACAAAATGAGGGTGAAATCTCTAGGTAGTGTTTTATCTACTATTTCATTTGCCTTCTGAAAATTTAATCGACATTTAATCTACTCTCTTAATCGAGAGGTCGGTGGCATATTTTCGGATTTCATAGATTTTTGACCACTTCACTGGAGATATGTTTCTCTTTCCATCTTTGGTTAGTCAAATTTGAGCTATAGTAGCAGTGGAGCAGAATAAAAATTGAAATTTAAAATCAATCATCATTGAAATTAAAGTTAAATCAGTCATCTCCTTATGTCTAATTTATTTATCGACAGTGGATTTTCAGAGCACACCGTTCATCATGCAACTAGGTAGCCGAGCTAACATTCGTCTAGCTAATGTTATAATCATTACTGGAGATGCTGGAGCTATCATCCAATTTAGTAATATAAAGTTCTCAGCTATTGCTGCTGCAAATAATCCTTTACCTGAAGCACCTGCATATTGTACACACCAACCTGTGCAGGGGAGGAGGACAACTGGAATGGTCGCTATTACTACTGAGGTTTCTCGAAAGAGAACCTTTGTATTCGAAAGATTGAGTTATTCTGAGGTGCTAGCTATGAAAAGAATCATCACTGGGCAGAAAGTTTCAGTCATACCTGTGAATACGACTACTCTGCCAATTGAACCTTTCACACTGGGAAGGCATGATGCTGGAGCCTCTTTTTCTAGAAGAAAATCGAGTAGAAGATGAAGAAGGAGAAAAATGTCGAACATGAGCTCAGCCTTCTTTGCTCAATCACTATCCATGCGACTAGACTTGATGCCAGAAGCGAGTGTCCTCACTCACAATAAGTTTGAAAATCTCAAGTGGGTGAAAAGGAACAGCTCTACTGGTGATATCAAATAATTATTTTGGGAGCAGCGACACTAAGCTCCAACTCTACAAAGGAGTCACCCCGAGATTCTGTCCTCCAGAGTACACAGGATACTAAAAGTTGTCAAGGAGAAGGGTCTTATGAAGAAAAAATATCAATACCTGATTATCAGAGAAAATAAGAAAGATTCATTAAAAAGGATACCCTCATTGAGTAATGCTCAAGACCATCCTAACTAATTCTTGCACGGTGAACATCGGGGTGTAACACCTGAACTGTATGTTTGGGAATCTGCCACCGAAAGGTCCCGGCAAAAAGGAAAATAAATATGGAGGCTGAAGCATCGAGAAGAAGTAGCGACCCAGAAACTTCTTTATTCGGAAACAAGCAACCTAGAGACAACGGATAAAGAGAAATGCTGGACTATGTGCTCAACAGTCATTGTTCAAATAAAAAATTGTACAACCAGCTATGGAACCAGAAGCAAGTGTTCTAACCCATAACAAGTTTGACAGCCTGAGATGGGTAAGCACTCTCTTGAATCAAAACAGTTCTTCACAGACAAACGTCAAGTTCTAGCTCCTCAGTGAGGAAACTCGAAACTGTATATACAAGAGTGCATCAGGTCCTCAAAGTTGTTAAAGAGAAATGATTGATGACAAGAAAATATCAAAGTCTTGTCATCAGGGAGGATAGAGTTGCTCCTTCAAGGAGATCTCCTACAACCCCGACAATTAATTCAAGTCCCGCACTGTGAGCATCGAGGAGTGGCACTTGGACCATAGGTCCAAGAATTTGCTATCGAAGGTCTCGGCAAAAATGTAAGCAAATTTAAAGGCTAATGTCTCGAAGTGGATGAAAGACAGCGGCGTGACATTTGGACCGTACTCTCAGAGATCCGCCACAAATAAAACTCGTCAAGAAGGGGTACCAAGGAAAAGGTCACATGTGATGAAATTTCTAATGATTGACGTCTTGGAGAGTCATCCAAGGGATCCCGTCGCCTTCCAGCTCGTTGATTTCAAAGGTAAAAGACCAATGCTGTCAATCAATAGTCGATATTTGAAAAAATATTACACATAAAAATGTAATCGCAAGAATGCATTCAATTATATGGTGCGTCCTCGAACTTTTCAAGAAGAAGAATTGGTCTTGGTGTTGAGAATACCAATTATTCTTCACTGTCATTACAAGTGTAAGTTTTACTTGAAAATTTACTTGTAACACAAGAATGCATTTCTGAAATAAAGCAAACATCCCCCTATCAGACAAGGGACATTTTTTAAATTTTATAGCAAAATGTTAGACTTTCTCCTATGAGACAGGGAGCCTCCTTTTGTATTTGGGTTGACATCAGACCTAAGGTCGAGATTCTTATATACATGTTCAAATTATGTATTCAAAATTCTCAAGTTTCAAAGTCTTATTGACCAAAAGAGAAAATTTTAAGTCTACAAACTTCAATAAATCAAATTGGAAACACATCATCACTTCATACATCAAATCTATAGCTTGAGTTGGTGCATAAGGTCGCTCAACAATATAGTCATATGGCAGTCACACTCAATACGCCACAAAGGCAGATCCCCCATCTCATTAGTCCGATGATAAAATCATCCATCAATTGCTCAAGTCTAAGACTCAAGTGGGTGCATAAGGTCGGACTCAACACTTTCAAATATGGCTGTCGCTGACAAGTCCGCTTACTCAACATGTCACAAAGGTCACAGTAAGGGATCCTCCTACTTCATTAGTTCAAAGACGAGCATCCAATAACTCTCCAAATCTTTTCAACTTGGTGAGTTCAAGTGGCCCAGACTGGAAGATCATCCCTAATGATCGTAAGATCATTTTTCAAGATTCAACAAAAAGATCCTCACTCGAGAAGGTACTAAGTCGACTTTGGTATCAATATCAAATGAGAAATGTCAAATCCTTCAACAAGTCTGTTAAAGCAGAAAGCAAATACCGAAGGAAACTCTTCTTTAGTAAGTCCAACCAAGCAAAAAGCAAAGGTTCAAAGATGATTTCTCAATGTTTGTACAAAGCTGATGGCTGAACTAAGGGAGTCATGACATCAATATGTTTGTTACGCAAAGGCTGACTCTGTGTCATTGACCACTGAGTTGAGGGTCGTCATCTGTTGACATCCTTCTATAAGCTCACGAAAACAGAAAACTAGGGCATAAGGTAAGTTCATATTACCTGATAAGTCTTCAAGACAATTCAGAGAATTCCTTCACTAAATCCGTTAAGGCATAAAGCCATGAT
This sequence comes from Cymbidium sinense, assembly GCA_021442155.1. NCBI lineage: Eukaryota > Viridiplantae > Streptophyta > Magnoliopsida > Asparagales > Orchidaceae > Cymbidium > Cymbidium sinense. Next base: position 108,312,902 of record CM038225.1, read on the forward strand.
AGAAGGAAATACAAACCATAAAATCTTGAGATTGAATCTTCAACAAGTCCGTCAAAACACCAAGCATAGGACCGAAGACATTCTCATCTCAGCATCAAATCATCAACTCTATCAAGTCAACTAAGGCACAAAGTCAGGACAAGAGGAAAATAAAATTTTAATTTAGAGATTGAATATTCAACAAGTCCATCCAGCACCAAGCATAGGACCGAGGATGTTCTCATTTCGCCAACAAATCAAATTCATTAAAGTCCACCAAGGCGCAAGATCAGGACAGGAGAAAAATACAAATTTCAAACTCTCAAGAGAAAGTCTTCAACAAGTCCCAAAGCATAAAGCATAGGATTAAAGACATTCCAAATTATATCAACAATTATTGCAAAAGCCCCCCTGTTAGACAGGTGACATTTTTATATATTTATCTAAGTCGAGATCGTGCTTTAAGCTAAGATCCTTAGATAGATACCTATTAAGATTGAAAAACATATCATGTTTATTTTGCAGTAAAGAAAATCAAACCTCGTAATGTATTTCTGAACTAATCTGCAATCCCCATGTTAGACATGAGCCTTTTTTTTATTATCAAGGTTGTTCAATCCTCTCCTGTGAAATAAGAGGTCTTCTTGTATATACATTCGGTAGGGTGTCAAAATTGACGACGATAACTTCGACACGAACACTAAAAATTGGTTTGGGTTGACAAAATTTTCGGGTCGGGTTCGTTGAAGAAATTGACCAAAATTTTTCGGTCGGTTTGTTGACCTCCAACCAAATTGAGCCGGTTTTGACCGAAATTGACGAAATGACGATTGACCAATCGACGAACTTGACCGCATCACCAAAATTGACCCTGACGGTCTTCGGTCATTTCGGTCAATCGGAAATCGTCGGGTCCGTTGAAGTTTTGACCCATTTCCAAACCGGGTCGGGTTGGTCAATGTTTTGGTCGGGTGGTTTAGTTGACTCGAACCACGACCCTTGACACCTACATTCAGGTTGACATCGAGCTTTATGTAGAAATCTCTGAATATATCTATAACTATTATTATTAAAGTTGCAGGCTTTTGCAAGAATAAAAAGAATCTACTTTCATCCTAAAAAAGAAGACCCTAAATATTAGAAGTTTGTCTCCCAGATTTGTAATATTCTGAAGATCAAGTTAGAAAAACTCCCAATTTTGAAAGTTTCAATAAATTAAGTTGAAAAAATATCAACCTATACATATTCAAGTCTAGGATTCGGATGGGTTCTAAAGGTCGGACTCAACAAGCACACAAATTGTCGAGTTGTTGACGCTCTCCTCACTCAACAAACTGCAAGAAAATGTTGCAGAGAAAGAGCCCCCGTTCGTTAATTTGATGACCAAACCACCAAAATAAGTCCACAAATGGCCGAGTCGCTGACGCTTTCTTCACTCAAAAAGTTATAAGAAAAGGCGGTGAAAGAGCGTTTTGATTCGATGATGATTTGTCTCTCAATTAGTGATTATAAGCGGTTTAATTCAATAGATCTTTCTACTTGATAGATCAAGATAATACTCTCAATCCAGTCCTCATCAATCTCAGTATTACACGCAAGGTGATATCCCAATCTATTTTCAAACAGCCTGATCAAGTACTAAGTGCAGATCAAAGTCAATTTTCTCATCAAGTCCATCAAAGCAGAAAACACATGACCGAGGAAGCAATTTCATTGTTCATACAAAGCCGATGGTCGAACTAAAGGAATTTTGTGGTTATTCAGTCTGTTAAAATAATACGTTACTAGACTGATAACTCAACATTATAGATCTAGTATAAGCCGGAAGGCTGGGTCATCTGTATGCACCTTTCAATGAGTTCGTCAAAGCAACAAGCGTAGGACTGAAGAGATACACTCTCTGACAAGTCAATATGGACAAATCAGGTTAATTCTTCAACAAGTTCGTCAAGCTTAAAAGTATGACAGAAGGAATTTTAAATCTCAAAGCAAACAAATAAATTCCTCCATCAAACCCGATCAAGCATAGAGCTAGGGCCAGAGAAAATTCAAATCCACAATAACACAAAAGAAAGAGATATTCAGCAAACCCATTGAAGTAAAGAGTATATGGTGAAAGAAGCTTTTATCCATCCGACAAGTCAATCAGGACAAATCGCTCAATCATGTCATTAGCTCATCCAAAAAATAAGAAATCATATTAATGACAAATCCCATCAAAACTTCATAAGCTATTGAAATTAAAGCAATTGATTCAAGATCCATGGCCAGCTCAAGTGGTCAACCAGTTTTCAACAAACATGACTCGCTTCATACGCGAATCACATTTATTGGGCGGTATTTGTTGACCTCCACACTTGATCCACAAGTCGCATTGGATTTATGGAGCAAATTCGTCGTGCTTCAGATGTAATATCGCATAAATCGGAGCTGAAATGCACTAAATATCACCAAAATTGGTCGAAACGATCTTCGATCGATGAACGGTCTTTGCCATCTCGTTCAGAACGTCAAAATTGATCAAAAAATACATATTGCATAATTCGACGGTCGACCGATCTGGAAGGAAATTCGTTAACGCGCCTACGCGCATATCGGAGTCGGGAGGCTACGATAATATCCAAACGACTTACGTTCGTGAAATTGATCATGCCGTTAGTATTTAAACGTAGAAACCTTTCAAATGAGACTGTTCGTGCTCAATTCGGACGTGTCTGCATGAATGTCAAGCGGTCAGAGGCCGCAATGCACAATTTGAACTGAAATTGATCTGATTCGGCGCTGACTTAAATCAAACAGCCTCCAATCGTGAAACGGACCGTGCTCTTACCTCTGGAACATCAGAATAACCTTTAATTGACATCTAATATGTCTATGTGATGATGCAATTACAAAAAGTTAAAATTGAAGTTTATTTAATATATAAAAAAAGGGCAAGCCTATATATATATATATGCCTAGTTTCATCTAACCCTATGGCAGAACACTCATAATCCAACTCTCATTTACCAGCCGTCACTCCCCCTCTAGTTCTGCCACTGAGCTCGATCGCACAGGATAGAAACCCCTCCCTCTCGTTCATTTCCCATTCTACATCGAGCATCAGGCCATATAAGCAACTCCCATTCTTCTCCCTGCTCCCAGCCGAACGCACGAGCTCCCTTCCCGTTCTCCAACCGTCCGAATGAACCCCTCGATCCCGTCCGTCTTCGTTTCTCACAGAGATCGCACGCAGGCCTGCGACCCAACCCAACGAGCTCCACGCACAGCAGGTGAAACTGTCTCCTCTGGTTTTGTCGCTCTCTCAGCTACCCGAGCCGCTCAGCCTTCCGTCTGAAAGCACCTTCACTCCTACAGGGAAGTAGGTGGGCTTCAGCTGCATCAACGATGTGGCGATGTGGTTGAGCTGGTGAAACCACGACTGTGTCATTCCTTCAGCTTTCGGACAATGCTCACTCCTTTCACCTAGCTCTGCTGAAATTATGATGGCGGAGGATTCCGAGAATAGGTTGAAGAAGACCATGGACAAGCTCTATTATGCACCCAGATTGAGGCTCTCCCATCTTAGCCGGCTAGAAGGTGGTGATGTGATTGCCAGAAAGGGTTCAGCGGAGCAGGCTCTGGCACCGCGAGGGCCAGTGGAGAAGTAGGCTCCTTGCAAACCATGGGATCGGAGGGGTCTGATTAGGAGGCTGATAACTTTCAAGGCCATGATTTGGTTCAGGAAACATAAGGTTATTTGTCCGTTAAACTATGCAAGGAGAGGTTGGATCAATGGAGAGGTTGGATCAATGTTGAAATGGATGCCATAGTCTATGAGGCATGTGGAGCGCGACTTCTCTTTCTACCCCACTTCGTGGGCTTTCCAACAAGTTGAAAAGGCTGCTGCATATTTTAGCTTAAAACTGGAAAATGTACATAAGCTGTTGTGTCCACGGATTGATAATGGTTGTAACGAATTATTGTCGTCTTTTTCACCTTCACTTCCTCAAGTATTGGTAGAGGGATTCAAAGAATGTTTTCATTCTCTTTTACAGTTAACAACACTTCCTGTTATTTCTTCATTGACTGTCAATTGCATTAGTAGCCCTCAGCTTGATCATTTTTTTATCCACACCATTTCATTCATTAACCACCTTGAACAATGGAATTAGGTTAATTGATGATTATAGATGCAAGGATTTATATGATACAACTGAAGGCAGTGATTCCCCACATTACTACCAGAATAAATCAAGAAGCCATCTTTTGGTGATGATTACTAGTATTCAGAGTTGCCTTCGTGGTTCTCATTTGTTGAAATTATAAAATAATTTTGCATTTGAGGAAAGAGTTATTTAACATCATTAAATCAGTTTATTGTAAGCTTGGAGGACAATGCATATTTTTGTTGGAGTAAGTTAAAGGGATGTAAAAAAAAAATGATGAATGAAGAATCAACATGCAAAAAAATATGTATGTATATTTTATTTTATACAGATATTGAAGGCCTATGCGATGCTTCTCATAAGTGCGGTAGGTGCAAAAATCACTCAGCTGCGGTGTCGCAAGACACTTACCATGCACGCTTCCCATAAGCATAATGGGAAGACCTTAGTACTCCCGAAGCAGTCCCTTATAAGGGGATGACATCGGGAGGCTGTCGAATTTCATTTTAAATACTGTGCATATATTAAGTTCTTGTATGTGTTGCTTCAATACAATTATAAATATTTGCTAGACATAAGTAGTTGTGCATGCTGCTTTAACATGACAAAGAAACTAGGATATCTCTTACGCAGGTATTGAAGGTCTATGCACGCTTTCTTAAGTGTGGTGGGTTTGGAAGATCTCTTAAATCGCGGTGTCGCAAAACCCCTACCATGCATGTTTCCTATAAGCATGGTGGGAAGGTTTTAATACTCCCGATGTAGCCCCATACACGGGGATAACATCAGGAGGCTGCCGAATTGCATTCCAAATAGTTATGTATTGAATACCTATGCACGCTTTCTTAAGCGTGGTTGGTTTAGAAGACTCTTTAAGGCTGCGTGTAAAACCACTATCACGCTTTTTTAAACATAAGTGAAGGTTTTAGACTCGCAGCCTCATGTAGGATGACGTCGGGAGGTTGCTAAAATTTTATCAAAATAATTAATGAAAATGAAATAGGTAAAGAATAATATTTGAAGCTTAAATAATTAATAAGATAAATAATTAAACTAAATATAATGACTAAGCTACTGAGACTAGATTGAGCTTACAATCATCTGACTAACAATAGTCTACAACAAATTAGATGTCTATTCAATGTAAGCAAAATACTTGGATGAATAAGAAATCTATTGTGCAATGAAATATTTAGAAGAGTTGAAGTCGAATATAAATGAAACATACAAAATACGCCACCAAATTTACAACACAAAATTCGAAGCAGATAGAAGGCATTGATTTTAGTTCTAAATAAACTTCATATGTTTCATAATGTATTTACTAAATTAAACTTGAATATTTTTTCAAAATTGATATAAATATCCATATGAATTTAACTTGATATGCATGTATCATAAGAAAAACTTCTAATTGAATTCAAGTGCTTCGAAACTCATATCAAATCATGGGTATCAAAATACACTAAATTATTTGAGAGTTTATATTAACATTTGAATTGAATAAACCGCATGGGCCTCGAAAGTACGTTGAATGCTTAAACTTAGTGTTTGAGGATCTTACGGTTGATTGTGGTTGGGTCTTGGGGCCCGTAGGATTAACAAAACCTAAAATCTAATAATAATATTATAAGAATTACAATAAGATTTAGAAGCTAATTTTATCATGATAGATATCGATCTTTTATTATTAAATTAATTGATGACGATAAATAATAAAACATCCTGATAATGGCTGTGTTGAATGAAAATTTCAACCAGAGGGGATACTTTCATTAAAATGTGATTGAAATTTGAAATCAAATTAACTCAAATTAAGTGTCAATCCAAATGAAAAAATTTGATGAATTTTTAAGCTAAAAATGACTAAATGAAAATCATCAATCTTTGAAAAAATTTAGAGCTAAATTCAACCCACTTTCCGTAATTATTTATCGGATGTGACAAATTAAGAAAACTCCGAGGTAAAAGTCAAATTAAGTGTTTCACTATGTTCACTCTCAATCAATCTTATAATAGGTGACGTGTCCGCCGATATGGCTTTGTTCTCGCACATATATGATATTCTGACCGTCTTCTCGAAATTATGAAAATTATATTACGATTTGGTATCAGATACTCCTAGCTCTCCTCTTTGAGATGTGAATCATGGGATGTACTGATAGCTAAAAGTTCTTTGTTAATTAAGTGAACTTTGTCTCTTTAGACAAACACCAGCGTCCGGTCTGGGTTCCTGGATGGCCAACCATGTCTGACAAGGATCCGGTCAGTTGGGTTACTACCTCCTCGATTAAGTAGGACACGGTCAGGGATGTGAATATGGGATCTTGATCGGTATCAAAATTTCCAAGTAAATGATGATAAATTTCATAAACTTAAATTTCAAAATTTCATATCTACATACATGCATTTAGTAATTTAACAACCCTTTCGAAGCTTCTGGTGGAAAAGTAATTAACTATAAGTCTTTTGCCTATAAGAAACCCAGGATCTAAAGCATAAAATGAGTAAAAGGTAGTGTCTTATCTACTATTTTATCTCAAAATTTAACTTTAATCTTAATGAGAGATTGGGTTATAAATTTTGAAACGTTCGCAACTTTGTTCTTATGCTACGAACCCTTGTAAGAAGGGCATTGTGTGATGGACCTTTATTGGCCTCACAGACAATAGAAACCTTTAGTATTCCTTATCAGATCCTCAAATTTTTGGACCCCCTAAAAGATGGAGGTCTTGGACAAGGAGCCTATCGTTTAGAGCATTCTTGATGTACCAATTTTTTATTATCTTATTTTCTTAAAATGACATTTTTTTTGTTGTTCATTTTGGTTTTCCTCTCTTGAGAGGCTGGTGATAGCTGAACATTGTTTACATAAACTGCCTATCATGCTATTATTCTTTGGCAAAATCTAGCAATTGTGCCTAGGGCATGTTATGTCTAGATGTTATATACTTTTCATATATTATTGATAAAAACATTTTAAGTAGAATGAAGATGTAATTATGATTGACTATTGTTGTTATCTAGTTTTGTTATACTTTGATTTGAAATTAAATTTGGAGACAAAAAATAAAAGCATTAGGAATTAATTTTTTGAAGTGCAGTTTAAACGAGTCAAAAGATAGTAGAGTAAACCTTCCCTCTATAAAGAGGATTTCGTTTCTCTTCCCAAATGAATGGAAACAAGAGAGGAATTCTTGTTAAGTAATTTTTTATAATATCCAAACTATGCTTATTTTACTAAAAAGAAAATTTATTATGTTTAAATCTTCTCATAGCAATCTTTCTTCTTATTGGTTAATTAGTGATTAAATAAGTTAGATTCAGAATAATTGAATTTTTTTAATCATGTAATTAATTAGTTAATTAATGATTATGATATTCAATTAAGATAATTATTGATTAATTAAACTTTGATTAGGATAGATATGGTTTAAAGGGTTTAAGTGGGTTAATTAGACTTTAAATGTTAGTTAAAATGTTATTCTAAGCAATATGCAACCAATCAGGTACCCGTTTGAAAAGAAAAAAAAAAACAATTTGTAACTAATAACTAGAATGATATTAAGCAAAAATAAAAAGATTTATATACGTACCACACAATTCTTATTTATTTACATTTCTAATACCTAAATTTTAATATTTATATACATAATATTTAAATCTTCAAAATCATATTAAAAATGTCACTATCACCATCTTATTTAAAAGTGAAATACACTTTTCATACATAGAAACGTATTATACTATGTAAATGCATGAGCGTGAATTTTGTGTGGTAAATATGTAATTTTTTAAAAGAAAAAACAAATAATAAAACGGATAATCTGTTTTAATTAGAAATCTTTTAAAGGTATTATTTTGAATCATTTGTTCCTCCAAGGCATATATATGTCAAATTAATTATAAGATTTTTTCCCTTTCTTTCAACTCCCACTTAAAAAAGTAAATGCATATTTTTTTTTGAAGCTCCCATTAGAATCTATATCCTTTTTTTAAGTTTTATTTTCTCGCTAGTCCAATCCTTTCTTTTCTTCCTTCAACATTTAATCAAAGTGTAAGAGGTGATAATCTTTTTCATATTCAGGCTTGTTACCAGCTATTTGGCCTTTCTTCATTAATCACATTCTAATCATAAATTTTTGAATGAACATGTGGCATCATATGTAACCGCTAATTCTAATTTTCTTTTCAATAATTTCAATCCTTTTAGTTTCCGCATGTCCTTTTCCTACCTAAACATAATTGTTTTCAGATGCTACGTTCCAATACTTCTCATATCCTGATAATGTAAGGGCGCGGGGAGGGTGGTCTTTGTGGTTGCACCTATTTGAAATTCTTTGATTTTTTTTTTTTTTTGTGCATTGATCTTCATTTATGTTTTCACTCCTTTTTTTTTTCATTCTGTGTTTGAATTTGATTTCACCTATTTCTCAACAAAAGTAATCAAGTATAGTCATTCCAACATCTTGAAGTTGCAGATAGATCAATTCATGAAGCACGAACTTAGCATCTGTCTATAGTTAATTCAAACTACACTATTAGATCATCTGAAACTCTTGTTCTTCCTCTGACGTATTCATAGCTGCTTCTTGTAAAGCTGAATATTCTCTAAGTTTCCCTTTAATGATTTCCAAATGTTATAATGTTCAATCCTGCTTGCATATCTCTGCAGAATGCTTGGACTGGTGGCTACATTGCAGGAACGAGTATAGGTGAACTGGCATCAAGTTATATCCTCTAATTTATTGGTTCTTCCCCTTCTATTTTTAAGAGAATTGTAAGGTTTTCTTACGTTTTCTCCGCCCACTTATTTCATATATTAATCATTATATCTTTGGTCATTATATCATAATGAAGTGGGGCTGTTGTTTATATGCAGTCTTCTGGCATTATCATGGAAGGAAGTTTAATCTGATTGTGACTACTGTATTTCTTTATTACGTTCTGCTGCAATTATGCCATCAAATCTTTTCTGTGCAGGGAATATAAGTATAATTAAGCATTCACTCTCCAAAGCAGAATCACAAGTTCGAAGAATGTAAAGAATTTGTTAAGTAGATGTGTTAATCTTGTTGTGGTATGAGCAGTGGTAAGAGATTTTATAATATTAGCACCACCCACTAGATGTAAATGAATATTTTTTTGTGTTGTATTTGTTAATCAAATTAGTATATTATTTTAGATTGGAGTGGAAGAATTGGGAAGAAACCTTTTTAAATTTGATTGATAAAGGTCAACCTTTAAACTATTTATGAGTTTCAATATTTTTGTTTTTCTGAAAGATACCGAATTCAATTCATTGAAATCAAAATGATGGTGATATAGATGGAGATGTTAGTAGTAGAATTCAAGTTGGATGGTTGAAGTGGAGGAATGCAGCGAGCTTGTTGTGTGATAGGAAAGAGCTGCTTGGGCTCAAAGGAAAATTTTATAAGATGGTGATGATACTTACAATGTTTTATGGCGCAGAATGTTGACCAATAAAAAAAAACATAAAATTATGTTTTGTAGAGATGAAGATCCTCAGGTGGATGAGTGGCTTTACACTTGGAGATAAAATGAGAAACTAGTGTATATATGATAAGGTTGGAGTAGCTCTAATAATAGATAAGGGGTCGCCTTAGATGGTTGCGTCACAAAAAGCTAGTTGTCTGTTGACCTAGTTATAAGAGTTGATGTATTAGATTCAACCTTAGGTAGAGGTTGATCTTAAAACATTTGGTTAGAAAGTATAAAAATTGACTTTTATTTATTAGAGGATTAAATGAGAATATGACATCTAATAAGATACATTGGAGAAAAAAATTATAGCCAACCCCACGTAGTGGATAAAGGCTTATTGTTGTTGTTATTTTGTTGAAACCCTACATCATTCCCTATATGAGAGATCTTTAATTTTCTTCATGTAATATTGTATTAGTGAAATTCCTCTTTTAGCATTAAAAAGGGTGATTTACATTCATATCACATAATTCTTTTATATTTACATATCTAACACATATGTTCTAATATTTACAAATATGGTTCTTTTTTTGTGTATGAAAAAGTGTATTTCACTATAAAAAAAAATAATGATGATTTATTTTTAATATAATATAAGAATTGTGTGCTATGTGTGCAAATGCCCTTTAAAAAATATAAAATAAAAGCAACTACACTGCTTGTGCTTAAAGATGATTTGATATGAGTGAACATTCTCATTGTTGTGAGGCCAGATGAAATATTCTGTAATCATTTGTAATTTGATATTTGGTTAGAGATTGCTTATTGATAAAGTATAATTCAATCATACTTATATAGTAGAGTCGTGACTTTCATCATGAGGTATCCGTATAATATGTAAATATGAACACATGACAGAGACACGTTCATTATTATTATTATTTTTTTTGGGACGGGTATTCACCCAACACTCCACCCATCTTATATGATCATGACTAATTATCATTGAGAGTCATGCGACACATTCATCACCCACGCCAGACGTCCTCACTGATGTTCAAAGACGCCTCGGGAATCGAACTCGGTCCGTGGGGTTCCCGGCCGAGCACGCCCACCAACCGAGCTAAGAGACGGTGGGTCACGTTCATTATTAAAGATTTGACTCACATGCATATTGTATTCCTGTTTATTACAGAAAATAGGTATGTACCAATTGAATTTTATGAAAGACTTTTTTTCTATTATTTTTTTTTTCAAAGTTAAAAAAATAATTTCTTTTGATTCTTCTATAATTTTGTCTTCATAATATGTATTTCACTTTATTGGTGGAACGAATGTTCTTTATTTATTATTTTTTTCATGCAAATATATCAAAGATATATTTAGTGCATATATATATATATGAGTGTGTGAATTTGCATTATATTGGCTTAAATGTCTCCTGCTTGCACGAATCTTAACGTGCCATGCTCGAAGGGAATTTCTCCACCGTCATCTTTGTATCAGAAGTGTCAATAAACATTAAATAATTGTGAAAGATAATGCCCAAATCCACTACTATAGTAGAAAGCTGGCAGCATATGACTAATCAGGCACTTTCCCTTCTTCAATAATTTGATCTTGCTTTTATCAGCTGGTGTTGCACACAGGAAAGCATTTTTGATTGAATGTGGAGAGCAATATGTAATTTTTTTTCTTAATTAAACATCATTTCATGATGAAATCTTATCTTATTGGCAAGGTTGAATTGTAAATCATGAGGTTTAGGATTAAATTGGTTTCGATTATTTACGGGATCAATTTAATTTTAGATTAATTATTAATTGATCGTGATTATTGAGGGATTAAGTATTTTCATTTAGAATTTAATAGAAATTTATGTAAGAATGTAGAAGATATTTTTAATAACAAAAAATAAAAAGAAATAAATAACTAATAAATCTTATTATTTTTTCATTTTCATTCAGCGATCACATATGATCAGGCCATCAAATAACAAGAGATTAAATCGGGCTTCCTATTTAGTGATTAAATTGATCTTTCATAAATAGTTGGATCAATTTAATCTAAAACTTGTAAATCATGTATATTCAAACTCTAGTGGGTACAGGTGTGGACTAATTGTGTTGAGTTTGAACTTGATTAATTATTACAATTGAGCCTATTTATGAAATTATTTATTTATTATCAAAGATAAGATATTTATTAAAGATAATGTAATCAAGGTAAGAATAATTAGAGGAAACTAATAAGAAATCACTTTATATAAAGAGATACTTTTTAAATATTTTTAAAAAATTAAATATAAAATTTTATATTAATATATATATTTTTAAATGAGCTCGCTTCTTTGAAAGGCAGAAGTACAAGTTAAAAAAATTCTCTTCAACGAAGAAATAGAAGATATCGATGAGAAGGCCGTGTACACTGTAGTAAATTTAAAATTTTATTTTATTTAAGCTTCGATAAGAAGGTCGTGTGCCTCTAGCCGTTAATTATTTATAATTTTTGAGGGGCTATTTAATTTGTAGGTATTCGATATATAATGTTATGTTATTGGTAGGTAACAATTATTTGATGTGATGTTAATTTTAATTAATAAATTCTGTCATTTTATTCGATTTTGATGATATTGGGGTATCACCCAATTCGCATAAAATCTAAAGGTTCGAATATTTAATGATCAAAAATTAAAATAAAATAAAAAAATCATAGTTTACATTTGCCATTTAAATAATAATATATTCTTTGCTGCATTTAATATATATAACTATAAAATAGAAAATTCCTCTTTGCTGCATCATTAAGTGCTGCTATTAAATATCTATACTATATTATCATATATTTATATATATATCCTTGGGAATACCATTGGAATATAAAACAAATTAATTAATTTTAGAATAAGAGATTGCTTTATATTTTTAATCTTGTGACATGTTCAAAATTTCGTAGCGATTTAGTGAAGATTTTATGTCCTAATTTGCACAAACATTCTACACACAAATAGATAAAAAAAAGTGTATAAGAAACATCAATACTTTTAAGTGAAAATTTTAGAAAGAGAAAAAAAAAAATCTAAAGGGCTATACTTAGAAGAAATAAACATCTATATTGGTTAAGATTACAAACATTTAGTTTTCCTCCTACATGAAGAAAATGAGATTACAAAACAATGCACTCAACTATAGTTTCTTTTGTGATTGTGATGGAATTGGTGGAGGTGAAGATTGGAAGATATTGATGGAGACAAAATAATAGTGGCTAGATGATAAAAATTAGATGATTGTTGTCAGATGATAATAATTGAGAGGTGATGTTCAGATAAGAGTGGTTGAGTGATGATTATTGATGAAGATGAAAGAATTGTAGATAGAGGGGTTACGATGATATAATAACGTTAATCATTTTAATAAAAGTTTAAAGTTAAAAGATATCTCTCTTTAATTTCAAGTCCACATTATTTTTATATGAAGAATGTGAGTCTACTTTATAGTTTTTAAGAATGACATTTTTATAAATCTAATTAAAATTCAAAATATTCTATTGGACGACTCATATTTATTCTGTCGATTTTTTTTTTTTTTTTGGTGTTTAAGTGTCTTAATAATCTCAAATTTAAGTAATCCCAAGGTTATTGGATTCTGTTCATCAAAAAGCTAGATTTCATTATAAGCATATAAGATTTTGACCTTTTAATTAATATCCTATAGTTTTCATCCACACCATAAGTACTTAATTTTAGCTTGTGTGGATTGCTTTTGTTATCGTTAAATTCGTCTCATTTAAATATTTAGTTTAACTATAACTTTACTAGGGTTAGTGCACTAATCATCATGAATCTTTTATTGAAAATCTTTAATTCAAGAAATATATCAAGATTCATACTTATATTGTATTAGATCCCTCAAGAGCTAATGAATTACTGAATATCCCTCAATTGATTAGACAAAGTTTACTTTTAACTAAAGATATTTAAAAGTAAAATTAAATGTTAAATATCAGAAAAAAATTATCTAGTTTTATAAAGCTCAAATTAAATTGTTAAGAGTTCTGTATAACACTAATAAATAAATTCGGTTTGTGCAACCCTAGTATTTTATTGTAACTCAAGTAGAAATTAATGGATTAACTAGGGTTCAGTGCCACTTACCATAGTATCATGACAATCCTATGAACTTTACTACGCTTTGCTGCTATCCAGATCAATTTATCATGATCCAAAACTTACGTTTGATATACCAAAAAGATGAAAATTCATGATTTGTTAAGTAAAAATGTGAACTTTTTTTCCCACAAATGATTCAAATCACAGCGTTTTTATTTTATTTTGTTCTTTTTTTAACCATCCATTGAACATATATTAGCTGCTTAAAAGAAAAAAAATCAAATTATTGATAAAAATTAACAGGTCTAAACTTGAATTTAGTCAAATTCTACTCATACATGCATGCCTTTATTTCTACATGTGACAAAATATAATTTCAAAGCAAAAGGTGAGAAATTAAATAAATCATTAAATAAGAATTTAAAGAGTAAAGTTGAATGCTTCTTCCACATGCTCATGGCGCGCATTAAAGAATTATTAGAGAAAATATATTTAAATATAGATGAGTTTTAATGCTCTTAAATTTACTTTGAAATGAATGAAATCTAAGAATTGAATGATTATTAATGCAATGCACTCATATCTAAGCAAATATAAGAGTTTTTTTTTTTTTTGCAATGGGTATCCACCCAACATCATCTTGGGTGAGTGCGTTATAACTAATCTCACGAGTAATGCCATTTCATCACTCACACGGGTCCCCACTTACTTTCCCCACCAGATAGGCCCGCCTTCGGAGGATTCAACTCCCCGGATTCGCCAACCACCAAGAGAAGGGTAATATTAAAAGCATAGGATTGTGGTCCGGTTGATAGTTCTACATTCTGGGGGGTTTGATGGTTTATCATTAAGGCTTAACATCCAAAAAATAATAAAATAATAAAAAATAAAAACTATAGTAAGTGGTGAGCATATCCTCACCCAAATTTCTCTTAAATTTTTTTTTTTTATAGAAATTATAATAAAAAAGAAAACATTTGTTCGAAATTAAAATGCATTCAAATAACCCATGTGACTTTTCTTAACCATATATATATATATATATATATAACATGTTGTTTATATATTTCAGTTAAATCGTTTCATATAATTTATGCTATATCTTCTTGAAATGTTGAACATTCTTATCCGTTTCATTTCATAGTGATCATATGACCACTGAGAGGAAGTCATATCAGATTGCCTAACAGATTGTGTAGAGTCTATCAGATAGGTTGAAAGACTACATATTTAAGAAGATTATAAGATATACAATATAGAAGCATTAGAATGTTGTCTACTATCGAATCATAATTTCGTATAGGTAGAATTTAATTTTAAACTTTTTACAAATTAAACTAACAGTAATCTATATATTCTATAAACTGAGACAGTATTATGTGTAGAGAGAGAGAGAGAGAGAGAGAGAGAGAGAGAGAGACATGGACAGACTTCTCTTGTTGTTTAAACTTCAGAGAAACTGGAGAAGAATCCATTGGGGCATTCTTTACATTTCAGCATGAAATAAAGCAAATCAGTTTTAGACTTAGAAGCTGCGCCTGCATTTCACTAAGAAAAATTATTATATACAGAATCCAGATGTAATTTTTATATCTGAATTTTACTAACATAACATCATATGATACTCAACTAATACAAAACTATTATGTATTGATTATAAAATATTATGTATTACTATAAAATATTATATATTACTATACATATATATATATATATATATTATATTACCATATATTTAATATTATATTAATACACAATAATATACTCATTTTAAAATCAAAACATAATAACTGTATATTAACTGAGCGTCATATGACATTATGTTATTAGAATTTAAACATAAAACTAAATCCAATAATTTTTCTCACAAAAAGTTCTTATATCACGTAAGTTTTGGGTTTTTTTTTTTTTAATCTCTGAGGACTTAGCTGTTTGTGGGTAAGAATGTGAAACTTCAGCCAAATTGCTTATTATGATATTGCTAAACAAAGACTGCGATGTGACCATTGAAAGCGGCTGGAACCACAGTTAGAATAGCATCCATTGAAAAATATCTTATTACTGTAGACGATAAAGATATATATGAGAGGTCGGCATAGTTACAAACTGACGGCTATAAAATATTCAGTTAAATCTTTCAAATGGTTTTTACAAATTAATATTTTATTGATAGCTTAATGCCTTCCTCCACATGCTCACCGAGAGGAATTGTTTTGGGAGAACTAATGGTTAAAAATAAAAATTTATATCTGAATGATATCTGACAAAATATTCAGAATTATAAGATAAGTAATTAAAACTAATCTATGATGGTTTTATTTTAAGTAATTATCTTGTATTTTTGAACATTTTATTTTGTAATATTCTGGTTTTTTTTTTCATAACAGTGAGAACTACTGCTCTTCAAAAAAAAAAAAAAAAAAAAAAAGCATTCATACTTCATAAACTAATCTGCAGCTGTCTATAGAAGACAGCAAAATATCTCTCAATTGCCAGTCTGCTTGATTCCAAGTTGTTTCCATCTGAATCATGGGTTCACATATTATTCTTTATGAAAAAAAGTTATTCTCTACAAATCTGAAAGCTCCAACACCTTATAGAAACGTGGCTCATAATAATTTCATATCCTTATCGCTGTTTTTTTTATAAGATTCTTATAGAATATGCTTCGGATTAATGAAGACTTTGAACAGAATTAGCACTACTTTCTTCAAAATGAGGTATCAATCACTCTCCAAACTTGCAACAACACGGGAAGAAGAACAAAAAAAAGAAAAAAAAAACGGAGCAATAGATAAGCAAGCTTTGAATTCAAGATTTTTGATTGAAAGTTTAAGCTCTTAATCACTAGATTAAGTTTGCTTACACATCAAGTTTAAGATCTCAATCATTAGATTAAGGTTGCTTGCATATATGAAACTTAAGCTCTCAACTATTAGACTAATTTCATGCAGTTAAACAGGAATTGAGACAGATCAAGCCAGAGGTTAGATTACTTTCTGAGATAAGGGAGCCCAGTATTGTCCAGATTAACCAAGCAAATGTTTAGGAAGAGTTAGTTGATCAAAGAAGTTTATATCCAACCCAAGATGACGGCAAGGTAATCAGCAACCCCTCATGCCATACATGAATGATTCTAAAATTAAGTTGGGTAAGGAGAGCTAGATTGATACAGCAGATTAATATCAAGTGTAAGCTTTCAATCGATAGATTAAGGTTCCTTCCATATATATTAGATACAGCAGAATCTCTCTCAATCGCCAGTCTGCTTGATTCCGAGTTGGTAGAAGAAACTGTTCTGATTACAATTTAATCCGAATCATGAGATCTAAACCAGTGATTAATATTACTCTTTATGAAAAAAATATCATTCTCTACAAATCTGAAAGTTCCAATACTTTATAGAACCGTGGCTCATAATAATTACATAGTCTTATCATTGTTTTTTAGAATAAAAGATTCCTACAGAATACGGCTTAGATAAATGAAGACTTTGAACATAATTAACAGTACTTTCTTCAAAATAAGGCATCAATCACTTTCCAAGCTTTCGACAGTACAGAAAAAAAAAATGGAGTAATAGATAGAAGGGAGCATGGATTGAAGTCGATCAGATCAACAAATTAAGCATTGAAAGTGATCCTCGATCAGTTCCGTATGAGTTGAAACATGTAAGAATCAACGTGATGGAATGCGTGGATTATTCGCAAGCATATATATATTTCTCACACAATAATCTCACTAAGTTTACAAGCACATGGTGCCTTCCCAAGCGTATAATATATATATATGTGATTATCTTGATTGGAAGTCATTATGACTTTCTAATCAACCACTAAGCAATTGGCTAGATCATTTGGATTCAATAGATTTATTATTATTATTATTGAAGAATGAGTGAAATTATAAAATAAATGATTCAACTTTTAAATCTTTTAAAGGCCATATTTTCTCCTCCATGATACAACTCTTTCTCCCTCTTAGTTTTACTGATCTAACAATAATGTTTTCTTTTCTTTCTTTCTGTTCATGCTCAATATTGCTACTACATTTGGATGTTTATTGCAGAAAGACTCCATATTTCAAAAAAAACATCAAGTCAAGACATTAAAATAACAATAAATTTTTATCCCACTATATGGGGTCAGTTACATGAATCCTTCTTCTCCATTGTGTCCTATTAAGTATTAAATTCTCATTTAATTCTAATAAATTAAAGTCATTTTTTATACATCCTAATCAAATCTTTTTAACTTTATTTCTATCTTTCTTAACATAAGATGCATCTGCTATCTGCACTCCTAATTGAGTCATCAAATGACTGACGTTTTGTGTGGCCAAACCATCTAAGACGACTCTCTCTAATCTTATCTGTATTGGAGCTACTCCAACCTTATCACGTATATATTCATTTTGTATTTTATCTCAAAGAGTAAAGCCACTCATCAACTTCAGCATCCTTATCTCTGCAACACCTTAATTTTATTGTTGGCCATCATTTTGCATCATAAATCATTGCAATTCTTACCACCACCTTATAAAATTTTCCTCTAAGACTAAGCGGTACTTATCTACCGAACCAGATGCATTCCTCCACTTCAACCATCCAACTTGAATTCTACTAATAACATCCCCATCTATGTCACCATCATTTTGAACCAACCTTTTCTTGTCACCCATAAAAATAAAAAATCCCTAACCCCCCTTCAATTCTCATTTATGTCCTCTCACACAAGATATATAAGAAGGAGAAAAAAAAACTAAGGTAAAAACAAAGAAACCAGAAAGACTTTTTGCAGTATAAAATTTATTTCCAAACATCCTTACTAAGCAACAAATCAAATCAACAAAGAAATCCCCACCCTACTTTCTATTTACAGATAGAGAAAAATTGGTCAGAATGTCCAACTAAAATTTGATCATGATACATTTTAAAGTTTTTAAATTTATTTTAAAATTAATGCAATATATTACTAATTAACCTATTATATTGCATTGATTTTAAAATAATTTTAAAATTTTAAAAATTTATCAAGATCAAAATTTGAAGAGAAACCTCACCTAATATTTTCCCTTTACAGATTCCATCAGCTGTGAGCTGTGGGTGGTCGTGAATCTCGATCTCACTACAATAGAATAGAACGAGCTTGAAACACAAATAACTACAGCTACAGTAATACACAAGATTAAACTCACCTAGCTCAGTCAACTGAGTCTTCTCTAGTGCCAAGCAAAGACAAGGTCGCCTAGCTCAGCCTTCAACTCCTCCCAGCTAATACCTCCAACTCTCTCCTCCTCTTCCTTCCAGCTCCCACCTTCCACCCTCATTGTCACAAGTAGCAAGGCCGGAGCGACCCCTCCGACCTCCACCGTCATCACCGCGCCCCACCGCCGTACTCCTCTCGTCCCTCCCCCATCCTTCCTCCTCTCAAACACAAACCCAAACTTCCTACCAGCCTCTTCTATCCTCCGAACCACCTCCTCAGGCGCCGCCGTTGATGTAAATCTTCTTTCCCTTTCTTTCCTCTCCTTCCCATCCTCATCAAACAACCGTGATAAATCCAGCCCCGCTGACTGGGAAATTATGTCGAACGCGTTGAGTGCACGCGCCGACATGGGCATCACAGCCTCCGGCTGAGGCACAGTGAGGTGGATGAGGCTGTTCCCAAGGCTATTAGCCCTTCGGAACCATGAAAACTCGGCCACAGCTTCAATGGTGATTCTAGTTTCCGGATTAGGATCAAGCAAACGAGAAATTATCCGTTTTGCAGCAGGGGAGAACCAGGAAGGGAACCTGTAATCCCGCCGGTGTATCCTGCGAAACATTTCACTTAAATTGGAGTCATCAAACGGCAAATATCCAGCGAGGAGAACGAAGAGGATGACGCCGCAGGACCATGCGTCAGCGCGTGCGCCGTCGTAGGGTCTCCGCATCGCAATCTCGGGCGCAGCATAAGCCGGTGTACCGCACGCCGTAATCAGCATCCCGTCTTCGCGGCGGTGCTCTGGTAGCGCAGAAAGCCCGAAGTCGGAAATTTTAATGTTGCCGTTGCGATCAAAGAGGAGGTTTTGGGGCTTGACGTCGCGGTGGGCGACGCCATGGGCGTGGCAGAAGCTAAGAGCTGAGAGAATTTGGTGGAAGTAACGGGCAGCGGTGGGTTCAGGGAGGCGGCCTCGCCGGGCGACGTATGAGAAGAGATCGCCGCCGCTGGCGTGCTCAATGACGAGGTAGATCTTGGAGCGGGTGGCGAGCACTTCGTGGAGTTTGACGATGTTGGGGTGGTCGTTGAGGCGGCGCATGGCGGAAACTTCGTCGAGGATGCGGGTGGCGATGTTATTGGAGATGAGGTCTGGTTTGTTGAGGATTTTGATGGCGACGGTGGAGTCGTCAGAGAGGGATCGGGCTTCGTAGACTTTGGCGAAGGTGCCGCGGCCGAGGAGGCGGCGGATTTCGTATTTGCCGAGGAGAACGTCAGCCGGCTGGTTTCCTTTTGGTTTGGCCATTTGCCACTACTTTGCTCTGTTTCCCGACTGAGTGGAGAAAGGAAGTTCGGTAGTGGAGACTTATTAATACAATGCAAAATTTTAAAAATAAGTATTGTTAAAATCTTAATTAGCGAATTCAGTATATTTAAAAAAAATTTAAAAATAATTATGGTCTCCTACGGGAGGCTGATGCTGACTGTGTTTGTACGATCAGAAAAAATATTAAAAAAAAAAATTAAATTGCGATTATTTTGATCGTGTCGTCGTTTATTATCGATTATTGACTTGGTATCGTTGGAATCGTGAAAATTAGTACGACTTTCATGTTGACCAATTGAGATTGTGACGCATAAGAAATTTCGATGTCTACGTTTAGTTACATTTATGATTTAAATTTCAATATATATATATATATATATATATATATATATATATATATATATGCGTGTGTGTGTGGCATGCACAAAAGGAACCCTATATATAAGCTCTATTTTTAAAACAAAAGAAAACTCAACCTGGGACAATTTATGATTCTCTAAGTTTTAGTTTTGTATTATGTATATTTTATATGAAGATAATTACATTAATTTTTTTATATAAGGAGTATTCTTTCTTTTTTTGATGTCGATTAAAATCTTGTTTGATTAGTAGACTTTGGTCATATTTAAAAATAGAAAAATAAATGTGGTGAATGCCTATTTTCTATTTTAATGTTTTTTTTTTGCATTTTTTTCATTTTGTTCACTTTATAAATATATGAGATAAACTCTCATGAAATATAGAATGAATTATTGAATTTTGAATGCTTAGTAGTTTGAATATTGGAGAATTTTGATGTGTTTGTTCTTTATCTTAATGATATTTTATTATTTAGACTATTTTTAAAAAAATATAGAAATGTAAAAAAAATTTAAAATATTCTTAAAATAATATGTAGGTTATGATCACCTATAGGATACTATTGATCCCATAAATTTATTAAATAAAAAAATGTGGCTAGAGTATATAGAAAATATAAAAGCAGTCTTTGAAACAACGTACATTATTTATCGTATGATCTATTCTGGTATGCTAAAGTACATCTAATGGCGGTCTGCATGGTGAAAGTCGTTACTAGTATAATGCGCGGTCATCGAGGGGATGGTCGCTAAGTGATGTTATTGATGCCATCATCTCCGCACTCGTGGTGCCTTTCGTGTCATCGAGAGGTGTAACATCGGTATCTCTGATGGTCACTAAAAGGGGACTATGGGGTACATTGTATGCATCTGTGGCATGTATACGGATGGGTGAGGATACATGGAAGAGCTACTGCTAGAGAAATGGTGAACATGCCTTCAGGAGTATGGAGCGGTGTGCTATATGGGTAAGTGTATGACCGACATCGGCATGGACAATGGACGCATTGAATCACAGAGCATGTAGGCGAGAAAGGCGTGATCTTTGCATAGAACTACGTCGCATCTCTATTCTGTATCGATATGTGCATGTCTTTATTAAGTTTTATGCATAATTTCTCATAAGTATTGATCGAATGTTGAAAGTTAGTGTCCATATCTCTCCCAAAATAAGCTGAGAATATATCCTGCGTGTCCAAGATATGTTCCCTCTGTGGAGACAAAGAAATTATGTTATCTGTTAAACATATAAATTTATGAATAGCATAAAATTTTTTTAACACTTACCATCAATCTCTCTCAGAAACGAGGATAGTAGGTGGTGTGGCCAAGCATGTATAAGGAGGCCGGGATCGATACCACCTCATGTATGCCGACTCACCGCGTGGAGCGCACCCGCACAATAATGGCATCGTGACTGGCCTCCCACTGTAATATGTAAGCCTGATGGTACTCAAACCCGTCAACGTCAGCCTTTCCCCGTCCATCGACTCGCTAAAATGAAGGATCTACGTCGACTCTAGGTGATAGCCCGAACTTCCTGAGAACGCGATCAGGGAGGTATCACTCAATGCGCTTCCAACTGATCAATGGAACCCGAGCCAGCCATATCTCACGACCGACAAGCGGACATCGTCACTTTGGTGTGGATCTGCACCATAAGGTTTCCATCACTACGATAGTCATATAGTAAATTTTATGTCTTATGAAATTACAAAAAATAATAATAATAACTAAAGTGCGCCATACCTGGCTCTGAAGCAACCCATCAAGCTCATCCGTGTACACTCTAACATGAGCATGTTTCATCTCCCTACGATAACCCTCGTTCCATCTACAACTGACACTCAAACCATCTAACTCCACTGGGAAGGGTACATGTAATGTGGGTGGACCAACATATAAATGCTCCGCGATCATACTGCGGTGAGTGGAATCACGCCATGTTAGGTCCTTTAGTCTTGTTGCCTCATTCGACTCTACATATAAGTGTGCCAACCGGGCGTCAATCTTGAACTTGCTATAGATCTCAATAATGGTAAATGCGAGATGTACCGGACGCATGAGGAAGCATCCTATGGTGAACAATATGTATGCTCTGACATGCTTCCAGAACTCAACATTTGACATATTCAAATATGAATCCTTGAAGAATGTCTAACGCAACCACCGTAATGGCATGCAGGTCCTGGCGTGTGCTTGCCACAAAATGTAGGCGTCAAATGTGGTGAATGGGATGGTGGTATAGGACATCGGGCTGGGATGTCTCCCGATATTTCGTCCGCAACAATCCGGCCATGAAAGTCATGTCACCCTCTCCAGCGGTGACCGATGCCGGGAGGTCAATCCGAACACAAGGATCATGGTTCGTCTGCGGTGTATTGTCATCTCCTGCATTAGATGAAATGTGTTGTTGTGGTGACGGTCAGCCAAAGGCTGTGAGCAAGTGGTGATTTAGTTTGAGGTATTGCAACTGTGAAACACAATGTAATCCAACTTCTCGTAGTCCATTCATAAACCGGGGCAATTACGTCATTCACCGATCATAAGAAATAATACCTCGAGAATCGAATCGCATAAGATAAAGTGTATGTATCATCGAAATTTACATCCGCTATATCACAAATAAACAACATACCATATCGTGTACTGTGTTCCGCCACGAAGCCACGATGTTCTGATGCACTGGGGTCATAATCAGGGGATCGGCGGGTTTACGCCGACGCCTAATCGCTTCCTCCTTCCTCCGCCATATTACAAAATTTATTGTTAAAATGCATTCAATTTCATATGTACATATATAACTAAACATGTAAGGTATTACAATTATTTTATTTTATAAAATGCAAGATTAAACTAAAAAAAAAAAGATGACAGAGCAAAACAAGAAACGCAGAAAGAAAACACACATAGTAAAACACATCTACAAAAATGTACAGGATCAAACTAGAAAACACACATAGGTCTGAAAACACACTAGCATTTAAAGAAACATTCCCGCTAACACGATCAAACTAAGAAAATCAAATAATTGACAGCCTCTTTGAGACTCATATGTACTGCATACATGCATAGGCATAAATGTAGCTTAAGATAAAATCATTGAAGTAAAATCAATGCATTGCGACATAATTGAACCATACGGACATATTATCACCTCCTTGAACAGAAGTTACACAAAACATAATTATTACTACATATTGAAATACATCATGGGAGAATGGAAAGAAGCCTTCTCATCAATTTTTCTTTGAATAGGAACAGTAACAAGATTTTATATTTAAAACAAAAATTAAATTACTTTGATTTTTTATTTTAGTATTTTGATTAAAAGTTTCTCTTGAGCTCATGCCGTAATTTTCTTCGTAAGCGGAATGGCATTAAACCCATAAACACTGCGTCAAGTACATTTTCGGGTTTAATAAATGATCAAAAAAGAATTTAAAATCTAAGATATTTATATAGTAAGTACAAGATATTTATTTTTACTATACAATAAAAGTAAAATTTTTATTTGACCCAAAATAAAATTATTTTGTATTATATTAATGCTTAATTGTTCTTTTGTTTTAGGAAAATTTAAATTTTGATGCAAAATTTAAGATTTTAATGTATTCTAATATTTAAATTAGAAATTTCAGTAACTAATTATTTCATAATCTAAATATTTTCTTTAATAAATTTATAGCCAAAATTATATAGTTCATGAAGATGAATCTAATAATATAATAATAGAATTTAAATGAAATATTAAAAAAATACAATTTAAATGTCCTTAATATCTCATATATTGCAAATTAGTACAAATGAGCTTATAACATGAAGATAAAAAAGCATAACAAGTACAAATTTAAGTTCCTCTCTAGCCTTCACATCTTGATGTACATATCTACAATAAACTTATTACAAGAATCTAAGTGATGTGCCCTCCTTCATATAGAATCAAGTGATCCCAATACTAATACATGACACTAAAAAACTGGAATCATCTATTCCTGAGAATGACCACTATGATTAATCTTCGAGTGATCCCAATACTAATACATTAATGATAAATTCACACACAACAACAACAATAAGCCTTAATCCCACAGGTGGTACATGAATCTTCGCCTCCATCAGGTCCTATTGTCAAATTCTCATTTAATTCAAGAATCCAAGATCATTTTTTATACATATTAACCAAGTCTTTTGGTACTCTACCTTTCTTAACATAAAGAAATCTAATGCATCTACTCTCCTAATCGTCATCGAACGGCCGACGCTTTATGTGGCCAAACCATCTAAGCGACTCTCCCTAATCTTATCTACCATCGAGCTACTCCAACTTTTTCCAACATACTCATTTTGCACTCTATTCTAAGGGTAAAACCACTCATCCACCTGAGCATCCTCATCTCAGAATACTTAACTTAGCCTTTACGCTTTCTTTCTTTTATCGGCCAACATTCTGCACCATAACGCACAACATATTTATAAGGTATGAACTTAAGATCTTTTAATCGAAAGCATAATCATTAGGGTCCATTTGGGACATCAGTAGATTTTTGTAAAGCTATAATGAAAAATAGTTTTTGATAAGTTTTTTTCTAAATATTTTCAAAAATTTAAACAATAGATTGATAATATCGATTCTAATAATTTATTATCAAAAATAACTTTTCAATATAAAATTTTTTGAAAATCAGTTAAGAAATAGACAGTCAAATAAAACTGTAATTATTTTTTAGAAAATAAATCAGTTAAAAAATTATCTCAAATATATCGTAATATATATGTTTCGTTTAAAAGTTATATGATACTAAATCCTTCTTTATAAACTAAAATAATACAAATTTTAAGTAATCATAAAGAAAAATAAAAAATAAAAAAAGCTAAAAAAGAAATGCGGAAATTTTGTTTTCTATCTCAAGACGTCCAATCACAATAGCGAACCGTCTCATATCCAATGTCAGGTGAGATCCCACTGCTCATTTGCGTAATCGGCGAGCCTTCTTCCCCTTTCTCGTTTGAAATGACGGCCATATAAAGTTTCCATTGACGGTGACAGTTAATATATTTTTTTTATACAATGAGTATCCACTCAATATCTTACTTATTTTATAAATGAGAATATCATTATTAATTTTCTTAAAACATATCATCATCACGTATTAGGATCCTCACTTACTTTCCTACCTGTGGGTATACTTGAGGATTAACGATCCAGAGATTAAGATCTTCAGGTAAGAGACGGTGAGTTGTTAATATCTCTGATAGCCGTACAATTCGCCAAAATGATGGAGTAGGTTCTTAACCGCTTATTCATATATAACTTCTTGCCACGTGGTTGCCTACCCCTCGAGATCTCTTTTAGGGGTGTCAATTTGTTTATGTTGAATTACTCGACTAACTACCAAAATAATTTCCGTCTAATTTAAAATAAGTTCAAATTTTAACCCAAAAAGTAACAACCCTCGAATATTGAATGGGTTCAAATTTATAACCCAACCCATATAAGCAACGATGATAAAATAAATAATTTATTTAACCAAATAAAGAAAAAATTTAACATTAAATATTATTACTCAATTTTATGATATTCTATAATTTTCTATGAGATAGTTCTAAATTCTAATAAAATTTTATAATGTCATATAACTTATTAATTATTATGAGCCAAAATAAAATTAACATAAATAATACATGATCTCTTGAAGTCTTTGGTCTTGACATTATAAACAATTAACATTACAAATAATTATAATAAAATAATAACATTTAATTAATCAAAATTACATCCACAACTCTAACTCATACACTAATTAAATTTACATCCACAACTCTCCCATACACCCTAAGAAATAACATTTAAAAAAGAAAACTAAAACTCAAGTCTCCAACTCCAAGCAAAGTCAAAGTGAACTTCAAGACTCAAGTCCCAACCGTAAAAATTCCCGAAACACCTTGAAAAGAATAATACTATATATATATAGAGCAGCAAAAACAATCAAAAGAAAGATCACAAGAGCAAACCAGCCAACCTATATTACCGAGCAGCTTCCATTAGTAAGTAGGAATAACACCAAACAGAAAAAACAGACAAAAGGCTCAGGCCCAAAAAAATATTCTCTAGGAGCAACAAATATGTGGCATCCAAACCTCAAAAAGAAGGGTTACAATCACATAAATGCTACTAGCTAAATAATATAGAGAAAGGATAAGCATCAATGCCATCAACAAACTCACCAACCAACCAACCAACTAAGTAATTATCAAACAAAGACAACCCAAGCACCTCACTAAGTTTAGTCCAAACCACCAAGACAAAATAACCATAGGGGTAGGCAACAACCACCATAAATCAAAGAGAGCAACCCATTATAATAAGCCAACAACCCAAGCATCTCCTTAAGGAAATGATAACCAACAAAGGTTCAAAAGAAGCACAAAGAAAGGCAATATGCTATTAGGACCCAGAAAATTAAACTTCTCCAGCAAACCAACCAACTAATGGGCACCAAACAAAAGCAACCCAAACACCTCACTAAGCTGCAGCCAGTCCAAAGCACCAGAAGACAAAATAGCCATATTCAAGGGGGCCA
Organism: Cymbidium sinense; assembly: GCA_021442155.1. NCBI lineage: Eukaryota > Viridiplantae > Streptophyta > Magnoliopsida > Asparagales > Orchidaceae > Cymbidium > Cymbidium sinense. The sequence goes on from CM038225.1 coordinate 108,340,050, forward strand.
AAGGCAGCTACCAACCACTAAAAACCAGAAATTTTAATCCAGAAGGATCAATAAAGGTTCGACCAGCAGAAAAAGTACACCATAACAGCAAAAAAGGTTGACCCAAAAGTACAACCAGCAAAAAGACAAACCAAGAAAAGGCAGATAACCAACAAAGGCTCAAAAGAAGCACAACCACCATAGAAAGGCAACAATAGCAGCTAGTTAGGACCGGCTAAAAAATTAAACTTCTCTAGCAAACCAACCAACCAATGGGCAACAAACAAAGGCAATCCAAATACCTCACTAATTCAGTCAAAGCACCAAAGACAAAATAATACATACAGGGATCAAGGCAACTACCAACCATTAGAAACTAGAAATTTCAATCCAGAAGGATCAACAAAGGTTCGCAAAAAAAGGACATATAACAAGAAAAAGGTTGACGGTACAAGTGAGACAAACCAACAAAAGGCGATAACCAACAAAGGCTCAAAAGCATAACCACCATAGAAAGGCAACAACTAGCTAGGACCAAAAATTAAACTTCTAGCAAACCAACCAAATGGGCAACAAACAAAGGCAACTCAACTAAGTCAGTCAATCCAAAGCACCTGCTAAAATAGCCCATAAGGGGCCAAATTCTACCTAGAAACTAAATTTCAATCCAGAAGGATTAATAAAGGTTCGACCAGCAAAAAAAATTGACCATAACAGCTAAAAAGGTTGACCTAGAAGTACAACCAACAATAAGACAAACCAACAAAAGCTAGATAACCAACAAAGGCTCAAAACCACCATAGAAAGGCAATAGAATAGACCAAAAAATTAAACTTCTCTAGCAAACCAACCAACCAATGGGCAACAAACAAAGGCAACCCAAAAACTCAACTAAGTGCTAATCCAAAGCACCGAAAAATTAAAATAAAGCCAAAGGTACCAACTACTAGAAACCAAATTTCAATCCGTAAGGATTAATAAAGGTTCGACCAAAAAAAGTGACCATAACAATAAAAGGTTGACCTAAGTACAAATAATAGACAAAAATAAAACAAAAGACTCAAAGAAGCACAACCACCATAGAAAGGCAACAACACCTAGCTAGGACCAGTCGAAAAATCAAACTTCTCCAACAACAAGGATTAAATAACTACTAAACATCAAGGATTAAATAACTTAGAAATATCATCCAAATGTAAAACATGTAAAATTGTTCTTAAATCATAACGTCCTCCATTAAATTATTGCATGAAAATTAAAAAATACTTAAAGAGACTAGTTATTTTAATTGAGATATCACCATCATCTTTGTCACTTTGATTGGAAGTGTACTTCATAACATCTCCTATGACTTCTTCAAGTTCAAAATCATTTAAATCTACAAAGAAAGACTTCAATTATATAAATTAGAGATACATAAGTGATTTAAATGAAAATTTATTAAAAAAATGCTTCAAACCTTTATCTCTATATCAATCCTCTGCATACCAATGCTTCCAATATCATATTTTATACTGATATTGATCAAGAATCCTCCGCTATTACTAAATGCACTTTTCGATAGTAGAAATTGGTATATACAAAATATCACGAGCCATTGCAGCAACTTCAAGAAAATTATATTGGTTGCCCCTCCAATAATGCAATATGTCTAAATCCATTTTTCTATCAATCCAAGGCTCATCTAAGTATAGCTCGTCGATTTTCTCAATATTATCTTCTTCATCAAAAGAATCAAAATCCTTAACAAAATAAAAGTATATTATAAAATGTCAACTAAATAAGCAGAAAAAATTGACTAAAATAAAGTAAGTGTACCTGCAAAAATTGTGATTTAGCAATTGTTGAAGTTAATGCTCTTGAATTATCAGTTTGCGATGTTCTAGTGAATTCTGAAGTTTGTAATGATGAACCTTGCATACTTGATTTCAAATAATTTCTAAACAATGAAAATAAATTTTCTCTCACATTTGCAACTTCTCTAACCCAATCATCTCCATAAAGTCTTTTATAACACCATTAAACAAAATTAAATTTGTACCTTGGATCAAGGATAACAACTATTTTAAGTATTACACAAAATCGATCAAGATTTCTCAAATTTTGATAGCATATTTAAAGTCATCCTTCTCATGTAGTCATTATCACTTGAACTTTCATGCTTTAATGCTGCATATGATGTTGAAACAGCTGGAAAATGGAGATTTGTTGTAGGATATTTTGTCTTTAGAAAATACACATATAATTTCATAAAAGGTACTAAGAAATTACATATGATGATAATTTTATCCCATTCGTTGATGGACAACTCTTGTAGTTTAGTCACCCAATTCTAGATGTAAAAAATCACTGTAATAGATATCTATCAAGCATAATAAAAGTTGAATTTCACCTAGTATGAACATCTTATCTTAATCCCTTCTTTTCATCAATAAAATTTTGTTTAACACATTCCAAAAAATTTTGCTTCCTTGCTTGAGAACCTTTAACATATTTAATACTTTCACGAACCTTTGATATTGAGCTATCAATGTCTTTTAATTCTTCTTGAACAATCGAATTTATGATATGTGCACAACATTGTATGTGAAAGAATTCCCCATTGCAAAGTAGGTCACCTCTCAAATTTAAATGATTTCTCATGATTTCAACATATACATTATTGGCTGAAGCATTATCTAAAGTAATGCTGAAAATCTTTTTTCCTCTCAATCAAATAAAAAAGTTTGAATTACTTTAAATAATGTAAGACCGTCAGGTATAAACGAAATTTAAAAAAAATTTGCAACTTCCAAGCATTATCAATGAAATGTGTTGTTCAACAAATAAATCCATCAGTATTGATGGAAGTCCATAAATCTGACGTCAAGCAAACTCGACTAGTGATAGTTTGTAGCATTGTTTGGATTTACCCCTTCTCTTTCATGAACATCTTTTTGCAATCTTTTCTAATAGAATTTCTTGAAACAAGTTGCAAATCTCGATGCAAATAATATAAAAGTGCTCTAAAATCAGATCATTCAACGCATTGAAAAGGTAAATCATGTATAATAATGCAAGCAGTAAGCAAGTCACAAACTCTTGTTGGTTGAACTTAGCATTGCACATGGAAATAGATGAAGAAGAATTACTTTGCAAAATAAGTTGGCCTATATCACGTGCATCCCTTTTTTTTTGCAAGTTTGTAAGTGACGTTTCAAATTGCTGGTGCCAAATTTGCTATCACATATGTAATTTGCACCGCATTTTTACATTTGCATCTTTATTTCCCATAATTTCCAATATATAATAAATCAAAATATCCCCAAACAAATGATAACATTCTTCTCTTCTTTCTAGCATGTCTCTTGTCAATTGTTTGAATTTCATTCTCACCAATATCCCCATGAAAAAAATTCATTTTCTTGAGCATTACTAACAGTATTGGAATCCTCCATCTAAATTAAAAAATTGACGATAAGAAATTTATAAAGAATACATTATACATGTATTACACATTTACACCTTAATCAGTAAACAGCTACTTATAAATAATGCACGTGCTACTAAAAATAATGAGTAGATAAAGTAAATGATACTAATCAACACAGCTGGCCTACCACAATATTCAAATGAATAGATAAAGTAAATGACAAAATGTCTAAATGACACATAGTAAACGAATTCCTCAATTCCCCATACAATATTCATCTCAACTTCTCAAGACAGCCGGCCTATAACAATATTCAAATGAGTAGATAAAGTAAATGATACACAAACAAATACCCCATACAATATTCATCTCAACTTCTCAAGAGTCAAACAACGCTGCAACAAATCCAAGAATTCCCAAAAATAAACGCATATGTTAAACACTAACAGTATGTCCATTCATACGTGCAGTACAAACAAATAACCAAATAAACAATCACAATCACGAATGATAGAGAACAACTAAAAAAGGCCCACTTCAAATAATAAACCAGTAAACTACTAAACCGTTAAACTTAAACAAGATGTCAACGTTTTAAAGTCCAACATGGTTCACAATTAAGAACTGAAAAAGCCCCACATTTTAAAGTCTTAAACAACATGTAAAAAATATTTTACAGATTATGGATCATCAATAAACACTAAACACCATGATCATCCATACAATTACAAAGAAACAATCACTAAACACGAATGACAAAGAAAGATTGATTTAGATCTATCACGGCTCTCCGAAGACAAAGGATTACAGATTACCTTAGACTCAGAATGAGAGAAAGATTCGAAAGAAGAAGGGTAACGGAGAGTCGAGAGAAAGAAGATGCTGAGATGGCAACGTCGGAGGATTCACCGTAGATCACGAGGCCACCAAGCCATCGAGAAGAGGCGAGGCAGCAGGAAGTTCAAATATGAGAAATTAGGGCTTGCCGCATTTTACTGCTAAAAACCTAAAGGCTAAAGGAATTTAATGATGATCAGGTTGTGAAATGATCTGATGGCTTACATCTCACTCTTCTTTCGGACAGCGGAATCAGACCCTAGGTATTTGGTCAATTTTTTTTGGGTCAACTCTCGACCATAATTTTATAAATATAACCCTGAAATCTATTTTCTCCAAACTTTTTTTGAGTGGGTTCGTGTCGTTTCAGTCAGTCAATTTTGACACCCTTAATCTCCTCCCTCTTTCTCTCTCTAAGGAATGTTGCTGTCTGCCGGAATGGATGGACACACAGGAAAGATCTCAAGTGAATAATAAATTCATAATTTTTTAAGCATATATATATATATAATTTTTCAATTTTCTAGATGAGTATTAAATTCAAATTTATTCATGTGTAAAACATAAAGTTGATAAAAGAGAATTAGAAAGAAGAGATAAAATTTCTTAAATTTGCATTACTAAAATTTTAAAAATTAAGATACTAAACTATGCACTTAGATTTACTCATTGACATTTTATTAATTGAGGGTAAAATAGTAGCATGATAAAAAATATTTAAAATTTAGATAAAATAAATTATTAATTATAAAAATCTAATCCAATAAAGATTTATTCTAGAATATAAATATGCTTGTTGTGCTTCAAAATTCTCCTTATTGATATCGTAACGAACAAAATCTTATCTCTCGAAGAGTTTAATCAAAAAAATTTATGATCCCTACCTTTTTCTAATCAATCAAACATTTTAAGCTTAGAATAATTAAAATTTTAATCCCTCGATTATGAGGTTATAGAGGCTTCTAAGAAGTTATAAAGGCTGCTAAGTTGTCTATCTTATTAAAGTTAAGTAGGTAAAACATAGAGCTTTGAGATAATCACACCCTATAATTAGATTCTTTAACTTTTGTTATTTGAAGAAACATTTATATCTTTTTCATCAACTAATAATGCAAGTCATTGTTCTGACCCCAAACAAATTGCAGCCGTCGCTTAAAATAATGGCAGTTGTGTTATGGAGTGGAGAGAATTCAAATTGTAATGATTGTTTTCGAATAGAACTAATGGCTATGATATATTATTAAATAAGTTATTTTAAGTTAAATTTTTTTACTAAATTCTTAATTCTATATAATACACTAATTATTCCTCTAAATTTTATTATTTATCATCATTCTCTTTAAATTATGATTATATCACTGTATTGTATATTATTAATATTATTTTTTTCTTTTTCTGATCTATTTTTATGTTTTTTATAGTTTTATTTTTGTTGAAATTTAATATTTTCATTTTCAAAATACTTATCTAAAATATCATAGGCACTTTTAAATTTAATTGAGTTTAAGTATTCAATAAATTTAAGTATATTTTTAGTTTTATCAATAATTGAAATTAATTTATTAATATATGAATTAATTTTAATTTTATTTAATTACGTAATCACTTTAATTTTTTAGTTTTTAAGATATTTTATGCATTAAAATATTAAAATTATATAATTTCAGTTTTTCATCATTATAAAAATTTCAAAAAAAATAATAGAAAATAACAATCAAAACATACATGTGACAGCAATTGAATAAATAAAATAATAATAAATCTTCTCCAATCATTCTTACGCTTTTTTTTTTTTTTTGGCAAGTGGAGAGAATAAATCCTGAGTTTAGTTAATAATTAACTCATAAGAAGTTACAATAGCTCATATTAAAAGAAATTTTGTTATCATTTTCAGTCATTGTCTAACTACATTTAGCATCCACGCCCCCACCAAAGCGTGCATGCAGCGTGCCACGGGGCTCATGCGCATGCAGCTTGCCGCACATGTCCTCCTATCGCGTCCAGCTGTCATTGTAGAGAATTATATATATATTTTTATTTTTTAGTTTAGCTAAAAAGAGTCAAAGAAATTAATTTATTTGATATATATAATTAAATAAAATTTATAAATTCATCTTAATTAAAATTTTGAGAAGAAGAAAAAAAAAAGATTTGCATTCCACAAAATGTTTATATATTTGTATACATTAAAACATAAAATTTAATATTTTATAAATATAATATTTTAATAATGTATGAAAAGATGTAATGTAATTTTAAAAAATTAGTGAAATAATATTTTTGATTGGTATTAAAATTTTAAATATTATTTATGTAAATATTAATATTTAGATGTTATATATATAACTAGCTAAAATCATATGATATGTATGTTAATGCTTTTTTAAAAAATATTAATAGCCAATTTTTTCGCCCCATGCAACATCCTTTTCTTTCCCATATCAAATCCATGCATTACATTTCTCTCTTAAATTGTAATAACAAATTATAAATTTTTGGTTTTTATAGTATTTAAATGAATTTTTTAATTAAATTAAAAGTATATTATTATTATTTTTTCATAAATCAATTATCAAAATTAAGAAATTATCTCTCAATCCTATCTTTAAATTAATAAAGAACATGAAAATAATCATAAAAATGAAAAAAAAAATCATTTTCATGTTTATTATGTGTTCATTTAATGTGAATTGTTTTCAATAATATTTTAATTTAAAATTTATTCTCCTGGGTGTGTGCAAAGGTACAAGAGGACTTCATTAATGACAGACTTCTTAAAAAAAATATTGACTTAGGATATTCTAAGTTATATTTGATTTCAGCTATTAAATATTTTAACAATATAATTACAATTTAAGTGCAAGATAAAGAGAGTTTAAATTCTTGTATTATTTTTGTTTTTTTATTATATTATTTTTAGAAATATATTTATTTGCTCTATTGTTTTGTATTTTGTATTTTTTTTAATTTAAAAAAGTAAATTATTTTTAAAAGATAATCAAAATAAATAATGATAGTTTGAAGTATTTCAAAAATAACTTTCACTATTAACAATTTGCCACAACAGCTCGCTGCCAACTACTGCTCACCATCCTAACTACTGCTGCTCATCACCAGTCGCAACTTCCAGTTGTCGTTGCTACTGTCAATAATATTAGTTCAGTGCTGCTCGTCGATCATCGCTATTACTAGTCATTATCATCGTCACTATTAGCCATTCTCACACCACTATAATTAAAAAAAAGTTATTTTAAAAATAAAAAAATATTTTATTTAAAATCAAAATAAATATATAAAATAAAAAAAATAAAAAATAATCCCAAATGGCCCTTCCAAATCTGGTAGTTAATTTAAAAAAAAAGCACAATTCAATGTACATTAAATATGTCCACTAGAGATTAAATATTGCAATTATATCTGAGGAATCTAGCAAATTGCAAATTAGTTGTTGATTTGATGAATTAATATATTATGATAGAAGCATGTTGACTTATTTAGTGTCTTAAAAAATAAAGTTGTGAACAAATATAAATTTAAATGATAGTGCAACAAACTTTGGCATCATATTTTGATTTATAGGGTATTCGAATATGCTTACCACATTATTATAATTTAAAACTAAGATCACACATTTAAAAATATAATAATGATAAATATTAATTCTAATAAGATATATTTTATATAATTTAATTATAGAAGTTTTATAATTAGTCTCATATTAGATGATTAGTATATCACCTATAGATTTAAACTTTTGGATTAAAAATATATTTGATCATTTGGTATGCTAAACCATTTGATAGTGGAGCTTTTGTGTAGAGACTTATGAATATATATATATATAATTTTTTATCCTAAAAGGTAGTGTTGCAAATGAACTGATCGTTCGACAAGCTACTTATGGCTCGACTCGATTAGAGCTCGTTCATGATAGTTTGATTAACTAATCAAATGAGCTTGAACATTTTTGTAAAATACTTGATTGTTAAATAAACAAACTTGAATAGCTTTTCGTTCAGTTCATTTATGTTCATGAATATTATCGTTTAAAGCTCGTGAACAGCTTACTAAGGAGCTCAATGATGGCTCCATTAAGGCTTGTTTGTGAACAATATTATTTAAAATATTCTTTTTTTTAGGCTTAATAAGCTTTAATTGATACAGCTCACATATATTTCTCAACAAGCTCGATTAAGGCTTGATTAAAGCTCATTGATTTCATTAAACGAGCTGCTCGTTAGCAAGCTCGATAATTCAATTTGAACTGAGTGAGCTCGAGCTTTGTTGCGTGCTAGAGAATTTTATTCCGGTAGATGCGAGATCTTCGTTAAAAAATTATCCAAACACAAGCGGGGATATGAACACGGGGTTATACGTGGAAAACCCGTTAAGGGAAAATACGGGCTCGCGCCTATGAACTTTCTATGTGTTCAAAGATACGAGGTCCTTGCTTCTCGTTAGTTCGGAGAAGAAGGTGTTTCTGGTGAAAATAATATTAGAGTGTAGAAAATACAATATGTCAAACTCCAAGGAGAAGTTTCCCAAAAGCGGCGAGGAACTGATCTTACGGGCAGCACTCGATCTTGGAGAAAGGAGGCGTATTTTCTAGTCCCAGGTGATCTCACAGAGGCGAACTCGATCTTGCACCTTCTTGGTGGTACTGGATGGTGATCGTCGAAGTCGGTATGGTTCTCGAGTTCTGTCTTCGTCAATTCGGTCATCTCTAAGGTGAGAATGAAGCTCTATTTATAGATTTTTTTTAGGAGTGGCGGCCTTGTAAATTCGTGGAAAACTCAACCACTCCAGAGACGGCCCAGTCGATCCCTATCGACGGTGTATTTTGATGGGGTACGCTTAATGATGTCAAAATTGGGTGATCTTGGATTCGTTGGAGTCTACGAGCTCAATCGGCTATAAATCCCGTTTTGTGACCATTTGGCGGATCGATCCATTTTCATGCTCGATAAAGCGATCCGAGTCGATTCGAGCTCGGATCGTATCGCTGATGTTGTTATGTTCGTCTCATCGGATTGATTTGTAAATTTGCTAAAATCGGTGATTAGATCGAGCGTTAAAACGCCAGATTCGTCTTGATCATTAATTTTCTGAGGATGTATCAAGCTTAATAATGGTAAATGAGCTCAAGTTTGAACACAATTCTAAAAAGCTTGAATTGAGCTCGAACTCGATAATATTAAACAAGCTCAAGCTTGAGCACATACATGTTCAGCTCAAAGGAATAAATTAAGTAATCTTGCTCATTTAATTAACTTCTACTAAATATTATAAGAGATGGTAATGACACAAGTCTTGTAAAAGATAATTAAGAGAACAACCCCGCTCAAATTTAGGTTAACCTTAGTCATGTACTAATATATTAAGAAAATACTTCCTTTTTTACTAATTATTAAAAAATTAATTTAAACCTACAAAAATTATTCTTAGCATTTAAAATAAGATGCACCTTTAATTATCGAACTAATTCAAAATATGTTCCTTCTTAATTATATCATAAACATTAATTGTTTTAAATAATCATATTATCAACTTCGCATAACAAATTATTATTATTTTTGCTTTAGAATAATTCAATATATTAAAAATGATAATATGTTTTTTTAAAATGTACTATATTACACCAATATAAAAAAAAAAACAAAATATCTTTCTTAGATGAAATTGCTATATATATAATAATTATGAGTGTTATAATTTTTATTTTAATTTTTGACAACTACCACAATTTAATAACTCCAATTTTTAAAAATAATTTTTCATCATAAATTTTTTTAAAAAATAACATAAAAACAAATAATCAAACACAACTATAAGTATTTTCTAAAAAAATAAAATAGCTAAAAAACTATCTCAAACTCTTTTAACCACAAATCAATGAACCTCAGGGTAATAACTCTTGCTCTCAAACCAATGAAGGGTTTTAGACATAATCTAAACCCTAATACTAGACCTCAAGTCAACTACGCACTTCTAGTAGTTCAATAATGCATACAGTCTCCAGCATAGCCATATAAAAATTCATATGAAACCAAAATATCCAATAAACAATTAGATAAATAAACAAAACAATCACAATTCGAGAATTACAAAAATGATTTATTAATGATGATTCACAATTGAAGGGTTGACGCAGTTAGATTACACTAAAATGACATTTATATTACAAACTTTAGTGTGAATGGAAAAGTGAAACTTAACATATAAATGAGAGAACTTTGTTAAATGAAAGAGAACATGAAGTATTTAATCAGGCCTTTGAAAAGAAGAAAAGAGAAGCTGATGAACTCAAATGGAAGAGGAAATTAAAATAAAATTATAAAAAAAAAGCTATATATATATGCTTAAAACAAAGGTTAAGGTGACTCGGCCTTACGGCTATATGTCAGGACCATTACGAAGTCCTTGGCTGAAGTGCCAACGGAAGCCTGCACCCTTAGGGAAGGTCCATGGCGGAGCCACTGTTCCGTCAGATCGTATAGGGATAACGTGGGACTCACCGGCTCGCCTCGGTAAGCAATTTCTACCTGCCATGGAAATCAAAATGTTTAGGAGTCCTTTGGGATCAATTTTATTTCAAAATAAGGGATGGCAATTTCACTGGTTGATCTCAATAGTTTGCTCGTTGGGTGATTCCAGGGAGGCAACACGCCCCCTGCTCGGGGCTATATAGCGCCTTGGTGCTATGGAATGAATGTTTTGATTTCAGAGATAAAGAAGATAGTGCCTCGACGTTTGGAGGGCAATGCAACAGCGCCACATTTCATGGGATATTGATAGGAAGATAGAGCAGCTCAGTGCTCCGGCACTAAAACCCGGGCACCAGGGCAAAATGGCAGAGCTGCCGATGCCTAGAAGCTACCTTCGCAGTGCTACGAAGTAGCAAAGTCCATCGTAAACAGTTTTTTTTTCTTTCAGTTTTAAATGTCTTGTCATAATTCTCTAATGTCTATAAGTGGAAAGTGAGCATCATAGAGTGAGTGAATTATGAAAATTACTAAAGATTTAAGTGAAGTGTAATTTATATAATTTTACTCAATTTTCTTCATAATAAATTTTTGATGTGATGTGGCACCGTTGCTTTTCTTGTTCTTGATTTTTCACATAAATTCTGATGTTCTTCGTTCATCTACCTTTCGGGAAAAAGTTGGAGTAGCTCCAGTGGTAGATAAGATTAGGAGAATAGATGGTTTATTACTAAAGTGTTTGTCGGTCCGATGACAGATTAGAAGAGTAGATCGTTAGATTTTCCTTATGTTAAGAAAAGGTAGAGGTGACCTCAAAAGACTTGGTTAAGATGTATAAAAAATGATCTTAGTATCTTGAATTAAATGAGAATTTGACATATAATAGGACACAATGGAGGATTGATTAGCCACCTATGGGATTAAGGCTTGTTATTGTTGTTGTTGTATTCTAAATTTTGCTCCAGATTTCTTAAAGTGTTTATTTTTTCTCTAACAAAAAAAGCTTTATCTATCTCTCTTGGATTAAAAGCTTACGACCATGAATGCGATCTTCTGGACAAACGAGCACTGAGAGTTGTATATTTAACACTGATAAAGAATGTTTCAATCTACATATTGCACGAGAAGACCCTTGTCGTCAGACGAGTCTAATTGGAGGTGATGATCAACCGTGACTACAAAGCTAAAATTTGTGGGCGAAGTCCCAAGGTGAAATTATAAGAGGCAAGTCCTCAGGCTTATCTAAGAAAGAGAGTGAAGTAAGAAAAAATGAAAGCATATTATAATATATATGTTAGTTTTGCTTGTATCTTTTAGCCTTTGTACTTTCGGATTTTGCTAGAAATATTAAAAGAGATTTTGGATGTATTTAAGAAAGAGAAAAGGAATGATAGAAGAACAAAATTGCTAGCGAGATAAAAATGGGAAAAAATATTTAATAGAGTAAATAATATGAACTAAATTCTGTAATTTGTCCTGATCCGACTTGGTTTGAATTCTGTTCACTGAGTCGACTCACTGAGTTCTTGGAACCCGGCTGAGTTACTGATAAATTGGAAGGAATAACTCAGATGCTTTCTGGGTCGTTGGATGCAGCGTGTTTTGTAATTAGCCGTTGGATCTGAGTCCTCGGATCGAGTCTCTCTTGGACTGTATCTTGAGCCATCGGATGATCTGGTTTCTTGTAGACCCTTGGATTTGGTTTTGGATCATGCGGTTCTTAATGCCTATCTTGCATTACACGCCTTGCGGTTTGATCTGAAAATTTGATCTGAACCTTTGATGTTGGTTTGCGTGGTTGCTTCTTGGCCGTGGGATTAATCGTTTGAGAGAACTAACCTTATACTTTGCTTTGTTTTGTTTTGTTTCGATTGTTCGAGCCGTCGAGGCTCAGGAGGAATTAGTGGTTTGGATCGAAGAAACTGAGGTTTCTCAGATGGAACGGTGGTTTCCTGAGGAAAACCTAAGAAGATAAGGGAGAAAGAGGCGAGGAGAAGGAGATAAGTTCTTTAAATTTCTTTATCCCTCTGTTTGGCTTTTGATCTATTTATACTTGAGTTCTATCTAGATCTTACTTTTAAGTAGATCCGGTTCTTTAACCTGTTTTTTTCTATGGTTGTTATTCATATCTTGATGTGGCCACGGCTTCAGGTCTTGATTCTTGATTTCTTTGTAGTAGTTGTTTATCAAGCCTTTGTTCTTCTCTTACGCAGTGGTTTGAGAGAATTTATCTCACAGTTCTTGTTATTATTATTACCAAGGGTTCTGTGGCTTTTATTTTATCTCCACTTTCTTCGCTTCTTTCTCTGTAATCATCACAGCGTAATGATTTTATTATTATTTTGTATTTTGTATTCCTTCTTGTTTGAGTCTGTCTTATTGTTAATTTGGCCATTGGATGAATTGATTCATATCATTACTCCTCCTCAACGACCTTGTCCTCAAGGTCAAAAAATACACTTCTCTGTTTCTTCAATTCGTTTCTCGAAGCTCTGTTGATACTTTCCTCCCTTGATGAAAGTAGCAATTTGATTGTCTGTTGGAAGTAGTATTCTTTTGTGGCCATTTGTTTGATATTGGGAAGCTTTGTGCTCAATCTTTCTTATAATTACATTTCTTATTTGCCTATGTCGATGGGTTGTATGTAATGAAGCTACTGGTTGCTTATACTCTATATTAGAATAGCTTATTAATTCTTCTAGTAAAATGTAAGGATGATTTATCGAAAACACTATATAGGATATAGGCTAATAATTATGTATACTTGATAGATAGGCTCTTTGGGTTAAATGGTTGATACACGTGAAGCTTGTTGTTAATATTTCTTCTTGTATCCATTGGTTGTCATGATTATCGTATTGGTTGATGATCTTTGGTCATCATTGCCATTAATCAAATAACTTGGACTTCTGAGATATGGCCTCATGGTACTTCTCATCAATTGAAGCTCTTCTTTTCTCTTATTGAGTTCTTTGTTAAATTGAATTGATATTTCTTTGTTTATGTTGTTGTGTTGAGTGGCATTTGTGGGAGAAGCGTAAGGTAGTTTAGCACTCGATATTCTTGTTTACTTGTGTCTTTGATTTATTTATTTATGCATTCATTTCGACATCATCTTCCATTAGCTTAGCGAAATGCATTCTAGGAAGAAAGTAGGATCTTACTTCCCTTTTAATATTTGATTTAAGCCGATTCAAAGCGTTTGTAGAAATTCTGGAATGTCACAAATTTGGTTTTGGAGTCTTCAAACTCATTATAAAAGTGTTCTGTGGTTTCTTTGTTGAAGCTTAGCTAATTCTCCTCTTAAATCTGTAGAGGGAAGGGCCAAATCTTTACATAATTTGTTCTTTGAGCTGGCCAAGAATCTGATTGTTTATTTACTGCATCCATTGATACCAAAGCGTGTGTATATATTGAGGATATTAAAATTTCGATCCTCCGAGGAGTTATATGAAAAAGCTTCTTTCTATTTAAAGAGATCCCTGGGTCTTCCATTAAATTTATCTATTTTAAGAGGTATTGACGAGTGTTTTGTATGTGGTCATTTGGAGAATAGGATTCAAGGGAATGCATCACATACACGGATTTGAGGTTATTTTTCCAATGTTTCTATGGCGGTCAATCTCCTTGATATTTTCAATACCTGTAGTGGCGTCATTTTCTTCTTTTGTTTAATCAGTAACACATTCTTCAAGTATTTTGATGTGTGTCTTGTGCCGCCATATTTTTTTTCTGAGTGATGTAGTCAACAAGAGCACCAATGATATGAACTAAATTCTGTAATTAGTCCTGATCCGACTTGGTTTGAATTACGTTCCGAATCGACTCGAGTTCTTGGGGAATTCTTGATAAATTGGAAGGAATAACTCAGATGCTTCTGGGTCGTTGGATGCAGCATGTTTTATAATTAGCCGTTAGATCTGAGTCCTCGGATCAAGTCTCTCTTAGAGGTATCTTGGAGTCGGATGATCTCGGTTTCTTGTAGACCACTTGGATTTGGTTTTGGATCATGCGGTTCTTAATGCCTATCTGCCTTAAGTGGATTACACGCGCTTGCTTCTGCGCGGTTTGATCTGGAAATTTGGTATGAACCCTTGATGTTGGTTTGCGTGGCTGCTTCTTGGCCGTGGGATTAATCGTTTGAGAGAACCTAACCTTTTTCTTTGTTTGTTTTGTTTTATTTGTTCGAGCCGTCGAGGGCTGAATTAGGGCTGTGGATGGGAGCGAGTTTCTCAGATGAAAGCGGTGGTTTCCGAGGAAAACCTAGAAGATAACGGAGGAAGAGGCGAGGAGGCGGAGATAAGTTCTTTCAAATTTCTTGACTATCCTCTGTTTAGCTTTTGATCTCTATTTATACTTTTCTTGAAGTTCCATGCTAGATCCTACTTTTTTACTAAGTGGATCCACGGTTCTTTCTTGTTTTCATATGGTTGTTATTCATTATCGATGCGACGGCTTCTTGAGGTCTTGATTCTTGATTTGCTCTGTTGTTGTAGTTGTTTATCAAGCCTTTGTTCTTCTCTTACACTGTGGTTTGGGAGAATTTATCTCTGGTTCTTTATTGCATTGAAGGGTTAGAATGGCTTTTATTTTGTTATCTCCTGTAACTTCCTTCGCTTCTTTTTAATCATCCCGAAAAGCTGTAATGATTTTTTGTGTATTTTGTATTCCTTACTGTTTGAGTCTGTTCTTATTGTTAATTTGGCCATTGGATGAATTGGATTCATATCAGTAAATGTGTTATATCCATATAGAAACTAATGAAAATATCTTCTGACATAGGCGAAAATTGTTTAAATAGTGTGTACAAGATGGCAGAAGCCAATGAAGTGTTCTCCATGAAGCTTGGACGATTCTATCAAGGCAAGTAGTCAGTTTTCAACACAGCTTCAAATGCAAAAAAAAAAAAAAATCACTACTTGAATCGATCTACAAGGGAGTAACTTCCAGAGTTGATGAAAGCAGGATAGATTTTATTGATACGAGTCCCATGACTGAGAAGGGTAAACTGATTGGACTGATGCATAGAGAAAAGCAGGAAGGAGATGAGAGCAATTCTGGGAAGCTGAGCATTTCACTGGAGCTAAGCTGGTGCATTATCCAGTGAAGCTGTTTTAAATGTTATAAACAAGCTTCATCAGCGTGGAACACAGTGAAACGCTACAAAAAGTAATCCGTGAAGATCTTCAAGAAAGGGAAAGAGTTGTGCGTGGAAGGGGTAAATTCTATCTTACACAAGTCTATATGAATCACCAGCGGAAAAAGCACAGCGTGAAATAAAAAAAAACCAAGTTTAAGCAATTATAACTGATGGCTAAGTGGTTGTCATTTTTTCCTCCCTACGGCCATCCTGAGTTCGAGCATGAAATAAATGATCTCCAAATGCAGGCGAGCGTGAAGGTTTAATCAGAGAAATTCCTTTTTGTGAGTTTGCTAGGGATGTTACTTAATCTCCTTACAACAATCA
Organism: Cymbidium sinense; assembly: GCA_021442155.1. NCBI lineage: Eukaryota > Viridiplantae > Streptophyta > Magnoliopsida > Asparagales > Orchidaceae > Cymbidium > Cymbidium sinense. Next base: position 108,356,227 of record CM038225.1, read on the forward strand.
ATTCATGATTTATTGAATTATAAACATGAGTAATAATGGTATTCTTTCCAAATTTGAATAGCCTACTCGCAATTGTGTGGAGAATACCCCTATCACAGTTGTATGGATTTCATCCATCCCATTTTGAACGGTCCAAAATTTTAAAACCATTTAGGACCTTATGATATTCCAATTGAAGTGTGGAAATGTTTAGGAGATCAAGGAATTTCTTGGCTTACAAATCTTTTTAATGTTATTTTAAAGACTAAAAAGATGTCAGATGAGTGGAGAAAGAGTTTTTTGGTTCCTATATATATATATATATATATATATATATATTTTTTTTGTGTTGGTTCCTATATATAAGAATAAAGGTGATGCACAAATTATAGAGGAATTAAGTTAATGTGTCATACATTAAAATTATGGGAGAGAGTAATTGAGCATAGATTACGATGTGATACAAAAATTTTTCACAATCAGTTTGGTTTCATGCCAAGTAGATCTACTATGGATGCTATACATTTGTTAAGAGGTTTGACGAAGAAGTAAAGAGAAAGTAAGGAAGATCTACATATGATATTTATTGATTTAGAGAAAGCTTATGATAAAGTTTCAAGAGATGTTCTTTGGAGAGTTCTAGAACAGAAAGGAGTTAATATTGGTTATATTCAAGTAATTAAGGATATGTATACTAGATCACTTGTGTCCAAACACAAGGAGGATTGACAAAATATTTTCCTATTTCGGTTGGATTACATCAAGGATCAACTTTAAGCCCTTATCTCTTTGCTTTAGTTATGGATGTTCTTACTAGGCATTTTACAAGATGTACCTTGGTGTATGCTTTTTTGCAATGACATTCTTCTTGTTGATAAGACTAGAGGGAGTCCAAGAGAAACTTGAATTATGGAGGTCAACATTAGAGTCTAAAGGTTTTCGTTTAAGTAGATCTAAAACCGGTATATGGAGTGTAATTTTAGTTGTAGAAGTTATAGTGATAGTGTTGTAACATTAGGTGAACAAGTCATTAATAAGAGTGAGCGATTTAGATATTTAGGCTCTATTGTTCAAAATGATGGTGAAATAGATAGAGATGTTATTAGTAGAATTCAAGTTGGATGGTTGAAGTGGAGGAATGCATCAAGCCTATTGTGTGATAGAAAAGTTCCACTTAAACTTAAAGGAAAATTTTATAAGATGGTGGTGAGACCTGCAATGACTTATGATGCAGAATGTTGGCCAATAAAGAGAAGCATAAGACTAAGTTAAGTGTTACTGAGATGAGGATGCTTAGGTGGATGAGTGGCTTTACTCTTAGAGATAAAATGTGAAATGAGTATGTTCGGCAAAAAGTTGGAGTAGCTCCAATGGCAGATAAGATCAGAGAGAGTCGCCTTAGATGGTTTGACCACATAAAACGTCGGTCGTTCGATGACCCGGTTAGGAGATTAGATGCATTAGATTTTCCTTATGTTAAGAAAGATAGAGGTAGACCTAAAAAGACTTGGTTACGATGTATAAAAGATGACCTTAGTATACTTGAATTAAATGAGAATTTGTCAAATAATATGACACAATGGAGATGAATGATTCATGTAGCCCAACTTAGTGGGATGAAGGCTTGTTGTTGTTGTTGTTGTTATTGTTACGTAACATTAGGTGAGTTGGCATTTTCCCAAAATGAAGGTGAGAGACGACAAATGATAAGCTTTATCATGAACAACTAGCAAGTATATTTTTATCTCTGTAATATTTACATTTGGCCTCAATCCCAAAGGCAACGGCTACTTGCCACAGGCATCAGCTATGCAAATGAAGTGATAAACATTTTGTAAGTCAGAGTATCAATTTGCATCAGAAATACATTACCTCCGCCTCACTTGCAAGGTTAAGCTTCTTTACGAGGTATTTCTGGAGAAAAGAAACAGAAAGATTGCCTTCCCTGCATCCAAAGTATCATCCTTCTATCACCATCAAATGAAATAATATTTCTTAAGAATAATAGACTGAGCAAAAATGCGTAACAGAAATGGCAATCAAAGAACAAACCACTCAAACTAATCAATGCTACAGCAGTAGTTGAAGTCAACAAAACTCAAATAATTTGATAAATACATTGTTATTATCATCACTTTTTTGCATAAATTATTGTTGTTATCGCAGTAATTAGAAGTTTACAAAACAAGACACTATTGAAAATCATATTAATGGCATAAAAGAACATCAAACATGGAAGAAAGGCCGTCAAAAAGAATAATTTACTCGGCTAATACAGCTATCTTCATTTGAAAAATAATTACACTAATGAAATTATTATTAGAAAAAAAATAATTTCTTAATAAAAAATCAACTAATAACTTATAAAACTAATTAAACATAATAATTTCTATTTAATCACATTAAATAATAAATAATATTAATTTAATTAACTTTATATCTTTATAATTAATTAACATTAATTATAAACTTACCAGTACTTCCTAAAACCTATTATTCATTTATCGTAAAACACCTGAATGCTTGAACCCATCTTTCTCCCCATTTTGCTCGTACCCAAAACCCTTAACAATTTAAAAGGGAAAACTCGCAAGGTAGGCGCTCTAGCGAAGGCATCGATGGGACTACAGCATGTGAAGGAAAAATGGAGTTCTTGAGACTCATGTATTTATGAGAATTTAGTAAATTTGGGATTCAAAGTGAAACAAAGTAAAAAATGGGATTTAGTAAACTATAGGATTTAAAATTATCTTTTAGAACGTTAGACAAGATTTAGCTTAAATCCTATCTAAATCCTGCATAGGTCCTGCTACCAAATTGCCCTTAAAAGTGAGCAGATGAATGAATTTTTGCCCTTACTAAACCCCTATTGAAGGAGGACAAACTGACGATGTAATGTTGGTGCAACAATGAGAAACATCCAGTGACTTGCTAATCAATCATATACTGCAACAACGGCTAGACATATTGATGGGAATGGTTAGTAAACAAACTCTAAGAACAAATGGAGAGCCATACAACATAGATAGCCAACCACAACTGAAAGCTACACCATTACAAAATTGAGTCTTAAAATTATTCCAGAGTGCCAGATAACATCCCCAGACAATGAGGAGGTGAGATTTGCACCATCACTGAAAGAGAGGTGGTCCAAACAACGAGTAATCAATGCCAATTCGTGCAAAAGTATGCTACCAAGTTCAAGAAATAAGCCCTCACGGTTAACATTTCATTTGAGGTGTCGTTATTAATGTAATGCACATAAGGGTTGTTTTGTGGCATCTTAAAGAAGCTCTTGTTCTTTTTAGTCAGATACATAGGCCAAGAAAGTTTTCTTGCCATATCCATTGAAAGAGAAAACCAACCTCACAAAATGAAGCTCTGTAACATATGAGAGGGAGTCAGAAGAAAGACTTGAAGGGATTAAGGAAAAGTAATCAACAGCTATCCTCATCAAGAGACAACCACTATTGATCATTATAAAATTAATGGTCACAATTGGGAAAAAGTGCTGTAAAATTATTACCAGGACTCTTCCTATAGAAATTCAAGAAAGAAGCTGTGAAGAAAAAGAAAGTGGCTATTTTAGTCGATTTAATACAAACATTGGAACTGATATATTGAATAAATTCAAGTCTTTCCAAGTGAGAATTGTCAAACCATGGATACAGTGGCAGCGCAAGAAGACTAACCAAGAGTATAATCAATGCTTGCCAACTATTCATTCTTCCCTTCAACAACAACAACAACAACATGCCTTTATCCCATTAAGTGAGGTCGGCTACATAAATCATTCGTCTCCATTATGAACTATTATGTGTCAAATTCTCATTTAATTCAAGTATACTAAGGTCATTTTTTATACATCTTAACCATGTCTTTTTAGGTCTACCTCAACCTTTCTTAACATAAGGCAAATTTAATGCATCTACTCTCCTAACGTCATTGTTGGACTGACCGCTTATGTGGCCAAACCATCTAAGGCGATTCTCTAAATCTTATTTTGCCTGGAGCTTCTCCAACTTTTTCCCCATACTCATTTCGCATTTTATCTCTAAGAGTAAAGCCACTCATCCACCATCCTCATCTTGCAACACTTAACTTAGTCTCATGCTTTCTTTTATTGGCCAACAATCGCACCATAAATCATTGGTCTTACCACCATCTTATAAAATTTTCCTTAAGTTTAAGTGGTACTTTTCACACAACAAACGGATGCATTCCTCCACTTCAACCATCCAACATGAATTCTACTAATAACATCTCCATTTATTTCACCATCATTTTGAACAATAGAGCCTAAATATCTAAATCGTTCACTCGTTTTAATAAGTTGTTCACCTAATGTCACAACACTACCACTATAACTTTTACAACTAAAATTACACTCCATATATTCAGTTTTAGATCTACTTAAATGAAAATCTTTAGACTCTAAGGTTGACCTCCATAATTCATGTTTCTCTTGGACTCCCTCTCTAATCTTATCAATAAGAAGAATATCATCAGCAAAAAGCATACACCAAGGTACATCTTCTTGTAAATGCCTAGTAAGAACATCCATAACTAAAGCAAAAAGATAAGGGCTTAAAGCTGATCCTTGATGTAATCCAACAAAAATAGGAAAATATTTTGTCAATCTTCCTTGTGTTTGGACACAAGTAATAGCTCTAGTATACATATCCTTAATGACTTGAATATAACCAATATTAACTCCTTTCTTTTCTAGAACTCTCCAAAGAACATCTCTTGAAACTTTATCATAGGCTTTCTCTAAATCAATAAATATCATATGTAGATCCTCCTTGCTTTCTCCATACTTCTCCATCAAACCTCTTAGCATCCATAGTAGATCTACCTAGCATGAAACCAAACTGATTGTGAGAAACTTTTGTATCACATCGTAACCTATGCTCAATTACTCTCTCCCATAATTTTAATGTATGACACATTAACTTAATTGCTCTATAATTTGCACACTCTTGTGCATCATCTTTATTCTTAAATATAGGAACAAACAAACTCTTTTTCTACTCATCTAGCATCTTTTAGTCTTTAAAATAATATTAAAAAGATTTGTAAGCCAAAAAATTCCTTGATCTCCTAAACATTTTCACACTTCTACTAGAATATCATCAGGTCCTACTATTTTTCCACATTTCGTTTTCTTTAAAGCTTCTCTAACTTCAGTTACTAATCTGACAATAAAATAAAATTCTCTATTTTTTGTTTAGGGGTATCAAGGTTCTTAAACTCAATCGTATTTTCAGATCCTTCATTGAAAAGTTTATCAAAATACCTCATCCACCTATTTTCAATATCCTTTTCTAAAAAAAGCACTTTATGATTTTCATCCTTAATACACCTCACTTGAACTAGATCTTTACTTCTCCTATCTCTTTGATTATTTGAGTGTGAATATAAATGTGTACTTGACTTGACATGGACTCCTTTGTAAGCTAGAGTTTTCTTAATTTGTCATCTCCGATAAATAATTGCGAAAGGTGGATGAATTGAATTTTACTTTAAGTCTTTAAAGATTGAATTTCATTTAGACATTTAAAACTTAATAAATTATCCGATTTTATAATTTGTATTAATACTTGATTTTGATTAATTTGATTTGAGCAAACACATTTTAATGGTAAGTATTCCGTCCAATTGAAATCTCCATTCAACACAATCATTATCGTGGTAGATGTATTATTTTACTATTTTAGATCCTATCGACTCTATTAATTTAATAATAGAGGATAAAATTTATTGTTATGTGACAGAATTAGCTTCTTAGATATTTTATTGAGTTGAAATTATTATAATATTATTATTTGATTTTTAAGTTATGTTAACCCGAGCCCGATCCTAAGACCCAACCTGAATCAACCGTAACATTCTCGAACCAAGTTTAAGATTCATTCATGCGGGTTACTTAAAATACTTGTATAAATTTGGAAATATCAAATTGAATTGAATATTGTTTTATATTTTGTACAAGAATTCATCTCTTTTAAATGATTGCACAAATTGTAACAAATTAAATTGGTGATAGTCCATAATTTACGCAGAATTAATATATTTTTTTATTTAATTTAGAACGCCTTCTATCTGCTTCTAATTTTGTGTTGCAAATCCAGTGGCATTTGTTTTAATTCTTATCCGATCAATTAAAGTAATACTATTTTTTTTGGCATTTGGTTTTGAATTCATTGGATTCTCAAACTTCAATAAGACCAAGCTCGTGTCTGTCGATGAGCTTGTAAGGTTGCTGCAAATTCTGTTCAGATTCATTAAGCCATTTTTGATTCCTCTAATATATCACTAGTACAACTTCAAGTGATTATTGAAAGGCTTTGTGCATGCTCTTTAGCAAGCTTTCAAATCTTTATAATGTTATCATATCTAATATTAATTCTTGTTTGTAAAATAGTCATTAAATCCTCTTTAAGGTTGTTTGAATCTAAGTTCTTATGATATGATTTTGGTTTAAAGTTTTAGTGCATGCAATTTTAATATTAATTTGATACTAAACTTAAACTTGATTAGAGTAGTTTTTTATTTAAGTGCCTTATTTTAATCCCACCCAAACTATATTTAAGTCCCGTGCGAGTTCAAAGTTTGGCAAAATTTCAAGAACCTCGGCCATCCCCGATGGGAGCTTCATCGAGATCGAGATTCCACCACGCTTATGGAAAGCGTGCATGGTAGGTGTCTTACAACACCTCAGCCGAGTGATTTTTTTGCACTTACCGCGCTTATGAAAAGCATCGCATAGGCCTTCAAACTTGTATAAAAGACATCCTGGTTTCCTCGCCATACTGAAGCAACATGCACGAGTACTTATATCTAGCAAATATGTGCAATTGTATTAAAGCGATGAATTTAATATACTAAGTGCATTACGTGGTGAATTAATGAAATTCCTCCCTGTCATCCCCGGTCGACGGAGTGTATAGACTTCCCACCACACTTATGAGAAGCATGCATGGTAGGTGTCTTGCGATACCGCGACTTAAGAGGTCTTCCAAACCCACCACACTTAAGAAAGCGTGCACAGGCCTTCAATACCTGCGTAAAAAGACATTTGAAATTAAATTCGTCAACCTCGGCCATCCCGTGGGGCTACATCGGGAGAGTGTGGCTCTCACCACACTTATGAAGATGAAATAGGTGTCTTTGCGACAATCAAGGATCAGGATGAGACTACCGCTTATGAAAAGCATCGCATAAGCCTTCAAACCTGTGTAAAGAGCATCTTGATTTCCTCGTCATGCTGAAGAAGCATGCACGAGTACTTATGTCTAGCAAATTTCCTTATAATTTCATCTCCATGTATACACAAAGACAAGATGCAACCTTAATGAAGCTAAACAGCAAAAATAGAAACTTTAAACTTACACAAAGCCTCATCTTAGATTGCACTTCAAAAGCTAATTAGCTTAGTGATAGCAAAAGAGAGGAAAACAAGGCCAATATTAGCAAATCCAATCAACTCTCTCTTCATCCCATCCCTTCATGATTGCAAGTAATCAAATAAAAGGAAGAGGCAAAACAAAGCAAGGAAATCCTCATGAAAGACCACAATCCTACTAATTTTCATTTCTCACTTGTTTAATGACTCAAATAAATGCACCATAGGAATGCTTAGTAACAAAAGTAAAGCAACCTGAGTCATGCCATATTAAACACCACCTCCCCCTTCTACTGCAATTGCATAAAAGAACAGCCCAAGCACAATACATAAATGAAAGAAAATCTCACCAAACTCATTTCATCCAAGCAAAAGGGAATGAAATAACGATAGGGAACTTAGGGTTGAATAGAAACAACCTAAAAATTTGATTGGAAGAAGAGGGAGGAGGGAGCTTGGCTAAGGCCGGTTGGCTAGGGCTGCTCGGTTTGGAGAGTTTGGCTCGAGCACTAAGAGAGGGAGACTTGATTGTTGTGCGTGCAGCTCGGTATCGCAAGAGGGATGGACGGGAGAAGGTTGTTCGGCTGGGTGTTGCTTGGTTCGGTTTAACTGGGAGGAAGGAACGGGGGTGGAGTTCGATTTGGAAGCTCGAACCGAGAGCTCCTATGCGGTGCACATGGAATAGGGTTAGGGTCATGGATAGAATTCTTTAGGTTTAGGTATTGATAGGTATTTATAGGTAGGCTTCTCTTTTTTTTTTCTTTTTTTTTTTTTGAGATAAAATAAACCTAATTTTGAGTTTTCACAATTATATTCGCACAGGCAAATTAGATATCAATTTTAGGTTACTTTGATGTTCCGGATGCAACGACGCGGTCCGTTTCACGATCGGAGGCTATTTGGTTCGAATTGGCATCGAATTGGGTCAATTTCAATTCAAAATTGTGCACCGTCGCTTCCGACCGCTCAACATTTTGACGCTAAAGGCACGATCATTTTCGCGAACGGGGTCATTTGGGCATTGTCGTAACCTCCCGACTCCGATATGCGTATAGGCGCGTCGATGAATTTTCTTCTTGATCGGTCGACCATTGAATTGTGCAATATGTATATTCAGATTAATTTTGACGTTCTGAACGCGATGAAGAAGTCCGTTCATCAATCAAAAGTCGTTTCGACCAATTTCGGTGATGTCCAATGCATTTCGATTTGCGCCTATTGTATCAGTCGAATTTGGAGCACGACTCATGATCACGGTATGCATGGAGGTCAACAGTATTTAGATAATTTTCTACAATTTTTCAGTGTTTTTCACTATTTTCTTGAGAGTGCAAGTGAAGAGTGAGTGCCCTAGAGTGACTAAAGTGTGAAGAGGCTTGAGATAAGTATAATTTATGCTATTCTCCTCCGTTGTTCTTTCATAGTGGAATTTTTTGTGGTGCGGCTCCGTAGTTTTTTCTCGTTTTTGGATTTTTTTTTCATGTTAAATCTAATTCTCCTATGTGTGATTAATTTTACTTTGGTTTCATTTATTCTGTGTATGCTCTGAAACACTCAAATTAATTTTCGTGTTAAATCTCCCAACAAAAGTGATGTCTAAGAAAAATTGGTTATCCATTTTAGTGTGAACCACTTGAGTTAAAATCTTAAAAATACTATACAGTTCCCCTTATGAAAATTAGGTATGAGAGTAACAAAAGATATAGAGAGACTCTGAGGAGTTAAAGAGCTAAAGATGATATTTAAGGAAGTAGTGTCTTTCTCTTTATATTTTGGATAGCTCTTTTGTTAATGAAACATTAATCAATAATCATTACATCTTATGAGTGGATATTGTAGACCAAAGATGAAAGTTTATTGAAAAGACAAAAGTTAAGCTAACCTTGCTAATAAAGGGCTTTGTGCCCAATCAAGTGTGCCTTATAGCTCAAAACTCATAAACTTAGCTATTAGAAAACATCCGAGTTTAGGCCTAAAACTTATTATAATTAGAGAGAATTATATATATATATATATATATATATATATACCACTCAATTCTTATATATTTATAAATTTAACACATCCCTTACTTTTTTAAACCACCGAATTCATATATTTGCATGTGTCATCATCAAATCATTGGGAATTTTAATAAAATGAAAAATAGAGGTAATTTTAATATTTGGATAATAATTTTAAAAATTGAGGTTGAAGAGTGGTAGTTTTATAAATATATAAGAATTGGGTAGTATTATGTAATTGCCCCTTATAATTGTCATCATCTAACCACCCAATTAGAAGGCATATGTCACATCTTTACTAGCATAAGAGATTATTTAATATAGTCATATGGATACAGTTGATATAATATTGGATGGCTTTAGTCAACCTAAAAATTTTCACCTTTGACAAATTGACATGTAGAATGGATTGGTAGATGCTCTAAGCATCAAAAGCACAAAGTGGCCTGCTTATGAATTGACCATTTGATTTTTATACAAATTTTATATTTTTATAAGGAGATGGATTTAAATGGAGTTTCCTCCAATCATAAGTTTGCTTTGAATACATCCATTATCAGGAAAGTAAACCAAAGCACATTTTCCTTAGAATTTGAAGGCACTTTATATGATGAGAATCCCCTTTGATTAAGATTAGAGATAATTATACTCGTCATAAGTGAAAGTCTAGAGGTGGTTTTCTTTATAATTATGAGCTTAATTTTGATGATAAACCTCTCCGATTATAATTTTCTAATAATTAACCCCATCATTAGGATGAAATGAATACATCATTAAGGCATAAATCTTGAACTTAAAGTGGGAACTATTAGAAAGATACCTTCAATCCAATCATAGACTTCTGAAATCAAAATAAAGCCTTCTTTGATTTGCATGTATGAGGCTTGTCAAATTAGAGAAGCTCTTGAGCATCACTGCAGCCATCAAGGGGGCTTATCCTGCACGATCTTCTTTTGGATTGTTGGCGAGGAAGGGTGTTAGAGCTTTGAAAGCCTAATCATCTTTCTCTCTCTTTGCCCTAGGCTAGTGAACTGGCCACTCACACTTTATTCAGCTCAATTTATAGAGGTATTGCAAGTTTCAAAGCTTTTCTTGTACAATCTTTAAAGCTATCTAACCAATTTAAGTGGTTAACATTAGAATTTAAAGTTTTGAGCATCTGAAATTCATATAAATGTTGAGTATTTTCTTTTAATAATCACTCTCTTCATTGACAAGTTGGAGTCGTTAGCTTCTTATTTTATTTGCAATAGGGGGATCCATTAGCTTTGATAACCCATTCAGATATTATACACAATAATCAAGTTCATTATAAGAGTCAAGACACATGCGCTTTACTTTTACGTGTAGATTATTCTGCTCTAAAGCCTATCAACTCTGCAAAGGATCAAGCTTTGAAGTTTATTAGGTTATGGACTTTGTCAACTCTATCTGTTCACTTGCAAATGATGGATCCTACTATATTTATGTATGTATGGCATTTCAACTTACTTGGGCACTTGTTGTGTTATGGGCCCTATTAATTATATCTTGTATACAAAAAAATGAGTCTTGAAAAGCAATAGATTATGGACCATGTCAACTCTACACCTTGTATATAGAAGATTAGGCCTTCATAATTTATTGTATTATAAAGCTTCCTAACTCTACCCTCTAGCAAAGGATTGACCTTGAAGAATAGTTGTCTTATAAACTATGTCATCAACTCAATCCAAGCATGCAGAGAATTAGATTATTAGATTTTTATTAGTTATGAGCTCTGTCAAATCTACCCTTATATAGAGAGGGCCAAATTTAAGGATTGAGAATTGAGGTTATGTTCTAAAGGTAAGGTGGCACATAGAGTATTCATTGATTTTTTTCTTCCTATTATTATATTAATCAAACTATGGGCTATGTCAACCTCACCTATTTGACTTGTGGAGAATCAAGTGATAACAAATTATAACAATTATCTTATCACTTGGATCATTATTAGAGTATAGCATAGACCCAGTCAACTCCATCCCTAATAATGTGGAAAATCAAGCCTGAAGATTGAATCTTGTACTCTGTCTTATAGCAAAGTAGTCTAATATTTTCTTTTTATTCTTTGGTTATTTAGACTGTCAATCAAAAGTAATCCATGTCAATTTCACCCATACCAAGTGGAGGATTAGGCTTAAAGTTAGGACTTATATGCAATGGGGATCAGAGTTTTTTAATTCTATAGTAATTTAGATTACCATTGAGATGTAGGCCATATTGACTCCACCCTTGGCATATCAAGGATCGAGCCATAGTGAGCTCATAGCTTCTTGAATGTTTGCACCCTCTTACAAAATTTTCTAAGAACTTTTGGGGGTGCTTTTTATTTTCAAACTAGAAAAAGGTACATGCCTTAAGATAAGTGTGTGATCATTCGAGAATGCTCGAAATATTATCTAAATTTTTTTCTAGTTTTTCTAATATTTTTTTATATTTTTTCTTATTTCCTTCTATCTTTTTTATTTTTCCTTTTTTTTTCTTTTTCTTTTTTCTCTTTTTTTCAAAAATATCACAAAATATTAAGAGCATTTCTCATCATCTTGACTCATTAGAATATGTATGCACAAAACATGATGAGTAATTTAAGCTTGAGAGTGAACTTGAATGCTTTTCAAAAATATATAATTTGAGTATGCCTTCTCTAGAAAAGCACATGTTGCACCTTGGAGTTGCCTCAAACTTCAATAAATCATTGGTGTATTAATTGAAATGCGCTCAAGATTTTTCCTTATTTGGCAAGTTAGCATCCTTTTCAGATCACGTTGTCAAGAACTCAAACTTATGGTAACTTATCCTGTGACCTTAAGACCCTCCCTTGATGCTAAGTCAACCTGACTCACACAAATGTTATACGAGTTGGAAATCTTCACTAAGATAAAAGAATGTTATACGAGTTGGATTCTATTTGAATGGTTACAAATGAGGAGGTGCCTCCCTTTTATAGGCCTCCAACACACCCCTAAGAATATTCTATACTCACATTATAATATTATTATGTGTAGAGATCAAGAATACTCTACATTATTTCTACATTTCTAACAAAATCAGAAGAGCTACAGAAACTCCCAAGTTATTTCACAAGTATCTAAACTAATCTAGAGTATTCCAAAGATATGTAAAATCCTTAGAGAGTCCAACATCTTATGGAGGCTTCTAGCATCTTCTAGATGAGTCTAATCTTGTTTGCGATTTCCAAAGCTTTCCATCACATTATGAGTCCAATCCAAAATGGTTTTATTTGAGTCCTTCATCCCTATGTGTCATGTTATGCTCAAGGTAGCATGGCTAACCTCTTGAAGTTTGGCAGGATGTGACACTCTCCCCCGCCTAAACTTGCGATGCTCTCATTGCAGTTTCTTCTAATGCAATGCTAGTCTTTCAAGATGTCTTCCCTGGACTTCGATGCCCTTTCCCTTGGGCTGGCTTCCTCGACTTAAAGAGCCAACAACCTTTTAAGGCTTTTCTTGGTTATTCGAATCATGGACACCATACAAGCCTTATTGTCTTACATACTGCACAAGCTATTCATGAATGGTGCAAGGAATGTCTTGGCTTAATCTAAGAAGTCCATCCCCATACTGACTTGGTAGTCATCCATTAAGATCATTGAGAGACCTATCTACCAAAACCATAAACCCATGTTGGCCTTCATCCCTCAAGCTATGCCTAGGATAGATAAGCAGCTAACTTGACTACCTTGATGGAGTCCCCTCTACCAGTTCCTTTAAAACCAAACCTTTTTGCCTCTTTGGTGGAGATGAATTGTGAGATGCTCCAGTGTCCACCATAGCCTTCATGACCTCCTTCCCTATAGCCATCTCCACAAAAGTAACTCTTTGGTTTGCTTAGTAATGGTTTAATTTTGATAAACATTTAAATCACCCAACTCATGCAACCAAATTACCATCCTTAGCTTTTGGCTCCCACAGGTGGCAAGGAGTGACTTCAAATCCTGCTTCTAATGCAATCTCTAACCTATGAGGACCCACAAAACACTTATTGCGAGGCTTGTCCAAAGTTTGTCATCTTTTTATTTATCTTTCTCTTTGCCCAACTCGTCCTTATGTTGACCCTTGTCTCCCCCACCATTAGCCTTGTTGTTCTCCTTTGATTTTAAGTTAGAATCCTTAGAGTAGTCAACCAAGCTTTCCATAATAATTATGTCAATGGTAAGATCTTGTACTCCCCGTTGTCTCAACTCTAACTTTGCTCAAGGTTGATGCCCATCCAAAAAAATAGAAGACGGAATCCTTGTCAAATAGATCAAGGATTTCTAAGATTAGAGTTGTGAAGTCCTTGACATATTCATTGATCACCCCTGATTGCTTTAGCCTTCACAAACGAGCTCAAGCCTCGTCTTTTTAGGATAAAATTGTCCTTGAGGTCTCCTTGAAGTCCACAAATGTAGACATGGAGCACATCCCTTTCTTCACTTCTCATTGGCTTCTCCTCCACCATAGCATGGTAGTGTTGTGAGATAAAGGATTGTGAATTAGATCTTGGCCTCCTCATCGAAATTCCCATGGCCCCAAAATATTGCTGCCCCCATAAGAAGTTGTCAACTTCTCTAATATTGTATGATCCCACAAAGCTATTAAGTAAGTTTTAGCACCTCGATGCGCTCACCTCGCTAGTGTTATAAGTAGACATCGTTGCTAATGTGCACTTACATAGGACCATACATCCACGCATATCCTCAATGTGTGCAAGCATGCCATTCATCTCTACTTTGTGAGATTGTTGCATCCTGTTGAGCTCATATTCATCATTTGGTCTTTCAAGGATTTCTCCAATTGGAGCATCATACCTCTTATCATGGAATGGATACCAATGTCTTCTTCCTCCAAACCATTCATGCACTGGCCTAGATTTTCATTTGAGCTTCCATACCATTCATAGCCTCCTCCACTTGAGATAAACATGAATCAAAACCAAAGATTAACTCCTTAGACCTCCCATGTGGCTTGGATGTGTTAGGATCACACTACTCCTCACGATCTCAACCTAGTTGCAATGATTCTATGTTTGTGGTTTCAGACCCAACTATCTACTACTTGGTGCTCTTTGTCATGTCTTCAACCAAGGCTCTGATATCAACTTTTCCTTGGGAACGACTTGCTCTAATATCACTTATCATAGACTAAAACTTCTAACGAGTTATCTATGGGGCCTTAGCACCCTCCTTTAATAATGCTAAGTTAGCTTGACTCACAACAATGCTGAGCTAGAACACAAGAATATACAAGACAATGAGAGAGAGAAAAAATATTTACTAAGACAAGAGGATGTTATAAGAGTTGTATTCTACTTGGATTGTTACAAATGAAGTGGTGTTTCTCTTTTATAAGCCTCCACCACGCCCATAAGAACATTCTAGACTCACATTATAATATTATTGTATGTAAAAATCTCTAGAATATTTTACACCACTCCTATATATCTAATACAATCAAGAGAGTTACAGAAACTTGTAGGTCATTTCTTAAGTATCTAATCTAATCTAGAGTATTCTAGAGATATGTATAATCCTTAGAATGTCCAACATCTTAAGGAGGCTTCTAGCATCTTTCAAATGAGTGTAATCTTATGTAGGATTTTTCAGAGCCTTCCATCACATTGTGACTCACTCCAAGATAGTTTTGGTTGGTCCCTTTATCCTTGTTTTCCATGCCATGTTCAAGTTTCCTTGAGCATTGCCGGACAGTGTTCCCCAATTTGAATCAGCTTTAATTTTGTGAAGTGCATCCATTATTTGAAATTATCCAAGAGCAATTTTTTGCATCTTTATTAGTGATAGCAGCATCAAGGAAATGTGCACATGATTTTTTATTTGTGTATAGTAAGTTGTATTTGGTCCGCTTGAAACCTTTGAGAGAAAGTTTGTACAATTTTTGACAAATATTATAGTTCATTTTTTTCATGTGTGAGTTTTCTAGTGAGTTTATTTGAAAGCTTTGCAAAACCAAATTTTAATGAATACTTGAAGCTATGTTATTTTAATCATATTTGTCCAACACCTAGGTAGGTCCATAAAAGAATAAACTTAAATGATTTTGTTCATATTTTCTCCCTACAAAGCCTATAATTAAGTGTACCGTATATGCCATTTCATATCTAATTTTGAGTACAAAGATTCCAAGAGAGTAGAGCAGTCCTACCAGCGTTCATTAGCAAGCCGCCAAGTTCCATGTGAGTCCATTTTCGTTCATTTAGATTCTTTTATGCAACTGGTTGCATGCAAGTGTTCATTTCATCTTATTTTAATAATTCTAACTTAATTTTTTTAGTAGCATTTATTTATTCGTAAAATCATTTCAGTTTATCTTTTTTTAGTGAAATTTTAGGTGAATTTTAACAATCCTTTCGTGTCACCCCAACATAGGGGATGGTAGGAAGCATGTCGGGTCTATTCATCAAGCCAAAGAAAGAGCTTGGGTAGGGTAATGGGACACCACAGTTTATATTGTCACCTGTCACACTAAGAAAAACATCCATGGGTCTACGCAGAGCACTTGGATTGGTAGTCAAATGGCCCACCACACTAAGAAATTCATGTATAAAAATTCTAGAGTTCTTTGGACAAGAAAAACACAAATCATGATTATAAATTTCCCTTGACGTGTCAAGAAAAATGAGCACAAGGTTTCCCTTCAAGAAATACATGCAACTGTTTCCCTCACTGCATCAAGAGCAAGGGAGGTAGGGCATCATGTTGTGCTAAATACCTTATACAAGATCAGAGAAATGCTTGTGATGAGGAGAGGGGAGGTTTAAGAGAAAGAGCTGAGGAGATACGGTCATACAAAAAAGTTGGCGCTCAAATAGGAAAATCGAGGGTGTTATGGCGTGGAAGGAGGGTAAAGAGCACTTCATGTGTGAAGGATAAAGAGTGTGCGCACACGATAAAAAAGAGATTTAAGTAAGAAGAAATTCTTTTTTAATATGAAGGCTTGAATGACCCCCTTACTCTTCATATAGGTGCCTTTAGGCCCACATGAGGACCTCTATAAGTGCAAATGGGAAGAACCTAATACTCTAATACCATAAAGGGGGATTTACATACATACCACACAATTCTCGCATTTACATATCTAACACCTAAACTTCAATTTTTACATATATGTAGCACCCCGATCTTCAATATCATATCAAAAATATCAGCATCACTCACTTTTTAAAAGTAAAATGCAACTTTTTGAGCATAGGAAATTGCTAGATTAGCAAATATCTAGCTTTAGGTGTTAGATATGTAAATACATAAAAATTATGTGGTATGTATGTAAATCTTCCTACTATAAATTGGGTGATGTAAAACTAAGCACTATGATGTTTATTATTTTTTATTTTTATAATTTTTTTTAAATATACATAAAGATAATATTATTATTATTTTAAAAATGAATGTATTAGTGCTTTCGCATTAACTTTCTCATCTATCACATGGTGAATTTTCTCTCCTTACAAGGAAATTGGAGTGATATGGAGTGGCCATCCTGGGCCACTTTGATGTTCTAGACTCATTGAGATAGTCCATTTGGTAAATGGGGCGATCGAGTGCCCTTTTCATGTAAATGGGATATTATGATCCAATTTGTTGCAAAATTGCATTCATCTTCAGGCATGATCATATAGTTTGATTAGGATGACCTGTGGAACATAAAATGAAGGTCAACACTCCCTCCTCTTTAGGCAATCATTCAATTAAATTCCTTGCAATTTCTTTCATTGCCTCTCCAGTTGTCCTATATTAAATTCAACTATTTTACATTGAGCCTCCACTGTATCAATATACCATATAAACAATTATACTCTTGGCCCCAAATCTTAAAATAAAGATTATACTGCATGTATGGTCAATTGGTTACATAATCATGTTTTCACAGTTGTTATCCTATTATTGAAAAAGAAAAAGAAAATCAAACATGCATCAAGCTACCTTAGTTTGCTAACTAAGCCTTCCAAAGCCATAGGCAAAACAATAGATTCATTTAAAAAATAACACTTGTTGAGCTCTCAATGAAATTTTATTAAGCGTTCATAATTTAATCTCAAATAAAGAGAAAGTTATGACACATTAAATACATGCTAGAGATCATTCAGATTCTGATTGCCAACTACGTTCCATCCTGGCCCACGTACAAGAGACAATGCAAATCCTAAACTTCTGGAGTATGACCCATCCTGATCTGAATCATTATCATCCAAAAATGAGCTGCTACATTATCTTCCAGGTCCTCATGATCACTTGCCACTAGTGAGATGCTAGTCTTACAGGAAATGTTGTTGATTCTACCCCCAATCAAATTTCTTCAGTCATATCTTTGACACACAAGATTAAGTCCCATCTTTGTTGGTGTCATTAACAAACTAGTAACAAGCGTGATTTCATGAGCTTCTACGATCAGGTGCAAAATATAAGAAAGTCTTTTTTCAATTCTGCAAAGCATAAACTGAATTATACAACTGAAGAAAGACTTTCATTATTATTTTTAGCTTTGTCTAAATCATTACACCTCAAAATTCCACACTTTAAATCATGGCTGGAATTTTTTAACAAGTTGGAAAACATAGTTGTTAATCCCTGTTCATACTTGCTAAAGTGATTTGCAGAGAATTTGCACCTGCACCTTCTAAATTTGCATGCCATCACAAAAATTGTGTATTATTGTAGCATTGAGAAGACTAACTCACGAAAATGACAGAGGAAACATATATCATGCAGGCTAAGTCCGAGAATTCTGCAAATTATGAGTAAATAGGGATAAAGGAAACTCACATAATTCTTAGATATGATGCCGGTACTTGAGGCAATGTTGTATCACCTTTTCTGCAATAATGATATCGTAACACAGAAATAGTTGATAAAAACTCCAAAACACATGAAGACTACAGATGCATCAATGATTCGGTTCTCACTTGTTGGATGATGAAAGCAATGAAAGCCAGACTGGGCAGAATCTCCTTTCACAAGCAGCATCTGATGCATCAAGCACTGCTTGAGCTGAAGGACCATGCCCCTTCCTTTTACGACAAACACCATGCATCCTTCTCGCCTTGGCCATGGCCGGAGATGTTGAAACATTGTTATTCTCATAAACTTGACTTTTTAACTTACTTGGATGCACCTTTGTTCTGTGCATATGACTTTCATTTTCAAGGCTGTTTGTTTGATCTACCTTAATAGCAGGAGTTTGAGAACTGGACTTGAAACCCTTTGTCTTATTTGCAGCTTCTACAAGACAATTCAAGGGTTTCCACAACTCAGATTTATACATAGAAATTTCTGAGCCATTCTCAGTATCTTTATTATGTGAATAACTAGATGCGTCTGCACATGAGGGAGTCTGCAAAGTTTACAAGAAAAAATCATCTTCATCCAGTTACATAGAAAAAAGTCAACATCCATCAAGAAAGAACATTTATCCAAATTATCCATAAAATTTACCTGCCTTCTACTATGAGTCATTTTGATGAATTTCTCTGGTGAGCTGGAATCTACCACATCATCATTATCATCTTCTTTCTTCTTATGTTCACTAGTAGCTGGACTTGGTCCTCGTGCCGCAGATGCCTTTCTAGCTACTACCTTTGTTCTCCTTCCTGTCAAGCCTGACTGAGTTCCTATTCGAGGAGTAATGACACCTAATGAAGACAGTGACCTTTCCTTTCTTCTAACAGGTAATGTAATGGATGGGACAACTTCTGGACCATGAACCTTTCTCTTTTTGTAGGGAAAAATCTTAGCTCTTATATCTTCTAGGTTGTGATCAGGCCTGTACTAAGCAGTTTACAGACATTGGTTAGATTTAAAAAGCAGAAAATGTAGCATATATTCATTACAACTCATTGAAAATTTCATTCAGATTATGCTGAAAATAGACTACAATGCTTTGTTTTATAGGAAAAATGTTGTTCAAGCAAGAAAAAAAACAAGGAGGAATCTCTTGACAAACTGAAACATATTTTGATATCCATTACTAAAGCTAAAATGGTAAATTTGTCCCAAATGTTTGGGATAAAGATAGCTTGATGAATTTAATCTCAAATAGTTGAGAAAAAGATAGAAAATAAGATGTGTGTACTTCATAAAAAAGAAGCTCATCTAGGTGTAGAGCTTAAATACAAACTTGGAAAGTGAATATAAAATAAACTATAGCTTGAAACAAAAAAAAGTCCAAAGGTGTTAAACAACAACAAAAATATATTAGTAATTGTGGTAGCAGAAGTAAAGCATCATTTAGTCAACAAGCTTTGTTGTAAAATGACCAAGTATAACTCTGTAGATTTTGCTATAATTTTTATAACAAAATCATGAACAAAAAACTTCTCATGAAACCATAGTCGCATTAATTTGCTGTCAATTGTAATGAAACATTTTGAACATACAGTCACCAAGTTGAAAAACATTTTTTAATTCCTCTTTGCTAAGTTATCAGTGGGCTCCGAAAATTCATCACAGACCTTTCGATGAAGAGAGTGTAGACTAATGTCGGTAAAATTTTCAGAAGTCAAATGCATTTGTAGATAACTACCCAAAGATTTCGCTCTCATGCGAGGACCTTAGATATGGTTCTAGGTTTCTTATAGGCATAAGCACCTATAGTTAATTACCCCTCCAATTACTGAGAGAGAACTTTCGATTAAGGCTAATTGATAGGTCACTAATTGCTTAGCGTATAGTAGCAGTGAGTGGAGTTTAGAATATATGAAATCCATCATATTAACTTAAAGTGGATGATTGAGAGAATGGTGACGTCCGATCGAGATACCATGATTCTGTCATCCTAGGCTATTGTGGTCCCTAGTCTACTTAGTTAGAGGAGATAATCGACTCAACCTAATCAAAAGATCATTGTCAGCAACCATGCGTTGTGTCGTCGAAGAGGACCATGTAGGCCTAAGGTGGTGTTTATTTAAAGGGAACAAATCTAAGTCAACCTTAACTAATAGAGGGTTTTTTGCCCAATCAAATACAACCTATAATTCATAGTCAATGAGCAAAATCATTGGGGAGCATACGGGCTACCACCATGATTGTAATTTAATGGTGTTATGTGATGACAAACTACCAGGTCCGAGGGCTTTGATCATAACCATAATTTATGTGGTGTTATTTGACAGCAAAACAACCAGAATAGAGGGCAAGAGTCACGCCCGTGAAAATATTTGAATGTAAATATAGTGATGTGCTTGATTTGACATTGGCTCCTTTGTGAGCAAAATTTTTTTTAATTTGCCACCCCCGACAAACAGTTGTCTATGAGTGGATGAATTTTGTTTTAAATTTAAATGATTAATTTCATTCAGTTAGCATCTTCCCATTTAGATATGCGATTATTTCATTATCAATTTAGATTTGAACATGTAATGATTTGACATTAAAACTTTAAGGAATTTTGATAGTGATAACCCCTCGATTTAAATTTTTCAATCAACTTGGCCATCATCAGAATAGACCTTGTCAACTATGCTTCTTTGTTTACAAAAATCAAGTCTAAATTTCATATCTTGAAGCAAACTAATATCAATATAATAATAACTCCTCCAGTTAAATTCTACAATCAACACAGCCGTCACCGCGGAATTGGGAGATGATCATCCCACTATCATATGATAGAATTAACTTAAAGATTTTTCACAAGTGGAGAAAACTATAATAACAATATTAGATTTTGTTAACCTAGACCCAATCTATAGACCCAATCAGGAATCGACCGACGTAATATCCTTAGACATTAAGTTTATATCCTTTGAGATTTTTCACAAGGTGATTAAGATTGCTTGCATATGAGTGTTTATTCATTTCTTAAAGTATCTGCGCATGTTTTGAGGCCATTTAAAATCGCACTTAAGAAATCTCTCAAAATTCATGAGGATATTTCATCATAAGTTATTTGAATGAGTTTTGAAATATCAAGTTTAGGCGCTGCTTTTGCTTTTCAATAAATACACCATTTCATCATATAAGTTGTTTACATGCATCCCGATATAATGGGATTGAACATAGAGCTATCTTGATATGTGTAAGTGTCCAATTCATTTAATTGAAAGCTCTCATAAGCTTCAAAGCACTTGAATAAGATATAGAATCACCTCAAAATACATGTAAATGTAAGAAATTATTCTTTTGTTCAAATTTTTACATGTATTTCAATATATCTAAGTTGAGAGAATAATTGTCTTAGCATATGCACAAATAGTTGCTTCTTTAAAGTGTTATGTGGATTTTAAAGCATCTCGATTGAAGCGGGGATATTTGATTCAAAATCATGTCAAATTATATGTATAAATCTTCAATACATGCATCAATGCAACAAGATTGGTATGAGTTTATCCCATAGTATATGAAAGCATTATGTTGATGCATTTGAAAGCTTACACGAGTTTGAAACAAGTGAATAAGACATAGAATCGCTTCAAAACATGTGCAATGAGGTCATTCTCATTTAAACATATGCATGCATTTTAAAGCTATAAATCAAATGTAGGACTGCCTCATAAAACATGAATTTGATTGTTTCAGATACTTGCATAAATCAGAAAGATGATTGTATTAAGCAAGACATGGTCCCATAAAGTAAGCATGGAATTCATCTCATTTGCATATTGAAGACGTTTAGATTGAATGAATTGCAATAACCCTTTAAATATGCACAATGAGTTATTTCATTTAGACACCTAGCATGAATCTAAAAGCTATGAATTCATATCAAACCATTCCATAATACATACAAAGGTTTAGTTGCATAAGTCACGAATCACTAATTTCAAATGTAAAGTTGCTCAAGTGTATGTGCACAATTACATTCATTCAAATACTTAAACAAGTCTCAAACAAATGTTCATTTTTACATCAATTTTTAAGAAAGATACTTCATTCATAATCATTGATGAATTGTCCAATTTTACTTGCACTCATAAAGGAGCTATCAAGCTTTTGTAAGCTCTTATATCACAATTTAAATCATCTCTAAGTCTTCCCATACAAAAAGAGAAGTAATATAACTTTAATGTTCATATAGAAGGTTTTGCTTATTATGGTCATCAGTGAACTATCACATCCTTTAAAAATTTTATTCTTATTTGAATTCAATTCTTTTTGTTCTCTCATTAAATGTGCATTGATAAGTCCAAATTACATTTGTTGACAAGTTTAAAGTCATTTCAAGCTTAGTTTAGATTTTTCTTCGATCCTTTTAATTCAATCAATGAAGCATATGTTGCCTTTCAAGTATCGTTGAAAGTCCTTCCATGCTTACTAACAAGTTGTCAAACCAATGCTTATTAGTGAACAAGTCATCAACTCCTTTGAGCCTCTTTAACTAATTCATTTAATGGCTTACTAGTTATAATTCTAAGTGTTCATCCCATGATTTGAATTTTATTCACATTCATCTTATGATACATTTAAATTCAAAAGGTTCATTTAAAATATTAAATTATTTGTAAATTCAGTTCACTAGAAATTTTAGCAACCTCCCGGCATCATCCTCACATAGAAGCCTACCTCGGGAGAGCAAGGCCTTCTCACCACGCCAAAAAAGACGCACATGGTCGGTGCCATAAAACACCACAGCGAAAAATATTTATACCCACCATGCCAAGAAAGGCGCACATCGGCCTTCAATTGTACCTATGTGAAAAAGACAAATATAGAATTTCTACACCACATTGGAACAACACACTCGAGTATTTTTTTTTTCAAGCAATTTTACTTGCCACATTAGAATTATTTGCACGAGTATTTATTTTAAAGAAGATTTTCTCCCACAACGTGCGTGCGAATACTTATTTAATTTTGATGTCTTTGTAATTTTACATTCATATACGAATTAGGGCAAAACAATCAACATACAAGTAAAGCAATCGTATCATACCATGACTTTCATCATCTCATTTAAAATTTGTCGTATGAATCTACAAAATAACAAATGAAGTTATAAATTCCCAACAAAATAAATTTTATATCATCATTTTCATACCAAACATCAAGCTGAGAATTCTAAAGATAACTAAACTAAATGAGAATAAAATGAGCTCTTGTTTTCCTTCTATTTACCCTAAATCAGCAAATGGGATGGCCATTGATAGCGGGGCATGGGCATATCTTAACTTTCCTTTATACAACAAGCAAAAGAGGAAATGACAAAAGAGGAAGATGAAGTGGAGCAGGAGTTGCAAGGGTGAAGAAGGTTGGGTTGGGCTTTGGGACTTAGGCTATTGTGTGAATAGGAGACTGAGAAAGATGGGACGAAGAAGGTCATGGGATTGCTTTGAGGGAGTGGACAAGGAATCGAGCAGAGAGAGAGGGAAGAGTCAGCTTGCTTGGAATGGCCTAAGAGGGAGGATCGAGCTAGGCAACCTGCTCGGCTTTAGAGTTATGGCAAGTGCGAAGACCGTGTATGGTTGATCGAAAGTTGAAGAATGTGAGAGGTGAAAGAGATGGGGATGTTGGAGGCAGAAATGGTGGCTTGCTGTCCACTGCTTCTTATTTCTCTTTCTTTCTTTTATTGACCGAGTAAACGGCAACCAATAGAACTAATTGGGTGGCAAAAATAATTGGAGAATTTGGGCAGCAGGCTAGGTAGATGAGAGGGCAAATTTGAGCTGGATTTTAGGTGGGTATTGAGTTTAATTTCATCATGAATTAATAGATTCACATATGAAATACATAAAATAAATTTAATTGTGAATATTAATATATTAGGTTGTGCAAATTACCATGTATTATCCCACAATATTCTATTGATCGCTCGCCTCAAAATACATGTATCAACCTCAAAATTTGTGTGAATTTTGACAAATTTCGTAATGCGATGGCCATATGTAATATGGGTATCACTCCTAAACATTTTTTATGGTCTGAACACAATGGCACTATCCGTTTTGTAGTCTGAGTCCATTTGGGCAACTTCAGCAACGCTCGAAGCGAAATTGGACTTAAATTATATGACGTTACATTCAAATCACTTGATATTCGCACAAACTCAGACGAATTGATCGCGAAAGGTGTCGTTTGATAAATTTTGATGTTTCGGCTGCAATGACGCATTTAATTTTATGAACGGAGATCGTTTGAACGTTATCAGGCCTCCCAACCTCGATATGCAGCAATCGCACTTAAAGTTGATTATGCTCTATCAATTGATTATTGAATAGTGTGACAAGCTTTAATTGATTAATTTCTTATGTTTTTGATGCATCAACACAATTGATTTTACAAATCTATGAGGTTTTGATCGATTTCGATCAAGATTGGAGCATTTTAACTCTGATTCATGGGATGTCGCATTCATTAGTCATCAATTTCATCTAATTCACCAAATTCATGTTTTGTGACACATATATAGGTCAACATCATCATGTCTCAAATGGGAGTTATTGTAACAAAAATCAAGCTAGCTATCTAAAATAGATGAATATTAGACGAGCCAAAGGGTCGTATTTGGTGGGATAACTGTTCAAGAAAAAAATCAAAGCAATATCAACTGCAGCTTTTAGCATTGGATTGGCATTTTGATCAAGTGTTTTAATTAATTTTCCATGATAAACATGACACCTTTTAGACAGAAATTTAAAAGGTTTCCTTTTGCTTAATGTTCCTGAGAAGACATAGACTTCACTAAACCCTCATTGATAGGAAAATTTGAGTTCTTTGGTGTTAAATCCATGAAATTCCATCAAGTGGCAAGCCAATCTCCAAATCACAAAGGTTAAGACTTTATTTGGCATTGTCAGTGCTATGCTATTATGTTCTTTAGAGCAGAAGAGATGATTGTTTGGTAAGATTGTTGCTTACATGCTATAGGAGTTATAATAACTTCATAAACATTTGTTATGAAACTAACATAAATGATTGTTTGACCGAAATGAATATCGTTATGAATTTGATTTCATTATAATATGATAAAGTAATCTTAATTAATATTTGTTGGCATATGGCATATTGAAGAAATATAAAATTAGGAAGAATTATATTAAGATAGTATCATATTATGAAATATGCATTTATTATGTAGAAATTGTGATAACCCTTCTCTTTATTTGTTTTCCATTATATTCATTATGGATGCCTATAACCAGCTTTAATATTATGTCAATAAGATAAATCAAAATTCTTCATCACAACATGATATTAAAGGATAAATAATCCACACACATCCCCATAGTTTCCACAAACCTCTTCTCTTTCGCATTGTTCACTTACCTTTTCCTCTCTCTCCAACCATCTTGCCCATTGTCACACTCCACATGCTTAGACGCAAATTGATCACCCACTTCCATTAAAACTCCAATCAGCTCGCCTACTATCATGTTTCACTTGCTTGTTCGTGATCAAATCACTTGCTACATTCATGCGATTGCACGTACCTGACCCAATTGCTAACTAGTTCCTTGCACATGCTTGTCCATTATTGTATATGCCTCACACCAACTCATTGGTCACAGTTCATACACGCACATATGTTACTTGTTCATTACAACCCTTACTGCATTTGTGGTAATCATCATTGCAACCCACCCTAGCGGCATAAGCTACTCTCATCCTGCTTAAGGCTTGATCTTTTCAGCTTTCTCTCATCTCCATGACTTCAGTTCCTCTAAAATTATATGTATCTCTCCTCAGAATGCATTCGCTTCTAACAACACAATACCCTTCTCTAATGCTACCATCAACCTTAATGGTCCCAACTATATCATTTGGTCAAGGATCTCTCATTTCCTTACTAGTTCTCGCAATAAACTCTATCATTTAGCTATATCTCCTCCAAACCACAATGACACCATCAAGTTTTCTAAATAGCAAGCATCCAATTATGCCATCCTTACTCGGTTATTCAATAATATTGGATATTCAACTGCATAAACTATTATGTTTAAAGATTTAGCTAAGAAGTGGGATTTGGTTTTACCTACTCTCACGAAAGTAATATTTCTTATGTGTACAACCTCTACTCTAAAATTGTGTCTTAAAAGGCAATATAGAGATCTAGAAATACTATAATATTTTACAAAGCTAATGAGATGAGCTACTTGAATACCGTCAATTCAAGACTAACTCAGTTGTTTGACATAGGCAAGAGAAAAATATCTTGTTAATAGATGCATCTTCCCTACAATATGTGCAAACACAATTAGTGACTGACACTAGTGCCTAATATTAGAATCATTGGCACCCAAGTTTTTCATTACACCTAACCCTTCAACCCTCAATCTCTAGCTCCCAATCAATCAATTTTGATGATTATCTCTAGAGGTGATGGGACAGTTGAGTAGGAGTAGGTAAGAATAATAATGGTCAAAGTGGCGGTCAAATACATCATTGTAGTCACACTAATCATCCTCCCGAATGATGCAAGAAGAAAGATTACCCATATGTTGCTTAGCATGCTCACATCACACAGTAGATGATAATATCAAATCAATATATTGATCCTCTACCATAGATCTTGCCCAACTTCATAAAATAAAACAATGCCAACCTAAAAATCATTCGATGCCCCATTCTCTAACCCACACTCTCCCTCTCGCTCCAACCTCTACCTTAGTCTTAGAAACCTATATGACCCCTCTCACACAATCTCCCATGATGACCTCAAACTTGCTTAATAGTTCCCCACTCCAATGCACTCTTACTATATTTCTCCATATCTTTTGTCCGCTCCTACCCTCATCCAAAACCCTCAATGATAGAAAAGTAAAAAATGTCAATGGAGGTTGGTTGGAGAAGATATTGATGAGACCAACAGCATGCTAAAAATTGGAGTTTATGAGAACTATGGATTTAAGTCAACTTTGCCCAATGTCGGATCTCCCTTGCCAGCAATTGCTCCCAAAACTATCTCCAGTGACCTCTTTCTCAAATTATCAACTCACCAAGATCTAAAACTCATCCCAAACATAGCTCCATCACTTGCTAGCCTCAGTATTTCTTCTCTCTTTTATGAATCACTATGTTAATCTCACACGCCAAACTACCATCAACACCTTATATCCTTATAATAGAAGGCATCTTAATGTCAACCACTACTCAACTCCACTTAAAGTCGCTCCACCATTGGGAACTCACTCGACCTCAAGTGTTGAACACCAACTAACCTATCCCGAGAGATTTTCCCCACAATTGGCCAACTCCAACCCAACCATACCAAGCTTTATCGCATTGCTGGTCCTAACAAATTTGGCTACATCTTTCTTACCTTCCCTCATTGTTTCTCTCTTTCATTCCCTCAACATCTTCCTCTTCTCCACCCAATCTCTGTTTTTCTCCTCTCTCAAACCCTATTTGTATCTCTCTAATGCTCATGCTCATTCTTTCTCTCTCTAGCAAAAATAAAGCAAAAAAAACCAAAAAGTATTAAAAAAGAAATTAAAAAAAAAAAGATAAAAAGATAGGTGCATATTCACCTCACCGCGAAATTTTTCACCTGTTGACACACCTTGCTTTCAAGGTATAATATCATAAGCAATCAGCATTGTCAATCCATTTAAGTACCAATGCACATCTTTTTTAACGAAAAGGGGAAAGCTTATTGTATTATGTGATTTCTCATGCAAATGAAAATTCATACTGCCTTTTTTAATGTGGTGGAGAGAAAACTCATAGCACTTTTCTTGGCATGGTGAGGAGGAAAACTCATATATCCAAAAAAATAAATATAGTACTTCTCTTTCTTGATGCAATAAAAAAATTGTGTTACGATTTTTTATGCAAGTAGAAAGACTCATACACACCTTTTTAAGGTAGTGGAAAAAAATTAGTAATGATATTTTACATTATCTAAACACACCTTTCATATCATGGTTAGTATACTCAACAATCCCCGTTGTGCATTTCAGATGTTGCGAGGCTCCCAAAATCTCTAGTGTACCAAATTTGGGGAAAAAAACTCAATTTGATGCAATCAAAATGACTTATGGACTTAATAGTATTAAAAAATAAAAATAATAATAAGTACAAACTGAATCCAAAAAATAAGAACTTCAAATACAATATTTGCCACTTTGAAGAACATAATTAAACAAAAAATGGACAAAGAGAACTTTAGAGGGAACTTGAATGCTCATCTCCAAGCACAAACAAAACTTTCTTATTGCGCTCCAAAACCTCTCTATCACTCAAAACTCTTCAAATGCATTGTGAACTAAGGCTTGAGATGAAAATGAACCAAACTCCTCTTATTTATAAGAGAAAAAAATATTCCCCATAATTCCCACCAAGTTAAAAGTTAATGAATATATAAAAAAACAATGATGCCTTGACACTTATAATAGATTCTACCTTGTAATACCCGTAATTAGATTCACAATATAGACAATAAAACAAACAAAATACATTCTTTCAAAGTTAAAAATGAGCATTGTGCGCATCTTAATGACAAACAATCCCCGTTGTGCATTTGGAGTTTGACACGATCAATTGAAATAATTTTTAACTCAAATATAATGCATTGGAAATCATGCAAGCACATTGAAAAATGTGCATATCCTCTTAAAAACACTCAAACTATCAAAATAAAATCATTATCGTTAGCATGTGCTACAAAAAATATGCTAAATGTTTGAACTTAAATCAGAGAATGTTGCACGAATTTGAAATAAAATTACTTTTTATATAACAAGCATTTTTATGATGTCATCATAAGATGCCTTATAATGTGATTAACATCTTCCATTTGGTTTTTAGTAAGGTCATTCATGTATTGATTTACAACACTAATATGGAACTCAATATCAAAATAGGTGAGATAAATATAGATGAGTTCAGCATAAGGCGTTGACCTACCATTATGAACGGAAGTGTTGTTAGTGATGATTCTAGTTATCTTTGTTGGATCAATTTGAGTTTTTTGTGAGCATGCATCCAAGCATTCATGCATATTAAATTAGACTGAGAAAATACTTCTTTTGAGAAACAATAATGGCATATGTTGATCGTGTCATATTCAAAACAAGAAAATACTTTAAATTTTTGAAGTCTTTTATCTTAAATTCTCTCACCAAAAATTCTTTCAATTTGAATAACTCCTTCAAGAAGTAACATATTAATATAACATCATCTACATAAATGATTAGTGTAGGCAAGAATTTGTTTAAAAATAGTGTGATCAGCATGGCATTGAGTGTGCCCACACTTTTTCAAATATTCAAAAGAATCTACCAAACTAGACACAAACATATTGTTTGAGATTCTTTAAAGAAAGCTTTTATGAGTCTTCTCTATTGGTGTTTCTTTGATTTCCAATCCAGGTGGGACTTCTAATAAATATTTCCTCCTCTAGGTCATCATTAATAAAAGCATGTTTAATATCAAATTAAAGTAGAGCCAATTCCAAATTTATCTCAAAGAAACAAAACTTGAACTATGAGGGAGAAAGTTTCTTGATAGTCAATACCATATAATTAGGCATACCATTTTAATAAAAAATTGGCCTTTAAACTTATCCACACTCTTATATGCTCTATATTTGATTGGAAAAACCCATTTGCATCCAACTAGCTTTATTTTGGTGGAAATTCAAAAATTTTCACGAAATATTATTTTCTAAAGACTAAAATTCTTCCATCACAGCTTTATAAAAATTATTAAAAACTTGTAGTTTATAAAAAAGAAGTGATGAATATAGAGAAATTAAGTTAATGTATCATACATTAAATTTATGGGAGAGAGTAATTGAGCATAGTTTTGTGTAATATAAAAGTTTCTCAAAAATAGTTTGGAGTTATGTTAGGTAAGTCTATCATGAATGCTATACATATGTTGGGAGGTTTGATGGAATAGAGAGAGTAAGGAGGTTCTACATATGATATTTGTTGAATTAGAGAAAGCATCGATAAAGTTCCAAGAGAAGTGCTTTGGAGAGTTGTAGAAAAGAAGAGAGTTAATATTTTGCATATATTCAAGTCTTTCTGGATACTGTTGACCTCATTTTTAGAATGAGTTCTCAATACCTCCATCTTAAGCTTAGGATTCCTCTTAGACTTTAAGAGTTTCTTAGTCTTAAGACACATCTAGTGAGTAGGGGGATACCCTCACCTAGTACTAGAGGACTTAGAAGAAATAGCCATAGGAATAGGACATACCTTATGAGTGTTAAGAAAAATCTCCTACCCTTTAGCTTAAATATTTCCTCACTTACCTTCTTTCAAGTCAAACTCCAAATCAATTCTATTTGATTTTCTCAAACTCTAAATCAATTACATGATTCAAATTCTTGATTGAAATCCATGATTTAAACTCATGATCAAAATCCATCAAAAATTCCTAAGTCAAAATTTTCGTAAGTCATTGATCATTTCTTAAGGACTTAGCCAAAATTATAACCTAGACCTATTCAAACCTTTTGAGATTTTCTCATGATCCATTTATATTCTTATTTATATTCACACATATAAATGAAATATAAATTAAAATCCATCAAATAAAATTCAAAATTCCAAAACAATTCATGAAAATTTTCCTACATTCCTTTAATTTTCCATTAAAGGACTTAGCCAAAATTAACTCCAAATCTTGATTAAACCTATTCAAAACCTTGGGATTTTCTCAAAATCAATTTATATCCTCATTTATATTCTCATATATAAATGAAATATAAATGTAACTCAATTCAATCAAACTCAAAAATTAAATTCCAAATTTAAAATGCTTGAAATTCTCTTAAATCTCTTAATTTTTTATTAATGGATCTAACCTAAACCTTGATCAAACCACTTCAAACTCATGGGATTTTCTCAAAATCAATTTATATCCTCATTTATATTCTCATATATAAATGAAATATAAATATATATCAATCAAATTTAAGTCAAAAATTAAAATTCAAATTAAAAATTCAATTAAATCTTTTAAATTCTTTTTAATAGATTTACCTTCAAATCATGATTAAACTCTTTCAAAATTTTGAAATTTTCTCATGATCAATTTATATTCTCATTTATGTTCACATATATAAATGAAATATAAATTCAAATAATCAAAACCAACTCCAAATGTCAAACTCAAATCAAATCAAAATCAAATCTAAGTCTTTCAAATCAAAATTTTGAACTTAACCAAAATCAATTCAAATCAAATCAAATCCTTGATTTTCTCTCATGGTTCAATCACTCATACAATCATGAGCTCATATATAAATTCAAACTTCAATCCTTCAATCAAAACCCAAACCAAAAATCAAACCCAAAACTCCTTCATATTCTCCCTTTGAATATGAGATTTTCAAATAGATCAAAATTTATTTGGCTTCAAACCACTTGTAAATAGATTTATATTTCAATCATAAGTCCATATACAAGATCAATCAACTTCAAATCAAGCTTTAACCAAATCATTTGGCTCACTTAGGCTCACTCAACCAAAAGTGACCTAAAGTATCCTTATGAGCCAACTTTTGATCCTAACCAAATTGGATTGAACCAAACTCATATATCTCTCCTATCATGATCAACAATCATCATGGGATGATCAATCAATCAAATTGAGTCAAACCAAGTCAAACCTAAGGGTTGACCAAGTCAACACTTAACCTAACATGACCAAAATCCACTATAGGCCAAATTGATTGAAACCTTTGATTCAAGTTCATTCATGACCTATGTTTGAACTTGACCAAGTCAACCTTTGAGCCTAACCTAGCTCATTTAGCCCACTTGACCCAAGTTGACCCGTTTTGACCCGAGTCAAAACTTGATCTAAGCCAAATTGATTGAAATCAATGGATCAAGTCCATCCCAAATCACTTGTGGAACTTGACCAAAGCCTCAATTGGCCAACTACAACCAAATTTCAATTGACCTTAGACCCAATATGACTTAAATGGGTCGTGTTGAGCCAAAATTGAACCTAACTCAAATTGATTGGAAACAAAGATATCAATCCACTTCATATGACTAATCAAACCTAAACCTATCCTTGTCCTAACCCAAATAAATCAAATGGGTCAAATAGGTCAACTTGACCCATTTGACCTAAATGGGTCATATGAGCCAAAACCTAATATATACCAAATTGAACCAAACCAAAGGCACCAAAATATTTCAAATGATCATATGATCTTGACCCAACCCTTGGTTTGACCCAATTTGACCTATTGGTCAACTTGACCTAAGTTGACCCATTTTGCCTAAATGAGTCAATATGAACCAAACCCTATCAAATGGATTTCAAATCCATTGAAATTTGGTTCAACCTTTTATCTCAACATATCAAACATACACAAATTGAAAAGATAGTAAAATGGTCACTATACCCCTAGGCCATAGAACAAATTTTGGCTTAGCCCATCGGTATTTTGGTCATGCACTCATCACAAATACTTGAGGCTCTCCTAAAACATCAGGGAACCTAGTGATGAGTAGTGCACCCAACCCAATAGGTTTGGGTCAACTCATTTGGCCTATGGACCAAACCCGACCCATAGGCATGAAATTGAATTTTCAGACTCCCCCCTAAACCTCAATTGAATGCACATGGGAGGTTGACAATCCACTCCTTGGCTCAAACCGACCATGTGCACACTCTAACCGATCAAACAACCCTCGCCTATGATCAATTGGATCAAATTCTCTTAAATCCCTTAATTTTTTCATTAATGGATCTAACCTTGATCAAACCACTTCAAACTCATGGGATTTTCTCAAAATCAATTTATATCCTCATTTATATTCTCGTATATAAATGAAATATAAATATACATCAATCAAATCCAAGTCAAAAATTAAAATTCAAATTAAAAATTCAATTAAATCTTTTAAATTCCTTTTAATAGATTTACCATCAAATCATGATTAAACTTCTTTTTGAAATTTTCATAATCAATTTATATTCTCATTTATGTTTAAATGAAATATAAATTCAAATAATCAAAACCAACTCAAATCTCAAATCAAATCAAAATCAAATCTAAGCCTTTCTTCAACTTGAACTTAAAATCAATTCAAATCAAGTCAAATCTTGATTTTCTCTCATGTTCAATCATGATCATGAGCTCATATATAAATTCAAACTTCAATCCTTCAATCAAAACCCAAAATCAAACCCAAAACTCCTATTCATATTCTCCCTTTGAATATGAGATTTTCAAATGGATCAAAATTATTTGACTTTGACTTGTAAATAGATTTATATTTCAATCATATCTATATCAATCAACTTAATCAATCGTTTCAAGTTAAATTTTTCAACCAAAGTGACCTAAAGTATCCTATGAGCCAACTTTTGATCCTAACAAATTGGATTGAACCAAACTCATATATCTCCTATCGATCATCATGGGATGATCAATCAATCAAGTCAAATCAAAATTAACCAGGTTGACCAAGTCAATAACTGCTTAACCAAAATCCATAGCCAAATTGATTGAAACTTTTGATTCAAGTTCACTCACCTATGTTTGAACTTGGCCTTTGAGCCTCTACCTCATTTAGCCCACTTGACCAGTTGACCCGTTTTGACCCGAGTCAAAACTTGATCTATTGATTGAAATCAATGGATCAAGTCCATCCCAAATCACTTGTGGAACTTGACCAAGTGGTACTGCTTTGATTGACCCAACATGACTAAATGGGTGTTGAGCCAAAATTGAACTTAACTCAAATTGATTGGAACAAAGATACTCAAACTATATCAAACCTAAACCTATTCTGTCTCTAAATAATCAAATGGGTCAAATAGGTCAACTTGACCCATTTGACCTAAATGGGTCATATGAGCAAAACTGTATACCAAATTGAACCAAACCAAAGGCACCAAAATATTTCAAATGGTCATATGATCTTGACCAACCTTGATTTGACTCAATTTGACCTATGTCAACTTGACCTAAGTTGACCCATTTTGCCAATGAGTTAATATGAACCAAATCTATCAAATGGATTTCAAATCCATTGAAATTTGGTTCAACCTTTATCTCAACTTATCAATACCCAAATTGAAAAAATAGTAAACTATACTCTAGGCCATAGAACAAATTTTGGCGGTATTTTGGTCATACACTCATCACAAATACTTGAGGCTCTACTAAAACATCAGAGAACCTAGTGATGAGTGGTGCACCCAACCCAATAGGTTTGGGTCAACTCATTTGGCCCGACCCATAGGCATGAAATTGAATTTTCAGACTCCCCCCTAAACCTTAATTGAATGCACATAGGAGGTTGACAATCCACTCTTTGGCTCAAACTGACCATGTGCACACTTCTAACTGATCAAACAACCCTCATGATCAATTGGATCAAAGCGGCATGTCCATTGCCGGTCATCCGATCGAGGGATATACTCCCCTAATTCACAAATCACACTCACTCGTCGATTGAGGTCAGAAGCTTAGGAAAACATCATAGCTTTCCTAAGGCCTCTAAGAGATTTGGAATTCATCTTTTCGGTTTCAACGGTGAAACAGGGAGCTCACATTGATTCATAATTTCCTCCACACTTGATCCGCAATTCCTTCACACTCATCATCCAGGACTGCGGTCAGCTTGCTCAAGCATTGATTGAGTTAAAGCCAGGAAAGATCAATTTGATCAAAGCCATAGCTAAGGGGAGTTCTTCACCTCACTCAACCTCAAGAGCTAGGAACCTCAATAAGGCTTCGTCTCCACTAGACGAAGTTACCTCATCGATCCCGAGCGCCAGTGATCACCTCCGGCGAGGTTAGTGAATTTCTGACCACTTAGGCTAAAAGGTGTTGGTCTTTTGTGAAGTGGATTTCATCTCATAGGATCTTAGCCGTTGGATTGGCCGCTCTGATCCCTTAGATGGTGTGTGTTGAATCTTGTTTGAATCCATGAAGGATCGGCTCAAATCTTCCTTGGATGTAAACGCTCACATTCCTCCTAAGGGGAACCATCTCGGTAGATCCATCCTGTGTTTTAGATGGACGATTGAGATTATTTCACAGGTTTTAGAATTTATCTCTGATTTTAGAACAGCGGGTTTATCCTCTCGTCCATCTTTGATGGACTAAGACATCGTCTTGTGGCCGCCTTTCCGTTGGGTTAAATAATAGCTCAATGCTCTAAAGCCGGGCCGCACCACCGCAGGTGGGTGGGGATTAAATGGGGATTAGTTATCTAACTAATTAATTCTAATCTAAAAATCATCATTCAGAAAATCTTTCTTCATCATTTTCAATACATTTTAATTTCTCTCTCTAATTTGGGTTTCTTTCGGAATGGTAATTAGCTAATTACTTTCTAATTAAGCCACCAATTAAGCTCAAATTTCTAGGGATCATTTTAGAGGATGACCTCTGCCTCTCTTAATTTTCTTGAAATTTATTGAGATCTTGATTAGGGAAATTGCTAGCTCATTCCCTAATTATCCCTTTCATATAATTAAGGATAATTAAGATGTAATTAGTGGATTTTTCCAATGATTGATTTGGATTTAGGTTAGATCCAGTGAGTAGGAGTTTTAGAAAATAATTTTGGGGCATTTCCCCTAAGCTATTCCCTAAACCCCTCCTTCCTTTCCTTAATCCCTTCTTAATTAAGGGTTAATTCATTAATTACCCTTTTAAATAATTTTCAAAATTTTAAAATCTCCGAACTTAATCTACCTTGGGTAATTACTTAGGCGTTCAATAGTGTTCAAATCTAAGTAGAAAATTAAACCCCCTTTCATAAGTATGAAGGGTGTTTTAAAATACTTAAGCTAAACCCTTAATTAACTTTTAATTGTGGTAATTTAAATTTAAACTTTCATTACTAGGTGCATTACAAATTTACATACCTTGTGAGTTTTATGTCATCTCATTGGCTCATAATTGCCTAAGTTAATTTTTCTAAGATAGTGTAGGTAAGGGTTAATTAAGCCGCTTAATGTATACCCTAATCTAATCAATGCTTAAAAATGGATTTAATTATCTGAAAATTAAACTAAAATACAAAATACATGTGAGAATGGGTTAGAAACAGCAAACTAATATTACCCTTTTAAAATTAAATCAAACTTCAAACAAACCAAAAATCATTTTGAAATTCACTTTAATTTATTCTAAGTTTTCTTATTTTTTAAGAATGTCTTTAGGAATTAAGTAAAATGAATTTGTTCATGTGATTATATTACTTTAGATCTTTCCCAACATATTAAATTGTATGTCATATGACTTATACATCCATAATTTCATGTTTTCAAAATTTTAAAATAGTCAAATGTGCATGTGTTGGCTAAAGTAAGATATGAGTAGCTATTATCACTACTAAATCAAAGTATTTTCAAAATCTATAAATGAAAAAATAAATCTAAAAGTGTACTATTCTTATAATTTAATTATAAGCTTGCATGTGGTAAATTATAAAGCATGTTTAGTGTAGCCTTTCTCTTCTTACTTATGTTAGCATAGCTTTGACTATGAGTTGGTAGATATAGGGTTCATTTAAAAAGAACCCAATACTTACTTGATACCAAACCTTATTCATCCCTATGCTCTCACTTAAGAAAGATTGTCTATACTTGCATGAATAAATTGCATAAACAAAAAAATGAAATCATTCAGTAAAAACTTTTGCATATTCATTTTCTACTTTATTTCTTTTATGTGCATGTTAGTCTTGAAATGGTATATTAGTCGGATAACCCAGAGATTACTTTAAGTAGTACAAGTAGGTCTACCTTCATTTTGTTATGATCACTCACTTCTTTTCTTACTTTCATCATGTATGTGAAATTTTGGAGAAAGAAAATCTTTTTACTTAAGAAAATTCATACATTTAACTTCCAAATTTTCTTAAATGGATTACTTGCATCATAAAATGTGTTAATTATTCTCATTTGCATAGATAGATATGCTTAGGGTCCATCCATGTGCATGTTATATTTGTTAGAAAAGATTGAAGTAATGTATGTTATGTGAATTTTGATTTATTTTGTTTAATCTTAAAATATCTTTCTTTTTGGATAGGTTTGTTTAGAGTTAATCTAAACTTAGGATTAATTAAAATATGTAATTAAAACATTCACCTAAATGAAATAAGTGAACTTACTTTAGGAATTACTTAAGGATTAGGGAAGAAAGAGAAGTTCTCTTCTCTTTCCCTCTCTTTATAACTTAGTAATTAATTATAGGTCACTTAAACCAAATTAAAACATGAAATAAAAATAACTCTAAGTCACTAAATAATTTAAATGAAACCCTCCTCTAAGTTGAATATGTCTTTCATACTTAGAAAATTCAAACCTAAAGTCCTAATTAAGCATACCACAACTTTTAAACACAAACCAGTCATCACAAACTTTATGTTAGGCCGGTCTTAATGTTATGTTTTGTTTTGTGATGAATTTTTTAAAGGATGTTAGGGTGTATCTTTGTAGAATGAATGGTAGGCGTCTTGTCTTATTCTTTTCTGCAGAGGATTGTGCTAAAAGGGCGATCATAAATAAAAATATAAATGCTTCTTGCTTGTAGGTGCTTATACCCCTTAGCATAATCTATAGGCTAAGTGGACTTAGTCACCTATGTGTGGGGTGATATATTCAATATACATGCTTGAGATTTGTGTGGTGTGTGATTTGAGTGGTGTGATTTGACTAACCCTTGTTTTGCAGGTATTAGTTAGATTTAGGCATTTCCTTTTTATGTAAAAATCTATATATTTAGGATTTGAAATAATTTATTATGAGGGATTAGGATGAACATTGGTCATAAGATCATTTTACGCACCATTATGCATCCATTCAAAAAAGGAAAAGAAGAAGAAAGAAAAAAAAAAAAGAAAGAAAGAAGAAAAATAATTTAATTCATTTATAATCCAGTTGTATAAAGGTAGAGCTCACTACCCAATTTGATATTTTTTTGGGTTTGTGGTAGT
This sequence comes from Cymbidium sinense, assembly GCA_021442155.1. Taxonomy (NCBI): domain Eukaryota; kingdom Viridiplantae; phylum Streptophyta; class Magnoliopsida; order Asparagales; family Orchidaceae; genus Cymbidium; species Cymbidium sinense. Next base: position 108,394,459 of record CM038225.1, read on the forward strand.
GCAGATCATTTATTCTTTTTTGTAGTTTTATAAATTGATTGATGTTTAACTTGTGTATTAAGTGACATATTTTTCTTAGTTTCTTTCTTGTTTTATGTATGATCTGGATGTGGATTAGGCTCTTTAGGAAAAAATAAATATTTTACCCAACTTAAAAATTCAAACTAAAATCAAACAACTCATAACATTATCTAAAGCTTAGGATTAAAATCAAGATAAAAGAATTAAACCCTTGGATGAGTTCTTTTCTTTATAATATTATCGACATCTTATTTCACTCTTGATTGGAGCTTCCATCTTTAGAGAACCGGCGACTTTGAGGTGTGGTGGAAACTCACCTCCTAAAATTTGATTTTGGCCAAATATTTTTTCATGCATTAGTCATAAAAGTACTATTAGTCCGAGTCAAATTGATTGCCCAAAATGAAATAAAATGAAATTTGAAATGCATTAGATTTAGGTCATTTGAAACATACCCTTTTTCTGCTCTTTAAAATGAGTTTAAGAACTTAGTCTTTCTAAATAAAATAATATACCTTTCTAAGCATAAAGACTTCATGTATTTAAAATCATGGGAAGTTAGTTGGCGGCGGGTTCAAATTGGTTTATCCTCTCAGTGGGACAACAATTATTATTACTTAGATTTATGCTTTCCCCTAAATTTATGTTTTGGTTTTCTCCTTTGTGGGTGTAAGCATAATTCCTTCATAAGCGTTCATCTTGTGTTAAGAAATCTTAAGTCCTAAATTTCTAATGAAAAATACAACTCAAACAAACTAAATCAATTTCTAAAATGTAAAGTCCAACTATTGGATAGTTTGAGATGCTCGCCAGGTTTTCGCATCTCCTACTTGTTCTCATTTGGCTTCGATAACTCCTCTTTTGATCAATCTCATTTGATCTTCAAAAATATAAATTAATCGATTAATAGTCCTTCCTATTGAAATCTTCAGAGACAACGATCATTTACCTAAAGGATCTTATCCTTTAGGATATAATTAACTATGGAGGTTTGCCCTTGTAGGGAACTTAATGAACCCGATTTAAAATAAACCATTCTTTACTTTTTTAAAGTAAGAATCTCTATATATACCCGTCGAGAGTCCTTATGTGAGGTGATTGGTTATTAAAGTAGTGACTTTGTCTTCGATATAAGACCTATACATCGATGATGTACATCATCCAATAAGTACATCTGCGGATCTGCGTGGCATCTTACTAAGACGAATTTCCACATATATAATTTTGCCTCTCATTTCACCACAGATTTGAAGGCGACTCCATATGTGTGCGGGAATTTTTCTCCACAGATACGTATACTAGAGCTATCACTTGCAATCAAACACAAGGAGGATTGACCAAGTATTTGCCTATTTTGGTTAGATTGCATCAGAGATTAGCTTTAAGCCTTTATCTGTTTTGCATTAGTTATGAATGTCCTTACTATAGATTTATAAGAGGATATACCAATGTACCTTGGTGTATGCTTTTTGCTGATGAAATTCTTCTTATTGATAAGACTAGAGTGGTTTCAAGAAAAACTTAAATTATGAATACCAACCTTAGAGTCTAAATGTTTTTATTTGAGTAGATCTAAAACCAAATACATGGAGTGTAATTTAATTGTAGAAAATCTAGTGGCAAAGTGGTGATAATGGATAATCAAGTCAATAAAAACAGTGAATGTTTTGGATATCTCGAGTCTATTGTTCAAAGTAATGGTCATATAGATGGGGATGTCATTAGTAAATTCAAGTTGGATGGTTGAAGTGGAGGAATGCATCCTGTCATTGTGTAATAGGAAAGTGTAGCTTAGACTCTAGAGAAAATTTTATAAGATGGTGGTGAGACCTACAATGCTTTATGACATAGAATGTTGGCCATTAAAAGAGAAGCATATAATTAAGTGTTCAAAGATGAGAGTGCTTGTGTTGAGTGGCTTTACATTTAGAGACAAAATGAGAAACAATTACATGATAAAGTTGGAATAGCTCCAATGGCAAATAAGATTAAAAAGAGTTGCCTTAGATGATTTGGTCACATAAAAAGAGTAGATGTATTAGATTCAGTCTATGTTAAGAAAGATAGTAGATCTAAAAAGACATAATTAGGAAGTATAAATGGCCTTAATTTATTAGGATTAGATGAAAATATAACACTTAATAGAACACATTAGAGAGAAAAATTCATGTAGCCGAGCCCACATAGTGGGATAAAGGCATGTTGTTGTTGTATCAAAAGTAGTAACTAAAATACAAAATATAGGTGAAAGTCCTTTATAAGTAATGAAATCATATATTAGATATTTGGTGGAGGACTTCACCCCTTTCCTTAAGGCAAAAGGACAATAGAAATCAAGATCATTATCTATTGATTTATTCTCACCCTACGTATTTCATTAGTCCTTGAATCAGGTTTAAGTTCGTTGATATGCTGGAAATATGTTGATTGCTCTCCCCATGGTTTAGTGTATTGACAAGGTGATGAGGGAGTTTTTGATTTTGGTTAGGCTTTAATAGATTTAATGATGGCAATGACAAATGTTCATTATCCATGGATTTAATAAGAAAGGATAGTGGATGATCGAATAAGTTCTAACATTGAAATTATTATTCTTGAATTTCCTGCCCTCTGAATTTTGGTTTTGGAGTAGTATGGTTGGTGTTCAAGTAAGGTTTTTTCCTTAGAAATGTATTTTTTTTCTAATGAACAATAAAAAATATTCATACCTTTTTTTTTATTTGACAAGTATCTAATAAAAATACCCTTAATATGTTTAGGATTACTCCGGTGTTGAGAGTAAATGTGAATGAAGACTCAACACCGAAATAAGAATTATTTTGGTATTAAGAAGAGAAGATAAGGCTTTGAATAGAGATTTAAATTTTAAGTACTGTTGAGGGCATTCTATTAATTTGATCTTCTCCTCGAAGATATTTAGAAACATTAATAGAGAACATTACTAATCTAGCCATCACTAAGATGTGTCTATTCTTTCTTTCAAGAAACCCATTTGTTGAGGAGTGTCAGTATAAGAACTTTGGTGAATAATCCTTTGTTGTTGGAGGTAATTTATTAAGGGGATGTTTAGTTTATTAAAAAAGGACTATAAAGTATTTGGAATGCGAGGGTTTTAAAAAATTTTGAATTGTTTGAAGAATTTGGAATGCAATATAAAATTTCAATAAATTCCAAATTCGCTTTGTAGTTCACTTTTTGGTATTCTAAATTCACCCGATTTTGACCGAATCTGTTCGCTCGTTGCCGCAGCCTAAACCCGCTATTGCTTGCTGCCCATTGCCGCTATCGTAGCTTGCCAACCCCATCATTACCTCCCCCCTCCTTTATCGGACACCACTACCTGCTGACTCCACCATCTACCGCCCACATCTAATAGCGGCCCATTAGCGTAAGGAGATATGGACATTGTCTGCCAGATTGTTGATTGTTGTTGGTTTATCAATACGCCCATTATCATGGTTATCCTCTTTTGAGTTTTACATTACTTTTTCTCAAATCAAATACAAAAAAATAATTTCTTGCATTTATTTTACATCTACCCAAACAACTTTATAGTATTTCAAATACATTACATTTCATTTACATTGAATTCTTTTTACATTACATTTTTTTCCGCAAACCAAACACCCCTAAGATTAGTTAAAAATATTCTTTGACATTGTCGATTTTTAGGATGTAGATGTTAGACTAAAATCGAATGTTAATAATAATGTTGAAATGTTTAAAATGTTAATAATAATGTTGAAATGTTTAAAAATGTATCCCACTTAAAGATTTCTCTTTCATTAAGAAAACCCAAATGAGATGGGTGTGATAGTCAATAAAGAACATAAATGGCCTAGTATACATATTTTTAACTCTAGATGAAACACATTACTGTTAACTAAATTTATAGGTTTGATTGGCATAAGAATTACAATTGTGTTTAGCCATACAATAAATTTTATATTAAAAATCTTTTGAAATATTATTGGTCAATAAAGAAAGAAAGAATTAATTTTTCAGTTTTAAGACCTTAAGGTGTCTTAGATAATAATGTTAAAATCATATATCACTATCATTATTTGAAGTGTGCATGAAATTTAAAGTAGGGGTTTTGGTGGATACAAAACCCATTATTTGAGCCTGTATCTTACTTGAGGATCATTCTTTTGAAGGTAGAACCATGAACGTATCATTGCACTTTTGATCATCCTCCTCGAGTTCAAGTCCTAAAAGTGGCAATGATTAGATAAGAAATTAACACCATAATTTGTGTCTTGAGTGAGTTTGTTTATTGATATTAAGTTGCAACCTAAGTTGGACGCTAGAAACACACCAAATATCAAATATTTTGAAAGAATGATTAAACTTATTTTAAATACTTTTGATAATAACCTATATGTAATCGAAATAATGTAATATTCATGCATTATCTCCTATCATATGATATGACACTCCGAGTCTTCGATCTAAATAGTAATTTTCTTCTTGTTTGTAATGAAACTCATTAAAAATTTACCTTTTTGAGCAACCAATCTTACATCAGTGATGATTCAAACTAAGCTTCAATTAAGAGAATAGTTGTTTGACTTCAGTTTGTTATCCAGGTGCTTGAAACATGTAGGAGAGAGCTACTATGATTTGTCCACTATTTCATCATGCATTTTTCATGTTCTAAATTTGAAGTTTTCATTTTGAGACTAATTTCTAACATTAGAGTTGTCGACTTCTTAAATGCTAGTTTTGGAGATAACTGCCACCATCTTATGTCCAAAAAAATTGTTCGTGTATATTTTCACCACACTTATTGAACAAAAGTAATTTTCAGTTCTGATAAAGGACTTATCAATTTTAAGAAGAGACTCCATGTTAAAGCGCTCATCAACCTCATATAGAGTAAAATCTTACTGGCTCTGATACCATCTTGAAAATTAGAATAAGAAGAGTGGAAAGTAAAATTATAAGATTTTATGACTAAATGTTATTTCCATATTTTTTTGTCAAAAAAGATTATAAGTTGTTTATAAATAGGTGAAAAAATAATTATCTAAAAAATAAATTAAAATTTTTAAGTTTTAATTTTTAATTCTAGAATCTAGAAGTAATTGTGCTGCAAAAAATAGAAAGTTATCGTATATAGATTAAAGAATTGTTGTAGATGAAAAGTTGCTATCTACGTATTGCATGATTGATGTAGATAAAGAGCTGTTTTCCATGGATTAATAAGATTGCTATAGATGAAAATTTGTTGTTTATGGATTGCTAGATTGTTATATTTAGAAAGTTATTATCCATGTATTTCAAATTATTTCAATGTGATCCAATTAGCATACTCGTTGATTATAGAGTGAAGCTATCAAAATATGATGAAAATGAAGTGGTGAATCCTACTCTCTATAAAAAAAAATTGATTAAAAGCTTAAGCTACTTGGCATGCACAAGAAAAGATGTTATTTATGGAGTTGAAGTAGTTAGACGAATACATGGAGTAGCTAAAGATGATATATTTGAAAGCTACTTAGAGGTTATATATTATATTAGAGTTACTATCACATATGGACTCTTATATACCTATTATAATATCTTTTTTTTACCTTTTTGTTTTTTCAATAGCTATTGGAGGGCAGATATAGATTATAGGAAGAACAACATAAGTTTTGTTTTCATATTTGAATGATAAATTATTCATATAGCTGTTTAAGAAGTAACCCATTATTACTTTACGGAATATGTTGTGGTAGCATCTAAGCATATATCGTGCAATTTGGTTAAGGAGACTATTCAAGGAAATCTGTCTTCTTTAACTTCAAACATTAGCAAAAATCTGGCCTATTATGAAAGGAGCAATCACACCAACATCCAATATCATTCAATTCATGAACATATGAAGAAGGAAAAAAATGGAACATCTCCACATGAAGATACAAGATCAAGTTGCAGATATCTTCACCAATTTACCTGTGAAAAATCCATTCATAAACACAATGACCTTCATGAAATGAGTGTTGTAGAAAATTATGTTTAAAAGAAGTTATTGAAAATTAAATTTAATTGTATTTGATATATGATACAATGAATTCAGTATTTAATGATTTATATAATATATTGGATACTAAAGAGAATGAAAGATGTATGTATAAGCTAACTAAGTAAAGAAATATGAGAAGTAAAGATTTAGTTCAAATGAAGTGCATCAAGTATGAAGATTAAAAAATATTTTCCTTACGAGAGGATATTCAACATAGATAAATGAAATATTTTGATAAACTTTCCAATGAAGGTTGTAAGAATAAGATTGAATTTAGTAGCTTTAATATCTTAAATGAAAATGGAGATTTTTATTTTTATCGATGTATTAGTAAAATCTGGAGAGGCTTTAAAGAAAATGAAGTGTGAAAAAACAATAGGATCTGATGATATTCTAATAGAAGTGTAAAAATGCTTTGAGATCAAGGAATTTCTTGGCTTACTAATTTTTTAATAGTATTTTTGAAGACTAAAAAGATGTCAAATGAGTAGAGAAAGAATTTATTGGTTCCTATTTTAAAATATAAATGATGATGTACAAGAGTATGCAATTTATAAAGGAATTAAGTTAATATTCCATATATTAAAATTATGGAAGAGACTAATTGAGCATGGATTACAATGTGATATAAAAGTTTCTCAAAATCAGTTTGGTTTCACGCCAAATAGGTCTACTATGGATGCTATATATTTGTTGATATGTTTGATGAAGAAATCTAGAGAGAATAAAGAGGATCTACACATGATATTTTTTTGATCCAGAGAAAGCATATGATAAAGTTTTAAGAAAAGTACTTTGGAAAGTTCTAGAAAAGAAAGGAGTTATTCCTGCTTATATTCAAGTCATTAAGGATATGTATACTAGAGCTATTACTTACATTCAAACACAAGGAGATCTCATCAAGTATTTCCCTATTTCAGTTGGAATATAATAAGGATCGATTTAAGCCCGTATCTTTTTGCTTTAGTTATGAATATTCTTACTAAGCATTTACAAGAGGATCACCTTGGTGCATGCTTTCTGCTGATAAGATTCTTCTTGTTGATAAGACTACATAGGAACTTCAAGAGAAACTTGAATTATGGAGGTCAATTTTAGAGTTTAAAAGTTTTCACTTGAGTAGATCTAAAACTGAATACATAGAGTGGAGTTTAATTTTAGTTGCGGAAGAACTAGTGGTGGGGTTGTGGCAATGGGTAATCAAGTCATTAAAAAGAGTGAACATTTTAGTTATCTTGAATCTATTGTTCAAAGTGATGTGAAATAAATGGGGATGTTATTAGCAAAATTCAAGTTGGATGGATGATGTAGCTCGTGGCAGATAAAATTAAAGAGAATCGCCATATATGGTTTGGTCACATAAAACGTCGGCCGTCAAATGACCCAGTTAGGAGATTAGATGTATTAGATTTGGATTCAGCCTATATTAAAAAAGATAGAGGTAGACCTAAAAAAACTTAATTATGAAGTATAAAAAATGACCTTTTACTATAATTAAATGAGAATTTGACACTTAATAAAATGCAACATATAAGATGATTCATATAGCCAACCCAACTAGTGGGATAAAGGCTTGTTGTTTTTATCGTTGCTGCGGTATTTTAAAAATTCTAAAAGTTGTATAGAATTAAAAGCATCAAATTACATTTATAAATAATGTGTTTGATACATGTATGAAGTATACAAAGAGGCAAGAGTATGATAATAGTCAATGTAGGCTTTGCAATGTGATAATCAGATAGATGTGCTATAACTCTTCATTTATCATTGTATTACAACTAGAAATCTCCAAGAACCAACATATAAGGATAGGGTCATTTTTAGAATGTTAAAGCAAATTATTTGAGCATGCTAAATTTTATTTTGTTTACCTACATGCATTCAAGTTAGTATTGCCATGTTTGAATTCATATGAACCAACCTATTTCTTTTAATTTCTATCAAATAGATTGTCGAGTAAATTATTGAAGTCCCATAAAAATGTTCAACCACATTAACTATAAAAATAATCAGAAATAAGTGAATAGAAATTCCTTACTGTATACTAATATATTTAAATTGCACAAATTTCCATCTTTTATATGAAATCACAAGTTATAATCTGTATGGATCGACAAGGTGCATGGCTACTGGATCTTTAATTAATGAACACTAATGTATGCACAGGAAAACTGGTTGTCTACAATGACATGCAGTGCACCTTCAGCCATTCTATGTGCAGCTTCTTGTAACAACTACCATTAAGGGAGCATGAACATTCTGTTAAAACCATTGCTACGCTACCCAAGCCAAAACCCAAAAAAAAATGCTTGATTAATTAGCATCCTAATAAAAGCTGTCAGCAAGTTAATGAGCTGCAATTTTTATGCTAACAGCCACTCATAAGCTGCCAAAAAACCAATATTTTTTATTATTAATTTTTTGAACTGTGGATTGGTCAGAGTGGTATTTCTACTCAACAAATGAAAGAAACAACAAAAAACAAGAAAAAACTTAACAGAAAAAATAACGATTTTCATCATCAAATTCATTCATTTGTGGACAAAAAAGATTTAGGTATAGATAAAAGAATGCCATTCTCCTTATACACCAATATGTATCATTTTATGTAGTAAGCATGTAAACAGAATCACCGCTGCTGCATGAAACCGGATGAACAGCTAGCATACTAATTTTCACGTATTGGCTAAGAAAGTGAACATTGAAAAACCTTGATAACAATAACGGAATACATTTAACTTCCAAGCAATAGAATATTGACAAAAAAACAGGAAAAGGTTCATAGAAATACAATAATCGTGAACAGCACTTACCTCAACTTCTCTACTGGAACACAACCCAGATCTATATGGCATATAGGACAGCATTCTTCCTCCTCATCAGTTAGTTTTTCAAAAATACAAAAGTCAAACCAATAATTCATGTTTCATGTTTACAAGAAAACTAAAAAATCAAGAAGAATTTTTTTTTTTTTTTTTTTTTTTGGGAAGTTCAGAAGCAGGAATTAAAAACTATAGTAAAACCATCAAGAAAAGTGCATAAGCTCGATCGAATCTTCACCAACAGGGTAAATATGTTCAACAATAAAAGCAATATATCCAGTTAAATCGACAATGCCAGCTTTCTTGCTTAGACTTGTGGTAGAAAAAAAAAATGCCTCTTGAACCAAAAAAAAAAAAAAAAAACCCGTTTGCTTTATTAACGTTAAACTTAATCCAATTTCACTTATTTTTAACCAGCACATGCAGCAAGTCATAAACAAACCCCAAAAACAGAAAAGTTTCAAAATACATCAACAAAGAACAGCCTTCTCAACACGAAACACCATTCAACCAACATCCACGTAACTAACTACAAAGAGCATGCAAAAGCATGAAGAAAAACAAAATTAAATGATCATTACGCCAAATTATGAACAAAAACTTCCGATGCCTTCACAATCGTACGGTAGCTCACATGGACAAAGCCAATAATCATGGGTAATACACATTCTAAATTTTTCAATGCTAAGTGAAATCACACGATAAACTAGAATCTCTTAGAAGCCTAAAAAGATAACAGATTTTATTTTTTGGATGCTAAGTCCAAGAAAGAAGATCTGCAATGAAATAAACAAAATTAAAAATAATAATAATAATAACGTGCATAATTTAATTTATTTCAAGTAAGAGAACCTACACGAATAATGTACACATTGAGACATGGATTTCCACTTAATAACTGCTTCAATAATAAAAGCATCGTTACCAGCTAAATCAACAATTCCCCCATTTAAAATTGATACAAGTCAAGGAAAAAAAATGCTATCTGTTCGATGCAATACAACAATACAGCCAGCCTCACTAAGTTTCTTCTTTATAGAACCGATTAAACGCTGTATCGTCATGTTGGGGAGCACATCAAACGACTACTTCCAATTTAACTCATATCTAACCACCTCATGCAGCAAGCCACAAATGCTTAGATAAAAAATATATATATAAAAATAAAAATAAAAACTCGAAAGATCTAAAATACATCGACGAAAAATCATCACGAAACTCCATTCAAATAAAATCCACGTAACTAACCACAAGCACTGCGATACCTCAGCAACTCTCAATCCACACCGCCAAATCCTATCCTTCAACGAGCACTGAGAAGCCTCAGCAAACTCCCAATGCCTCGATAATCCCATATCAGCCCAGATCATCTAACCCAATACTCCCCAACAATCCACGTACATCGTAAAATCAACAATTCCACGTACAATCACAACGAAATCGAACGTGAAAGAAACCCAGATTTCATCATTCGAGATCAGAAGAAGGGGGCTCACACGTATGGAGGCACTCGGAGATGGTTGTAGCATCTCGGAGAAGCTTGTTACAGAGAGGACACGTCATGCAAGCTACCAATACCTCCTTCTTCACCCGCACAACCTGCGGCGTTCCGCGACCACCCCTCCGCTGGACATCTCACCGCTCTTCTGCATGCGAACGATCCTTAGCCAGCATTGACGTCGAAGAAAGAGGGCTACGACGAAGATCTGAGAAGAAAGAGGGTTACGGCTTGATTCGCGAGATAGAGAGAGAAGGAGAAGTCAAGTTCACGAAGAGAGGAGGTTTGAGGTTTTCAGCGTGTTTTTGCGCTAAAATAACGTGTGACATAATTTCGAGGATTCGGCTTTGCTTTGCTTGGCCTTCCTCATATGGACGAAGGCCGGCGATAACATGCGCTGCGACGGTCTTCGGTTCGGTTTTTCTGAACCGGAAAAATGAAGATCCGAGTCAGACCGAATATTTATTTTCAATTTTTACGGATTATATATGTCGGGTAGATTCTATGATCAGGCGACCCGATATCATTAAAACCCAATCCGTTTAATAAATGTAATAATTTGGGTGAATTGAATAGGTTATTAATTTGAGAGCAATCACACTTAAGGTTGCAACTAAGAGGCTTTTGTTGCCTATATTTAAAATACACTATATTCTAAATACACGTTTTTGAATATTTCAAGCGTTTGGTTGCAAGTAAAATAAAATTTCAGTGTAATGTAATATATATTTCAAATCTGAAGATTAGTTTCGTGTATTTAGAATTCCAAATCTAATTTCAAAATCTGGCGATGTAAAATGATCGCGTATCGGCCATGACGCCATTGTCACATACGTGATGTCAGCGGTTCTTTTATATTATAAAAAAAAAAAAAAATCGTGAATTTGTAAAATTTCAACCAAACAACTATAAAGTAATTATTTTATCTTGAATTCCTTTACACTATATTAAATATAGGCAAAACATATATCATTGAACTTGATATGATAAATAACTCATTGAGTTTGATAGCCTTAGAAGTTAAATTTACGCAACTAGAATTAGCGCATTAGCACAATTCATTGTTCTTGTAAAAAAAATTTGACAAGTTAGTAGGTTCATTTATAAAAGTTAATATTAAAGTATTCTGACGACGAAAGAATGGACTTAAAATATTAAGTAAAAAATTATTTTTTAAAAAAAATTATGAACAATACGCTTAATATTTCTAATAGCACTCTAGAGAAATGGATAAATTAAGTTATCTCTAAAATCATAAAAAGAATAAGAAATTAGAGTATAAATAATATTTTTTATTCTAAAATTTTTAAATACCTTTAAAATTTACATTATAACATATTTTTATGTATATTTAATATTAATTTTTATAAATAAATCTGCTAACATGTCAATTATATCTACTTTAAATTTGATTTACTAGTTATCAAATTTAATTCAAATTATTTTTCGTGCCAAATTCTAGTTGACTCATGAGTGACATGGCTTAGTTGTAATTTTAAAGATCTATTTAGGGCAGCTATAATTTTTTGAAAAATTGATTACAAATTATTATGAAAAAATTAGTTTTTTTCAAAAAACTGTTTTATGTGTCATAAATATTTTTCATTTTTAAAAATTCAAAAAGTAACTTTCGAACAGCTATCACATTCTCACAGTTTTGATTCTTAAATTACTTTTTTACCACAATTTTATGAAAAAATAGTCAAAACTTTAGTAATTAAATAAACCTGTTTTACTTTCTTACTAAGTTTTTAAAAAATAAATCAGCTAAAAAATTATCTCAAACTGACCCAAAGTCCGATTGCTCTCAAATTAGCAACGGTACTTCAATTTCAGCAAAATCTTAAGCCGCTATTAATTTATAGGGGGATTTACATACATATCATACAATTCTTATGTATTTACATATCTAACACCTAAATTTCAGTTTTTTACATATATAACATCTTGATATCATCAAAAATATCACTTTATTCACTTTTTAAAAGTAAAATGCACTTTTTTAAGCATAGAAAAGTGTTAGATAAGTAAATATCTAACTTTAGGTGTTAGATATGTAAATATATAAGAATTATGTGATATGTATGTAAATCCCCCTAATTTATAATATTGGATGCCCATCCAATTGTCTTGTTTGGCTTATCCACTTTAGGTGAGCCAACAATAAAGTGCTTTTTTTACTTATTTCTGCTACAAATTTGCGTCAGATGTCTATATATATAAGCCTATCAGCATCTAAGGCAACTGTATTCCGCAGGAATTTTATTACATTTGTGCTTTATGACACAAAAGCCTTCTATATATTGCAATTTGCATTGAATATCTCTTTTTTAGAAAATACAATCCAAAATATCAGAATATTCTCTCTTTTTTCCTTTATATTTTCTAAACTCTCTTCTAAAAATACAATTCAAATCTTACATTAAATAATAGGAGGATTTACATATCACATAAATTTTATGTATTTGCATAAGTAATACCCAAACGTTAATTTTTATGGATATAATATCTCAATCTTTAATATCACATCAAAATATCATCATCACTCACTTTTAAAAATAAAATAAATCTTTTTAAGAATAGGAAAATATTAGATAAGTAAATATCTAATTTAAGTATTAGATATATGCAACAACAACAAGCCTTAATCCCACTTGGTATTACATGAATCATTCGTCTCCATTTATTGTCACATTATGTGTATTCATTTAATTCAAGATATCTTGATCGTTTTTTTATACATCTTAATCAAATCTTTTTTACCTCTACCTTTCTTAACATAAGGAAAAGCATCTACTCTCTGTCATCATCGACTGACGCTTTATGTGGCCAAACCATCTAAGGTGACTCTCCTAATCTTATCTACCACTGGGCTACTCTAACTTTTTTAAAACATACTCATTTTGCATTCTATCTCTAAGAGTAAAGCCACTCATCCACTCAACATCACTTAACTTAGTCTTATCTTACCAACTTATTGTACTTTTCTAAAGTCATTGCAGGTCTTACCACCATCAGTATTAGATATATAAATACATAAAAATTGTATAATATGTATGTAAATCTTCTTATATAATATTACCACAATTGGAGAGAATTCCAATTTTAATTAATTATTAAATGATATTGGCTCCCCCTTGCTCCTAGGATCAACCAAACATATATAATAGGAAAAATCTATATATAAATAAATAATCAAATTAACTATATTACCTGACTATGATCTATCATCATATATCCAGTTCAACAAAATCAAATAAAAACCGTCACAACATTTCGAGGTCTTAATTTAGGTTCATAAGTTAGGTTTGGGTTTGATACAAAATTACTTGATCTGAATCAAACCAGAATATTATATGGGTTAGAAACCTACCCAAACTCAACTCGACACAAACAAAAAATCACGAACCCAACCTAATTGTGTTATTTAAATATATATATATATATATATTGGTTCAAATTCAAGTCAAAATAAAGTCAAATTCGAATCTATGAATTAATATTGGATCAATTTCATGTCAATCTAGAGTTGATGGATCAAAATCGAGTCAAAATTGGGTCAATTTTAAGTTTGCAGGTCAACCCAAATAATTAAGCGATCTGATATTTTGACTTTAACTCGATTCAAAAATTAATCAAATTAATTTGAACCTAATTTTTTAAATATAATGAGATTGGACTCAATTATTAACACTCTTATATTATATATAATTAGAGCCTGAAAGTAGCTCTATGTCTCAACTCCACATAATAATTTTTCACAAGGCAGGCCCACCAAAGCAAGAGTATGTCACACGTTATTTTAGCGCAGAAACATGTTGAAATACTCAACCTCCTTCTCTTTCTATCTCTCAAGCCGTAACTCTCTTTCTTGACGGTAATATGTTGCCACCATTGTCAAGAGCTTCTATGGAGTGTAGTTGCAGGAATCGCATTGTTCTAGAGGAACCTGATAATGCGTAGGCAGGAGTTAGATGATCGATGGAAGATTTTGTGATGTGGACGGCCAAGGGCGGTGATTCCTTCATCACCTGCATAATGATTTAATGGAGTGAAAGTATTGTATGAAAAATCTCTTTTGTTTTTCTAATTTAATTCAAAGAAGATTTTAAAGAAGCTTCATTTATCCGTAAGCTCAATCTATTTAAGTTGAGAGATTAAATCACAAAGAGAGATTTAGAGCAAAATTTTGAATAAAAGCAAATAAAATATAAGATCATAGAAGACATCAAATTTAACATGAAAAAATATCTCAGAACAGAAAAAAAATTACGGAGTACACTAAGAAATTCACTGTGAAGAAAATGAGGAGAATAGCATAATTTATATTTCACTTAAGTATCTCTATATTTCTCACACTCTGGGACACACACTCTCCACTTATAAAAGAATAAAAAAAAATACAAAAAGTTCTAAAAGAAACTACAGAAATTTATCTAAATACAAACTTTGCTATTTCGTAGCGCCACGGTGCCACAACTTTAGCGTTGCTATCCTGCAGGCTCTTCTGCATGGGTTTTAGTGTCATGTTATTATTGTTGCAACGCCAAAGTACTAGTCTCTCTATCTTGTATCTTTGGTGCCCAAATCTTATCCTACTTGCTACAACGCTGAGACGTTGATTTCTCTGTCTTTCTGGTACAAATCCACAAATCATCCCTGTTTTCCTAACCCCGAAGCACATTACACAAAAAAGGAGCGCTACCCCCGAACCCCTAAGCAGGCGGCACACCGCCCCTTGACCCTCCAACAACTCACCGCCAAGCTCGCTTGACGAAAGTAGAGGCAAAGTTAACAATACATCCCAATATTGGAATCGATACAATCAGATTCCACATAATAGCAAGTTATAAGTTTGTGGTAGAATAAAAATGTCAATAATCAACCTTATTTGTTTGGGTTTATATAAATAGTATATATTATGAAGTATAAATTTAAGTAGTTTGAGCATGTAAAAGAAGCAATGAATACATGAATAATTTTAGCTCTTTTTTTTATTTGAAAAGAAAATTAATGGATCAAAGAAAATAAACCAGAATTCCTAGTTGTGCATTAAAAAGATTATCTGTTCGCCATACAATTGCTAGTCGAACAAGAATTCTTGTAATTGGTGTGCAATATCAAAAGCAATGAGTTTGATATCAAGACATCACCAATTCTTATAAATACATAGATCTTGGTTGAATTTTGGTTGTATTTTATTTATATTTTCACTTCAAACCAAAACATAATTAGCCTATCCACATATTTTTTTTTGTATTTGCAAAAAATATATTTGGCAATCAAGAACAAAGAACATAATTAAGATATATTTAATTATCATAATTAATTCCATCTAATTTAATAATTCTAATTAAATATTATTTAAATAAAGATAGCATCATGATCATTAATTAATAGTAACTTTTTTTTTTTGAAATTAATTGAAACACATTGACATGTTTGCAAAAACATTTGAAAACACAATTTCGTGAAACAGGTCATTTTATTTCAAAAAAACCAGAAATAAAAAAAAATGTCATCAAAACGGGCTTCTTTACTAAAGTAGTTGTTTTAAAAAACAAAGAATCTAAACATGCCTTTAACATGCTGGTGCTATTCTCATCTTTCCTCAAAGAAATCCTTCTCTATCAGGAAAGGAATTTTATTACACTCGAGAGAGAGAGAGAGAGAGAGAGAGAGAGAGAAGCACTTGCTAAGCTGATTCATAGCAAAGTGGAGACTTATTAGAGAGGAACTTCTCACTGCTAGAAGGAAATTCATGAATATAACCCTTGGATTGCATAATAGGTTACACGGTCGCAAAGATAGTTTCATACAGTTATAGTAAGGTCTGATTGGCTGAGCTTTATATTGAATATTCTTGAATATTCTAAATGACCAACAATATCTATTTTGAACTCAGTTGAAGATGCTCATCCATGTTCTGAACTCAGTCCAAGGACAAGTTGGTTGTATGATATATTTATGCTTGTTGCATCCTAGAAAATCACTTGCGTTAAAGTGAAAGTTTACGCCTTAGTCTTGTTATGAAATCTAACACACACACAGGTATTTAAAGAGTGAATAAGAAAACTCCAGAAATTTTTGCGTGAAAAAATCTCAAAAAGAGGGAAAAATCAGGAGACCTAGCCCAGTAAAAATCTTCCACTATGTATTTATTTCAAAGTACAAAATTTCTCGATAACGGGATTACAAAATTGTACATGAGAAGGGCTAATAATGAGAATCCCAGAATCAGATAACCATATAGTCACGTTCAAGTTGTAACAGTTGTTAGTGGTAGCAGATGATGATGAACAGCGAGGATCAGTGACTGACCATGAAGGTCGTCGTGATGATGGTGTCGGAGATTGGCGATGGCAAGGATCGATGGCGGCTGGCCGGCAGGCTTCAACCGTCAGTGGTGGCATGATTGTGCTTGGAGGATTTTCAAGCTTTAGAGCTCTCTCCTCTCTTTTACTTGGGCTCCCCTCATGAGAATAAGGCTATTTATAGGTGGAGGAGTGGCGTCTACTAAATACATGCAAAATCCGAACCACTCTACTTTATCGGACGGCTCAGAATGATTCCTTTGATCATTTGATATATTTTAAGTATTTGAATGCACAAATGAAGTCGAAATTATGAGATCTTGGGCTTGTTAAATTTGACTCGTCAAGACGCTCGATTTGACATAAACATTCCATGCTTAAGAGCTATTTATGGATTTAGCGATATCCCAAAGTTTCCAAGGATATTTAAGTGTTTGATCTCGGCCGTTTTAAGCGAGGATCAACTTGCTTGACGTGGTCGCTTAGTAGAATTTTCAATGTGATATCAGTTGTCCCTCTATTTTTGGATGACATTATATCAATCATCCAAAAATATTTATGTCATATATTTGAAAATATAGCAAGTCAAAATGAGAAATTTGTGGGTTCATTAATTTTGAAAGCAGATCTTCATGGCCGATTATGATCAGCGGAAGCGAGTGTAGGCGGGTGATGCACGCATGATAGATTTCGGTTATGGACCATCTGGCACTCAGTGCTTCTGAGCGTCCGCGTCGCGCCAGGTGTATGGCCGCACAGCTCTGAAGCGCATAAGGGGCCAGTTCGTCGTCTTATTGGCGGCTCATGTGGTTAGCGGGAGCGGGCGGATGGGTGGGCTTGGCCGTGAGCGATTGGTAATGCAGTCCTGCGAGCTGGCATGAAGTAGCGCTGATGTGCCGTCCCATAACCTTGATGAGGGTATTTTAGTCCATTTTTGTCCGTTTTCTGTGGTTTTCCATGATTTTGAGCGATTTTAAGTCATTTTTAGATTTTGACCTTTTGCCCAGTGGGGTATAACCCCACAGTCTATAAAACGGGCCAGGAAGAAGGCACACTTCTGTGTGCTAGTGCTTCTCTTCTTGAGTGAAGGTCGTTGGAGGCGATCAAGACCCGTAGTTCATCAAAGGCTCAGTTTTTCCTCAAAGATGTGTCAAGATCTCGTCGGACCGGGTTGAGGCGATCAAGACCGAAGTAGTCATGCGAGCTCAATTTTCCTTTGAAAAGGTGTCAACTTTCGTCAATCGGCCGGGTTTAGAGCGATTAAGACCCAGTTCATACTGACTCGATTTCCCTCGAAAGAGGTGTCGGCCCACTTCGGACAGCGGGTTTGCAATCAAGACCGTAGTTCATATGATAAGGCTTGATTTTCCCTCAAAAGAGGTGCTTGTCGGATAGGGTTTGGAGGATCAAGGCTCGGTTCTTACTTCTTCTTGTAGAAAATTTGATTTCTTGAAACTTCAATGGATGGTTTATCGGGTTGATAACCGATGGAGGGCGTTGGCTAGAACCATCGTTTAGCGACTCGAAAGTTTGGCGGGGCATCATTAGAGGGAGTATCTTCTCTCTCTCTCTCTCTCTCTCTCTCTCTCTCTCTCTTCGTATGTGTATCTTTTTTTAGGTGTAGGCAAAAAATTTTATCTCAAGCTATCAGGTGAGAGAGTCAAAAAAGATGCCAAGTATTGGAGAGTAAGGCGCTTCACAAAATTTCTAGATTTTTGTCATTTCTTCCTCTTTATTTATCATGTATTTTCACAGGGTGATGGCCAGAAGAAAACCCATAACATGACAGCTACAGACGATATATCATCCACTATCACATTAGATATTTTAATGGTGTTCCGCAAAAAAATTCACTTCCCTAATGAGTTGGTGGTCATTGTTGCTAAAAAGTTTGATCGAGCCCGTTCACCTCCACTAGGGTACTTTACTGTTTCTGAGATGATTCTTCGTGCGAGACTGCGATTTCCTTTGGCTCTCGAGTTGATTGAGATCATCAAAATATGTGGTATTGCTTTATCACAATTTTTATTTTGAGCTTTAGTGGTCATCGTTGGTTTGACTATCTTCTTTAGAGAGCGTGGTGTTACTTTGAACATCAAATACTTGTGCCGAATGTGTAGATTCACATGTGATACTCGGACGTGTTTCTTATGGACTATAAAGAATTGGATAGAATTTTGACCAGATCCCTTTAAAAATTGGTCTAATGGATTCTTTTTTGTGAAAAATGAGTGGGGCCTTCCTGAGAGATGAGGAAGATTGAATGACCTTCCAGATCCATTGCTGATTGAAGAGAATGAGATCTTGGCAACTCTTAATATTCACGATGTAGAAATCTTAGACATGAGTTACATTAAATATATAGTTGAAGATAGAATGTTCAATGTTGGCCTTTCCATCCACTCAGGGAGATCTCATTCTTTTCCACTAAAGAGGTCAAGTAAAGGTGATGAAAGGTCTTCTCATATTCATAGGGTTCTTTCAAGCGTCCATCGAGGGGTGGTGGCAATATTTTTTTCCTAAAAAAAAGAAGACATGTGCTGAAGTGACACGTCATATATCTGCATAGAAGATATTCGGCCCTAGTTGGCCTCTGAGAGTTTAGTTGTTTCAACTCATGATGGGGGAGTTCATTTCTCGAAGCCGCACATTCCTGAAGAGGTGTTAAATCACATATGCATTGGGCGTCAACGAGCAGATGAATTGGTTCATTGTCTTCCCTTCTTTCTTCTTTTCTTTTGTGTAATATATTTTTTTTTCTTTATAGGTAACTCAAATATTAGGGCAGATGGCTTATTTGGGTGTCACTTTAGATGAGTGGAATACTGAATTTGTAAAGATAAAATATCTGCAATGTGAGTATGAGCGAAAGATGAGTGTTAAGGCCAAAGAAGTGGCGAGTTTGGAGGATTAGCGGTGAATTGAGCTATGAACATGTCGACTTCTCTTTCTCTTGTCGGAGGTGGAGCGCACTCGTGATGAGTGATTGAGGTGAGGACAAATACTCATCAAAAGAGAAAAGACTCAAGACACTTGCGGAGAGAAGAGCTCTCGACGGAGAAGAAAGCATTACATCGTCTTTCTAGAAGGAGCATATAATGTCGAAGCAAATGAAATCTCCTTGAAGGCGGTGGAAGACTTTAAACTCCAGCTTATCACACTACAATCGAAGACCATGTCGAGGAAGCTCGTAATCATATTCTTGATGTTGAAGTGAAGGACTTGTGAGAGACCCAGCCAAGTCATGAGATATGAGATGGGATTTACTCTTTTCTGAGAAGTAGTGCTACCCACGGAGAAGTCATTTTTTGTAGTAAGTCAAGGTCTTGTTTCATTAGGCCAATAGAACTCTTGCCTTATAATTTTAAGGGCTAGCACCCTTCCTCTAGGTGTTCTCCACATATCCCAGTGAACCTCTCTTAATGCGTGTCGACCTCGAGGTGAGAGGCATTTGAGGTATGGCCCAGAAAGCTCGTTTATATAGTTCACCTCAGATGTAAAGTTTGAAGCTTATCTTGATGGGTTCAAGTTGGGTCTTGGGAAGGGTTCCTTCTTGTAGAAAAAGATGAGTCCATCCACGAATGTTCCTTTATCATTAATTGCTTGTATTACCCGACCTTGGATCAGGAAAATATATTTCTTCAACATGCTTCTCTTAAATAGATCTCAGTAGCGGTAGCAAGCTTAGTGAAGCGTCGGCTGATATTCTTCTCTGGATATGTGAATGATTTGATGTGTCTTGAAATGGGCAGAAGACTTTACCAAGTGGAGGTATTGTCGGTGAGGATTATGAGTATTAAAGTTTCCCTCAACTTGGGAGGCGACAAGGCAGTCTTGTGGATCACTAAGTCTTGAGCTTTCAATCAATTTGAGTCTCAACCTATGAGAGCCTCATATTGACCATATTATTAGTTGCAGAAATTTTAGGCGAAGTCATACTCTAAGGTGTTCAGGGGAATAAGTAAATTCCCATTGTATCTAAGCTCCATCAAGGGTCCATTGAGGGAGATGAAAAGGATAGATATCTAGAGTTGGTGCATTCACTATAAAGTCTGAGTACTTGAGACTTTATATAGAGTAGAAAATTTATATCAATTCCAATTCTGAGACCATTTAATTAACCTCCCGGATTTGTTTTTTAGGATGGCCTTTAATGGTAAATGAGTGTAAACGAAGTATGAGCTTAAAATGGATAATTTTGTGAGAAAACTAAAGCCACACTTATCTCAAGTGGATAACGACTTTCTATATCAGAGAATTTCTTTATTATAGTAAAATTGGTTGTATCCCATTTTCTTCTAAAAAGCTTATCGTGGGAAGAGCGAGATATAAGTATAACATCTCTCCTTGAATAGGCTTGGATAGTAGGGGTGGAGATGCTAAATACTCTTTGAAAATATACATTCATAGTCATTTGAAAATTATTATTTTAGCTCCCTTTAATATTTTAAAGAATAAGTATTTATCCCATAGCGGGCTAGAAGCGGGATAACAATTGTCCATTCAAAGCGTTGAACTTCCTTGATATTCTTGGATAGTCATATCTTTGAGAGCTTTGATTTTCTGGGGTTGGCCTCATCCCACGGTGGGTTACCATAAATCCAAGAAATTTTCGGTAACCCCAAAAGCACATTTGGTGGGTTAAATTCATGTTATAATGTCGAAGAAGGTTAAAGCATATTTCTCGAAATATCTTTGTGATTCTTCAAGCTTTTCGCAACATGTCATCCACATATACCTCCATTGTGACTAATAGGTCTTTAAAACCTTATTCATAAAGGTTGATAGGTAGCACCCATTTTTAAAAAGCTATAACTTGGTAAGTATAAACCTTTATATGTTTGAAATGTTAGCTTCTTCATCCATTGGTCCATTTTATTTGGTTGTAACGAGTAAAGCATCGAGCATTTGATGTCGGATGTAGCATCGACCAATTGATCAATTCGAGGAAGAGGAAAACTATCTTTGCAAGCTTTGTTAAATGTAATCAATACACATTCTCCATGTTTATTTGTTTTCTTAACCATGACAACATTTGCTAGCCATGGTAATGTACCTCTAAACAATCCGCTTTTGAGCTTGTTAACTTCTTGTTCAATAGCACGAGCGTCGGTGCAAAACTTGCTTCTTTTGGATGATCGGTTTGAATGTTGGATCAATCTTGAGGAGTGCATGATCACATTGTCGACCCCGGCATATCAGTGGGACTCAAGCGAAGATGTCTTGATTTCTGGAAGTCTATGTATTTTTCCTTTGTTCTTAGAGCGATCCCACTTACCTTGTGAGTGGTTGGTCATCTCGATATGAAGAGCAAGTCTTATGAAGCTTTAGGGTACTTCTTCATCTCGAAAATTAAAATCTTGATCTTTGAAGGTCCGCGAAGGGGTGAGCTTATTTGAGATAACATGATTGTGTATCTTTGATTTCCAGACCACCAACTCCAATGGGGTTGAAAATTTCATCTTAAGATGAGATCGAAGTGATGCAGAAATTGATTGGAGGCCTTCCAAAGATGGCGTTATATCGAATGACTTGACCACCATGAATTGGATTAAATGAGTCACTTGTCGAGAAATTCACCAAGGACAGGAAGTGATTGTCCCTCTACTGCAGGCGTTATCAAACCTCTAATGGTCCTGCGGTTGGAGCTTTTCCAAACAATCTAAGAAATGTGGGTAAAATAAGACATCAAACTCTCATTGTCAATCAAAATTCTCTTAACATTATAGCATGGGTCGCGATCCTTGTTGACAAGTGGATCTTGATGAGGAACATGGACTCCTTCTAAGCGAGTCATTAAAAGTGATGGAAATGATCAATCGAGACTTCTTTGGCTCTTGAGGTGGTAATGAGAACTTGATTAGATAGTATTGGTCCTCCTCTTGATTATTTCAATTTTTACTATTTGATGATTATTTTATTGTTTACGTGATGATTGTCTGGTTGCCCCTTGGAGGTATGTTTGTTTGAGTGATTGATTCTTCACAAATCGGCGTAGATATCCTTGTTGAATGAGCCTCTCGATTTCTTCTTTGAGTTGTTTGCATGCAGTAGTATGTCACGACTTGATGGAAGTGACAATGTTCTCCGATTTTGAATTTGGTTTGATGGATGTGGCCACTTGATATTTTTTTATCTCGAATAGCCATCGAGGTTAACAGAGATGCGTTATTGGCGTGTATTCCTTTTACGGTGTGGTTCCGCGTCGTTGATATGGGGGCCGTGGAGGAGATCACAAATGCATTATTGCTTCTTTTGATGGGACTGTCGGTCCGCATTCCTTAGTGTGCTCTTACGTTTTCCTGTAGATTGTTCAAATTGTTTGCGATGGACATTAATAGTTTCATCGGTAGAGATTTGTGCTTCCACACGATGAACTAAGTCATATGAGTGGACCTATCTCACATTAGTGATGAGTAAAAGGCCTGGGCGAGCCCTCAAGGAAAACTCCTCTTAATAGTTGAGTCTATTCGTATTTGGCGAGCTTCTAAGGAGAACCTCGGAAGTATTCCTTAAGTGATTCATCCTCATTTTGGAATCGAGAGATGGGAGGAATCTTTAATGATCCTGTTTGCAATGAAGCTCTAAAATCTTGGCAGTTAAGTATGGATGGATCCCTTGGAAGGGAGTAGAAACAGTGCGACCTTGCCCGCGAGGGTAGCGGAAAGACGACAAAGCGGTGTGTCGGGAGCTCGTTGGATATGCATGATAGTCTGTAATGGTCAATGTGTTCATGTGGTGTCATCATAGGAATCAATGCTCGGAAGCTTGAAACGAGAATAGGATGTTGAAGAATAGCTTCAAAAAGGTGAGATTCTCACTGCAGGTGAGAGGAAGATGATTTATGTCTTGAAGGTGAAATTCATCTTGCATTAAGCGTAATTAGCGTATAACACATGGAGTAAAGGCGAGAATGTGTCAAGTACCGATAATTGTGGATTAGCAATCGGTTGGTGCACATGATGGATGAGTAGAAAGCGGTCGAGAGATCGACATCCGATCTACGGGAACTTGGTGTCAGGAGATTAGCATTTTGACCTCCCACGCTGATCGATCTTGGGGAGATGTGTTTGTTGTGTAATGATTGTTGTGTTCCTTGCAAAAGTCGGATCATCTCATTTTGAGACTCTTCCATTCGGCCCACGATCTTAAAGAGATTCTGTCGCGCCATCAATGGGGAGTGAGTAGAAAGCTTGGCGTCCTTGGTTTAAGTTGGTTTGAGAATGACGGGAGTTGGAGGAGAGCTCCATTATTCTGTATTGCTATTGGCCATGCGAGTGTTCACATAAATTGTGATTGAAGAGTTTCTTTTCCCACGATGGCGTAAATTGTTGTGCTAGAAAACTAGTTGCGGTAGAGTGAAAGTTTACACTTAGCTTTGTTGTGTGAAATCCAACACACAATTTAAAGAGTGAATAAGAAAACTCAAAATTTTACGTGAAAAATCAAAAGAGGAAAATCACGAGCTAGATAAAATCTTCCACTATGTATTTGTTTAGTACAAAATTTCTATAACGATTACAAATTGTACATGAGAAGTAATAATGAGAATCCAGAATCGATAATAATATATAATTAGCGTTGAAGTTGTAATAGTGGTATTGGCGGCGATAATGATGAGCAGCGAAATTAGTGAATATGAAGGTCATCATGATGTGATCGGCGGAGATTCGGCAGGATCAGCTGGCGGCGGCGGTGGTTGGCCGTCGGTGCGATTGTGCTTGGAGGATTTTCAAGCTTTAGAGCTCTCTCCTCTCTTGCTTGGGCTCCCCTCATATGAGGAATGAGAGGCTATTTATAGATTGGAGGAGTGACGTCTCTGTAAATACATACAAAATCCGAACCACTTCACTTCATCGGACGGCTCAGAATGATTCATTTGATCATTTGATGTATTTTAAGTATTTGAATGCTCAAATGAAGTCGAAATTATGAGATCTTGGCTTAGATTCTCGTCAGATGCTCGATTTGACTATAAACTTGATGCTTAAGAACTATTTATGGATTTTCTTGATATCAAAGTTTAAGGATATTTTAAGTCTTGATCTTGATTAGTTTATTTGAGGATCAACTTGCTTTTGACATCAAGATTCGTCTTGATTAGTAGAATTTTTCATGTCATATCAATGCTAATAAGCAACAGCCAAATTTTGAGGCTAAGAAATACAGATGAGAAAGAGCAAATACACAAAATGTTTAATTTAGAACAAAATGGCTAAGACAGATCTTCTCAGAAGACGAAGAAATGGAATACCAGTTGCTATTGACTTTCTCTAATTTATATTCTCGCCAACAGCAGATCAGAGTTTTTAGTATTTCTGTTGGAAGAAGGGAATAAAAAAAGTATTTCTAAATAAAAAATTTACTTGATAAAAATTGGTCGACTATCAAATCCTAACTTAAATCCCAAAGAATTCTCTTCTCGCCTCCTCTAGAAGCGGATCTAGGCACAATTGAGAGAAGGCAATAATCCTTTTAAATTTTATAATTTTTTTATATACAAAAATCAAATTAGTCATTTATTTTTTAAAAATTATTTTTTAAAAATTTTTGTCTAAACATGTAAATTACAGTATTTCTCTTTAAAAACTGAGGAGGCCAAATTCTTATGATTGTTAGAAAGGGCTTATATAAAATAAATAAATAAAATATATCTTTGCATCAGACCAATTTTTAAATGACAAAAAAAAAATTATAAGAATATTCTCATCAAAAATTGATAATTAATTTTAAAATTTAAAATTTTATTTTAACATGAGTTAAGGGTAACTTATTTATATATATATATATATATATATATATATATATATATATATATATATATATCACATTTATCTTAAATTATTTAAAAAAATTTAAATTTATCGTGACAAATTTTTTATTATAATATCTTGAATTTATTATTATTTTTAGTATGAAATTGGATTAATGATTGCATGGTTAGTGAAAAAGTAAAATAAAATAATTTAAAATTATCGCATGATTGATTAGCTATACGTTTTAAACGTGACACGCTGTCATTAATAATGTGGGCCCAGACATATTAAAATCACAATTAATTCGACATTATTATGGAAATTTTTTACACATAAATATCCATTAATTATCTCATTATATTAGTACTATTATCTTTTTTATTGTGGAGATATAGTAAAAAGGTAATACATTTAGGGATTGTTTGATTGATTGAAAAAAAAAAAACATTATAAAATAAATATAGTATAAAATGTATGTAGTGTATTTAAATTATTTTAATTAATTTATTTAAAAATTCTATAAATACATCAAATTTATTTTTTTATATAAAATAAATATAATGTAAAATATTTTGAATTATATTTTGATTGGAGTTTACTTGTCGGTGATGATCGGCTCTTATCAATATGGCGGTGGCGAAGCTATGATAGGCGGTCTCAAGAACAACATCTCTTGATATCTTGGATGTATTTGGAATTAGTTATCGGACAATTTTAAATCCAAAATTATTATGCATTGAAATTTTATTTTACGATAACAAATACTTAAAAAATTAGATTTTTTATATTCAGTTTACTTTATATTTTAAATATAGATAATCAAACAGCCCTTAATCTTAAAAATCTCGTCAAATTATGCGTCATCACCTACCAACTTTTTAGCTCATTAAAAGAATTTAACTTTAAACTGGAAAATAAACCCTAAATTTTGCAGTGAAAATAGTAATATGTTTGAGCAGTAGATCAACTATCACAAGTTAAACAAATTCTAGAAGATAATATAAAATGGCTTCCACGCTACATTTCTTTGCAAGTACTTAGCTGAACAAGAAAATACTTCGTCCAATCCACAAGGCATCGCCCCCAAGAAGACCACGTGTCAATCAAATTTCACTAATTATTTATCATAATTTCATTAATTATTTATAATAATTTCACAATGAGCGAGCCTTTCGGTCCAATCATATATATATATATATATATATATATATATATATATATATATATATATATATATATGATAATCGAAAATTAATCGATGGCGAATGAGCATTTTAAATCTTGATCTATCACGATTTCAAACTTTCTGATCAAAGCGGCGTCCGATGAAGCATAACATCAAGCGTATCGATCAAATCGAGATCATTTCGGATCATATCGGGCTGAAAATGGATCACGATCCGAAATGGTCAAAAAGCGGATATTTATAGTCGATCGGCGGCTCATCACGATCCAGCGAATCCAAGATCACCCAGCATCATTAAGGCGCGGATCATCAAAATACACCGTCGATCGGGGATCGCGAGACGTCAGATGGGAGTGGTTGGAGTTTTCCGAATTTACAAGGCGCCACTCCCAAAATCTATAAATAGAGCTTCATTCACCTTAGAGAGGACGAAATCGGTTGAAGACAGAGAGCTCGAGAACCACCGGTCGACTTTGGCGACGATCTATCCATGCCACCAGTAGTCAAGATCGAGGGCTCGCAGGAGATCGCCCATAGATTCGCTCTTTCTCGAAGATCAAGAGGTTGCTCAGAAGATCGGTTGCCGCTTTTGGGAAACTTCTCCATGGGTTGGAGTTGGGATTGTATTTTCTACACTCGGAATATTGTTTGCCTTGTAAACACCCTTCTCCGAACTAGCAAGGACTGTATCTTTGAACACATAGTGAAAGTTCTGGTGGGCAAGGCCGTGGTTTCCCTTACGGGTTTTCCACGTATATAACCTGTTATCACTTGTGTGTTGGATAATTTTTTGAGCTACGAAGATCTATCTCTGAATAAAATTCTCTAAAGCAGCAGTTTAGCCGTCTGTGGGAAATATTGTTCCCCATTGCTATATCTCCAATATGATTGGTAAGCGGGTTCGCTCCAACGCTCCTCATTCTGGATCAGGGGCAAGTCTCCAACACTTCTACATAGCAGACTTACGTCCCCGGTGAGGGTGTCGGGCCCCTCTTTGGAAGATCGCGTTCAAAGGATGGAGGATTCCCGAGCGAAATTCTTCAACTCTGCGAGAGGGCCGGGCGTTGGCTGAAGAGCCACGGGTTCCATCGGCATAATCATTTTCTTCACGAGAATGATTGCAGGAATGCGGATCAACAAGTAGAGAACCCCTTGGCACCACATCCATATCTTTGAACTTCGGATCTGCCCGGTTCTACTCACCCCACACGAATGGCTCGGCCACCGTGGTGAAACTCCACGTCATCTTATACGCGATGAACTTCTGACGGCAGTGCGGGAAGAGTTCCCGATCGAATGATCCATTCTCCACCTCTTCCAAAGCTTCGTCCCTCGGCGAGATCATCTCGCAATACCCGATTCGAGATTCAAGCTTCCCGGCATGGACCCTACGATGGCGATCCGTGCGAGCATATCGATCACTTTTGAGCGATCATGCACATTCGTGCAAATGACTCGTCTTGTGTCGGTTCCGGCAACTCTCAAAGACAGTACTTGGTTCTATTCGCGCTAAGGGTCCAGATCATTTGGAGAGCTTCGCCGGATTGTTTGTAGAACGTTCTGGCAACAGAGAATCATCGAGGATTCATCACATCTCTCCGAGCGATGGAGAGTCCCTCAAAGAATACTTCCGGTTCTCCTCGAAGCGACAGTCTGAGTAGATCGAGAACTTTTGAGGCGTGCTTCTGGAGGACTCCGGGGATACTTATTCATCATTAATGCGGGAGACAGTCCATTCCTATCCTGACTGGTCCACCGAATAGAGGCACAAATCTCCGTTGACGAAGCTATCAGTGCTCATCGGCAACAATTTGAACCACCAAGCAGCAAGCGGAAGAAGGTTCCCAAAGGTGATGTTCAAACATCTCGAAGAAGACAACCTCCCCCCAAAACCTCCTCAGCGACCTCAGATGACTCAATCAGAGAGAAAATATCTGACTCTCAACATGTCATGTGAACATCCTCGCTATTCGAAGAGGATAGCGTCAAGTGGCGACCTTTAAAGCACGAATTGGAAATCAAGAATTCGCCACTTTCACGCGTAGAGCACACCAGCGAAGAGTGCCTGGCGAAGGAGGAGATTGAAAGACTAATCGTCAGGTATCTAGGCCGTTTTATACAAAACCAACCTCGTCCACAAATCTTTGGGGGCAACCGGCTGAGGAACCATGGCGGTGAGATAGAAACAATTGCGGGGAGGGCGTGTTATCTAGCCAAATATTCATTGCGCCCTTCAAGAGCGAGCGAAGAAGTCTCGGGTTGACCATTCTATCACCTTTGATGATTTAGATCTAGAGGCTTCGCATCCCACATCAAGATCCCCTTGTGTCATCACGGTCGGTGATCCATGCTTCAATATTAAAGGATATTGATCGACAATGGGAGTTCGGTTGATGTTCTTTTTTACTCCACTTTCCTTAGCATGGGTATAGAAAGAAGCTTCAACCGGCGGTCCCTTGTATGGATTTGATAATCGGGTATTAGTGGAAGGGACAATCGGTCTTCCGTAACTCTTGGAGAATTTCCCGACCATGACCCACTTGATACTGATGCAATATTTGGGAGACCTCTCCAGTCTATATTCGGCGATCACATCGTACTCACCTCAGATGAAATTCCGACACCGGTGGCATCGGCGTGGTAAGTGGGAATCAACGAATAAGGCGTCTTGCTCAAATCAAGCAACCATTTACGTCGGTAACCCTCAACATCGAGAACTTCGAGATGAGGATGCCTCGAAGGGCTTCTCCGTTGAAGATGTAATTTGTCTTCTATCTCGAAGTTGATCCATCGAAGGTGAAGGTGGGATCGTTCGTCTCGATCAAATCGAATCGTAGATTTTTGCGTAAAATCAAGATATCTTTGCGGGCGCTCGATATTACGGGCATTGACGGGAAGTCATTCACTCTCCTCAAAGTTGACTCAACCTGCGGTGTCTGAAGAAAAGAACCTTACGAGCGATTGCGGGTCATAGAACAAGAAATCACCAAACTTACGGAAGTCAAGTTCATTCGAAGTCTACTACCCCACACGGTTGGCTAACGTAGTGTTAGTCGAAGAAAGCGGTTCTGGAGAATGTGCATCATACGCGACTTCGTGCATGCCCAAAAGATAGCTTCCCCTTCCTGTCGACCAACTAGTTGATGCGACATCGGACATCGATCGAGCTTCATGGATGCCTATTCGGCTACAATCAAATCGGGATGAACAAAAGCAGATGAGGAAGCAACATCCTTCCAAAGCAGATAAGGGAC
Organism: Cymbidium sinense; assembly: GCA_021442155.1. Taxonomy (NCBI): domain Eukaryota; kingdom Viridiplantae; phylum Streptophyta; class Magnoliopsida; order Asparagales; family Orchidaceae; genus Cymbidium; species Cymbidium sinense. The sequence continues at coordinate 108,424,320 of CM038225.1, forward strand.
TATCTTTGCTATCGAGGTCATGCCATTGGACTAAAAATCTTTGGAGCAACATATCAGCGCCTTATGAATAAGATCTTCAAGGATCTTATAGGGCACAATATGGAGGTGTATGTTGATGATATCTTTGGTGAAGAGCTTGGAAATATCACATATTTACGATCTGCGTGCTTTGACATTCTTCACACTACAAGATGCGGCTCAACCCAAGCAAGTGCATTTTGGAGTTTCCTCTGAAATTCTAGGCTTCATGGTCACTTGGGATAGAGGAGGCCAACCAGAAGATAAAAGCACTCAAGGACATGTCACCTCAAGAACGATCAAGGAAGTCGCGTTTGTGGAAGGATTGTACTTTATCACGATTCTTGGCCTTCGGAGATAAGTATCTACCATTCTTCAAAATCTTAAGGGGTGCACGAGGAAATGGATTCCGTGGACGGATGAATGTCGGCTTTTGAGCAACAGTCTATTTAGCTTCCCCTCTATTATCAAAGCCTATCCAAGAGAGAAGGCGTACATCTATCTTTTGTTTCTTCTCATGCCGTAAGCTCCATCGCGTCTGAGGAGAATTCATTGCAACGACCCATTTACTATGTCGGAAATCCTTTCGATCGAAGGGCCATCCACTAGCGATAAGCGGCGTTGGCCTAGTGCATTACGCGAAAATTGCGGCCGTACTTTCGGGGCACACCATCAGCGTCTACACTCATCTTCCATTAAGAACTATTACGCAAAAGCCGATGCGGAAGGTTGATGAAGTGGTCGGTCGAGCTTGGAGAGTTTGACATCCATTTTCTTCCGCGTCGATATAAAGTCACAAGTGCTCGTGACTTGTTGTAGAATGTACCATCCCATCACCACGAGCAGATCATTCATCACTCCATGACAAATCAATGGACATTATATGTTGATGGAGCTTGGTACCAGGTGCGGGGCGAGGAATTTTGCTTATCTCCCAAGTAAAATAACTTTAGAGTGCGGGCTTCGACTAAAGTTCCCGGCCACCAATAATGTCGCTGTGTACGAGGCCCTCGTAGCAGGACTAAGGCTTCGCCATTATTTGTGAGGTCGACTTAGCCATCTACAGACTCACGACTTGTGGCCTCGGGTTGAAGGAGACTTGATATGCAGTCATCGCGGCTTGCTCGATGCGTCTTTTGGCAAAGTCACTTCTTGCGATCGAGACCATCGGATAACTCATATTCTAAGGGAGGCGAGAACAGCGGCGGATGCCCTCTCCAAGTTAGCCACGCAGGAGATCTTTTCAAATACATAGAGGACATCCACTTTCCCAGTATTCAAGGCCCTTGGGTGATACAATCTCTGGAGGACCAAAAAGAATCTTCATGGATTGACCCGATCATGTCCTTTCTACAAAGCGGGGCCTTGCCAACAGACCACGATCTATCCGTCTCAGGCGTGCGAACTTCACCATGTCGGTGGCGAACTCTACAAGCGGTCCTTCTTAGGGCCCTACTTAAAGTGTCTACCACCGGGCTAACTATGCAATGCGAGAGGTTCATTCAAGAATTTGTGGTGAACATTTGGGAGGAAAAGCCCTCGCCCTCAAAATCATGAGGCAAGGTTTTTACTGGCCTACAATGAAGAAGGGCGCATTGGGTTTGTAAAGTGTAACAAGTGTCGGTTACATTCCAATCTCACTCATACACCATCTGATCACCACAATCGAGCAGTGGCCCTTTGCTCAATGGGGATCGATATAATGGGACCCCATTGCCAGAGCGAAAATTCATAATCTTGGCGTTGATTACTTCACGAAGTGGGTGGAAGGCTGAGCCGTGGCCAAAATCACGAAACAAATGCCAAGCAATTTGCGGAAAAATATTATTTGTCGTTTGGCATTCGGCAAAATCATCACCGATAATGGGGCCTTGAGTTCACAGGAAAGACATTCACATCTTTCTGCCAGGAGCTGCATATCCAGTTACTCCACACAGTTGTATCCCATCCACAGGCAAATGGGCAGACCGAAGTCACCAATAGGACAATACTAAAGGGCTAAAGACACGGGAACCGGGGCGATGGCGAAGAACTATCAATGTTCTTTGGGCTTACTTACATCGAGGACCTCTTGGAGAAGCAGCGCAATCGTGTTTTGGGCGGTATTATTCGGTCGACATCGAGTCCGAGCCTAGAACCCATAACTTTGATCGCGCGGCAGCGGCGATAAGCTTCGATCCATCTGATCTCCTGAAGAGACCCGCACATGTCAAGACTCAATGGCTTCCTATCGGAAAGGATTGCTCGGTTTCAACCGGGGGGAACCAATATCTGTTGGGGACCTGTCCTCGGTCTCGACTCGAGAAAAGGCCCACAAATGTAACAAACTCTCACCGCCAAGGCCTGCATGTGGTGGTGTCAAAATCAAGCGCATGTTCAAGCTTAAGGATAGTATGGGGAAGACTCTCCCACGCACTGAATGCTACAAACCTCCGTAAGTACTACCGGATGTATCGCCTTTTTTATTCTAGTGAATGCGAAAACATTATCGTGTATGTTTGTTACATTGTTATCGAATTAAACATTTATCGATACTTGTCGCATTTTGTCCAACCTTGGCATCAAGGTGTTTGGATTTATGTTTCTATCTATGTTAAAGTTCTCATACTTATTGTGACTTTTCTTGCTTATGCTTGCATTTTAAAACACCCACTCAAGAGATACGCAACTATTGTTGTATCTCATTCGTGGTAAGATCGATCCCGTGGAATTCGACCGATCTTCCTCTGTGTTAACATGTAACGCGATAAACAACCTTGGATAAGTTGGCAATCCTCTATAGACCGCCTACAACTTTCTCCATAACAAAGTTAACATCATCGGTAAACGCCCGATACACAACCGATAGATGAGAGGTTCGAGAGAACCTCTATAAATATATTCCGCAAGTTTGTCATCAAGTAACGCCTCGTAATGATCTTAATAGATCGAATTATCCTAAAGGGATTCGATGATCTCTTCTACCGAATCTTTATCATCGAGTACACTTTGACACACAACTCAAAATATTCACAAACAATTTTGTGGATTGTTAATATTTCTCGCAACATACAAGTACAATCAACCGAAATAATATACAACACCGCACAAACATAAAGGAACTACAACTACACGCTTGATGGTCTCATCGTAGATGATGAAGAACTATTCGAGTCATCCTGCCGCTAGAAGGGTCTGGGAAGCTAGGAGAAAGGACCTCAACACGCCTCCTACATGATACGCCAAGCGTGTCCCCTTCAAGAAACCTCGATGAAGCCTTCATCAACACACCGCCGCTCCAAAGCCTTCACCTCTACATCATACACGTGGTCTCGCCTCAACGTGATCCTCAGATGATACTCTCAAGTTCTTTGAAGTCCTCCACGTGATCCGCTCCCCGCTTCTACCCGAGATAAGTGCGCCTCTTTCTCCGAAAAGGCGAAGGTAACTCTCGGTTCTTTGCCTCAAGACTAAACCTTCTAAAAGATCTTCGATCCTTTCATGCACAACCAACCTCGTTTCTAGCCTCCACTAATTCATCCCGAGTCCGCCAACTTCCCGACAAAAAAGAAAGAGAAGTCGCCAACTCGTCCTGCACTCATCAAGTTGATTCTCCAACACCTGACATCTCTTTTACTTTCTCCACATACCGCTTCTTATATTCACCATGGAGAAACTTGACCTTCACGAACTCAATTCCATATTCAAGACAATGTTCATTTTGAAGTCAAGTTCTTGCTTCTTCAATATCTCAAATAAGAAAAATTACGTTAAGAAAATGGGAAATAAAAGATGAAGAAAGGATTGTTACCGCTCTTCTAAGATGTCGACACTACGAGAATGATTCAACACGCCCTCGTGAATGAAGATCCTTGGGGACATGGGGTCCGACTTTTCGCATCGATATCACCATCACCTCTTCGCCCTTTTCCTCTTCTATCGGACGGTCCTTCACGGAAGAAGCCGAGGACGGGAGATCCCGGAAACCTCTTTGTTGGGCTTTCAACGAATCGCAAGACCGGATGAATAAAGCCCCGCCAACAAAGATTCCTCCGCACAAATTGCTGATATATCAATCTCAAATCAAGATCTTCAATATTCGGAATTTCGATCCAGGATATCTTCATCACCAACTCAGGGAATGGGTAAATCTCTTTTCCCATTTCTCGAGAGACCGCCATCATTCTTCAAAAAAAGAATCGCTTGCAACTCTTGGGAGGATCCTTCGTCCGAGGTCAAGTCGACTCGCAGTGATACGACCATGTGCATCGCAGTAAACTTGCACATCCGATGGCGGTAATATCAGGCCGCGTCGCACCACGCCTTCAAAAAAAGACTATAAGTCCCATCACGATCGCCATTGCCCGTCGAAAACTGGAAATGCAACCTCGATGTCGACAAAATGGCGATCATCTCGGGATGGGGAAACCGATCTCCAAACTCATCTCGTAAGTGGTGAAATACCCCGGCGGCGGAGATTGAGCTCTATCAGACTTCTTCGGACACTTAAGAACCAAATCATTCGGCAAATAATATTTTTCCAAGCACGATCAATGTGTCTCCGCGGATCGACAACTCCCACGAATCTTCGGCCCTCCCATTTTAGAAGGTTCCCTGTCACTCCTACAAGGGTCTGACGTGTCTCTTTCAAAAGATTCTCACCCATCTACAAACAGCAACTCGCATGATCGAGATGAAAATTATTCCAAGGAGAGTGCCCAAACTCCCACCGTGGGAGGGCTGCACTCGCTTGTTGGAGAGGAGAGTGAGGTTGATCCAAGAAGAGTGCCCAAACTCCCACCGTGGGGGGAGGGCTATGCACTCGCTGGAGATGAGGTGAGGTTGATCCAAGAAGAGTGCCCAAACTCCCACCGTGGGCTATGCACTGGCTGGGGTGAGGTGGATCGAGGTGCAAACTCGCTGATTAATTTTCTACAAGAAAAAGTAGGAACCGCGAGCTTTGATCACCTCCTCAACGGAGGTCCACGAGGTGATTCTTCGAGGAAACACCAACAACGACGATGTGGCCTTGATCGCTCTCTAACCTGGACGGTCACGATGGTAAACCGAACCACGACGTATACCGCGGTCCGACGCTTCAAATAATCCAACTCAAGAAGCAAAGGAGAGAATCACATTTCTCTTACCCTGTGGGTTTTATAGACCCCATAGGATAAAGGGTAAAACCCCATCCTTCAAAACCGCCAAAGTCGAAGTTCTGTCGCGTTCATGCTACAAGCCGACGCCGCATGACGGCCGCCGCCCGCTTTGGCCCGCCCGCTAGTCCGGACCGCCCAGCGCCCTCAAGGACGTGGGTCTGGCGCTATCGGGATGCGAATCGACTGGCCTGGCACGCCATCGCGCGTGGCCACGCGTCGTTGTGGTTCATGACGCTCGCAGCGAATGACGAGCTTCGCACATGGCCCACGCCAGCGACGTATGCGCTGAACCGACGCATAGCCCGCCATTCGCTGGCGCACTGGCTGACCACAGAATCGAATTCTGGTACGTAGCCTATGGGCGCTTATACAAGGCTACATCGCCAGCCACGGCTCGCAGCGCCAAGGGTCCCCTGAAACGCTGAAAACTTCCGTAGTGTCCAACAGTCCATAACCTCAAATATCGCACCCACACATACCTATGCGATTTGTACTGATCGCTTCCACGCTTATAATATTGTCGCATGAAGATCTGTTCTCAAAATACGCAATGGACTCTCAATTTCATTTGCTATTTTCAAGATTTGACATATATTTTGGATGACCGAGATAATGTCACCCAAAAATAACCGATACATCCTCGAAAATTAACTGATCAACAAATCTCAAGGCATTTTCGAAATGCTTCGATCTAATCACCGACAAGAAACTTACAAACCGACTGCCTCGATGAGACGAACATAACAACATCAAGCATAGTCCGATCCGAATTCAATCGACTGATCAAGATCTATGAAAAATGGATCCCGATCCGCCAAATGGTCACAAAACGGACATATTTATAGATCGAGTGGCGCCGACACTCCAACGAATCCAAGATCACCCAATTGACATCATTAAGGCACCCGATCATCAAAATACACTCGATCGGGGATCGACGCCGTCCGATGGGAGTGGTTGAGTCGAATTTACAAGCTGCTACCACTCAAAAAATCTATAAATGAGCTTCATTCTCACCTTAGAGGACCAATCGATTGAAGACGAGACTCGAGAACCACCGCCGACTTTGACGCCAACGATCTATCACCACCGCTACCACCAAGAAGGCAAGACGTGAGTCGCTCTAGGAGATCGCCCGTGGGACTAGAAAAGGCCGCTTCGCCCCTTTCTCCAAGATCAAGAGGTTGCTCCGTAAGATCGCCCTCGCTGGGAAACTTCTCCTTGGGTTGAGTTGACCGATATTGTATTTTTCTACACTAATATTATTTCACCAGAAACACCTTCTTCTCCAACTAACGAAGCAAGGACCAGATCTTTGAACACATGAAAGTTCTAGACGGCAAGCCTGGTTTTTTCCTTAACGGGTTTTCCACGATAACGTTCATATCTCCCGCTTGTGTGTTGATAATTTTGCTAATGAAGATCTCGTGATCTAGGAATAAAATTTCAAGACGCAACAATATATATATATAATATATATATATATATATATATATATATATATATATATATATATATATATATATATATATATATATATATATATATATAACATCAATATTCAATATCACTATCATCAATATTTTTAAAGTGAAATATATATTTTTCAAATATAAAAAAAATATTAAATTAGTAAATATAAAACTTTGAGTATTAAATATATAAATACATAAAAATTATATGCTATATATATAAATTTTCTATTTATTATATAATTATTTATGATATCATATATATTTATCTTCTGTCAGGAATCCTAGCAGTATTAATTATTTATTCTAATGATTTATTTAATCATCGATGCCATTAAATTTTATTATTGATTGACATTATTGGGCTGTTAATTTTTTTTTTTTTATTTAGTCATATGTATAGGACTGTTAAATTTAGATTATTTTTATTTGATATTTATAACTATGCTCACCAACTAAATTCTTATTTTACATAAATTTTCAAGCTTTGGGTGGCTCTCCCTAACTTTGATTTGAATCAACTATACACAACTATATATATATAAAATACATAATTTTATATTTATATATATATCTACATATCTAGCACCTAAAGTTTAATATATATAAATTAGCACATTTTCTATGCACTAAAAGGTGCATTCTATTTTAAAATTTTAATAATTGTGTTATTTTATATGTAATATTAAAATTTTGAGTATTACTTATTTAAACATGGAAATTAAGGAGTTAGATATGTAAAAATATAATATATTTGTGTTATGTATGTAAATATCTCTATGCAAAAAAAATTAAAGATAAGTGTTAGAAATGTAAATACATAATAATTATCTTGGTATCCATGTAAATCTTCTTTAATAAATTTTAAAAATTTAAAATTAAATTAATAGTCTATATTATTGAAATCATTAAAAATAAACAATAAAATCAATTCATTAAATTTTGACTGACACGTGGCCCTCTTGGGGTGATGCCTTCCAATGATCAACACTTCTTGATAAGTCTCCTTTCTTTTTTAATCCCGCAGGGCAAAGTTTTTTTTTCCTGTTCAGATAAGTACTTGAGAAGAAATGTAGAATGGAAGCCATTATATTATATCTTCCTGAATTTGTTTAATAGTTGATCTACTGCTAAATCATACTACTATTTTCACCACAAAATTTAATTATATTTCCATTTTATTATTAAATGTTTTGATGAGATAAAAAGTTGATTTAAATGAATAACTTTTATACCCATCATCTCTAGTTCATATGCTTAACCCCTAACGCTCGATCTCCGGAGTCACTTCCTTCGGGATATCAAGAAAATGATGAAATTTGTATCAGAAAAGATTATAATTATACCTACAAGATGAGTGAGGTGTTGGATGAATACCCTTCAAATAAAAAAAAAACCTTTTATGATTTCTCGGCAACAGAAATACAAAAATTCTGATCTGCCATTGGCGAGACTATATATAAGAGAAAGTCAAGAACAACTGGCATTCTATTTCTTCCCCTCTGAGGAGATCTGTCCCAGGTCAATTTGTTCTCCAAATACCTAAACATGGCGCTTGCTGTGATCCTCCTGCTCACTTCTCATCTGCTACAAACTCAAGCCACTTTGGCTTTCCTACGAGGTTTGGTTATAGCAGTATTTATATGCCTCATCGCAGTATAAATATATAATTATTTCTATACAATTTCTCCCCTTATTCGAACTGGTTCTGAAGTTCCCAAGATCGAATTTTTCTTAATAGAAGAGTTGATGTTTTGATTTGACGTGTGTGAATCGATTTTTTTAATCTGCAAATCATTGCGTGTTCTTTGTTATTTCTGTTTTTTTTTTTTTTTCCTTGTAGTAAAGAGGGCAAATCTACAATTACTTGATGCTGCTTTTATGTTATTTTATTTGGGTTTATTTCTGCAACAAATTGTTGCTGAAGTTATTCAAATGAAGCTTTTGCAAAGCTCTAATGGGTTAAAAACCTACCAGACAAATTATTCTTTACTTGGGAGCGAAAGAGGTGACTTGAAAAGCTGCTAAACATTCACTCTTCAGCACTCGGAGAAAATCTCTGTTTTTGCTTCTCTCTTTTTTTCCCCCATTTTATAATCCTCTCTAAGTCTCCACTTAGCTATCAATCTGTATCAGTAAGTGCTTCTATCTCTCTCTCTAGAGAGAGAGAGAGAGAGAGAGAGAGAGAGACAGTGATTCCCTTCTCATATGCCAAACATAGAATACCCTTCCTAATAGAAAAGGATTTCTTTGAGGTAAGATGAGAATTTCACCGACTTGTTAAAGGCATGTTTATATTATTTTAATTTTTTTTTTGTCTTTTAAAACAAATACTTTAGTAAAGAAGATCGTTTTGATGACTTGTTTTATTTCTATTTTTTTAAAAACAAAATGACCTGTTTCTGGAATTGTATTTTCAAATGTTTTTGTGAACATGTCAATGATTGTTTCAATTAAATTTAATAAAAAAATAACTATTAATTAATGATCATGATGTTATCTTTTAAGTTAATCTTAAATGATATTTAATAAGAATTATTCAAATTTATTTGTAAATTAGATGGACTTAATTCTGATAATTAAATACATCTTAATTATGTTCTTGGTTCTTGCTTGCCAAATATATTTTTGCAAATTAAAAAATAAGTGGATAGTCCAAATATGTTTTGGTTTGAAGTGAAAATATATTAAATAACTCATTGCTTTTGATGTTACACACCAATTACAAGAATTTTTTTCAACTAGGAATTATATGGCTAGCAGCTAAGACATCAAGCCATCATCATCATTAATCTCATCCTAACCATTTGAGGATCATGTTATCAGTTATAGTTCTCATTCCATTCTTATTGAGTGGAAAATTAGGTATTCATTCAATATGAGCTTGTTTATTTTACCAATTCTAGCATATTATTTTTGATCCGTCATTTTTCTTTTTAATTAGCAAGGGGCTAAAAATTCTTCGTATATTTATTGTATATTTTTGCATGCTTAATCATCTAAGTGTGCATTTGAGACAGCTTTTTGATTGCTTTACTTTTCAAAAAGCAACCACAATTGTATTTATCAACTTTTAGCTGTTTTTTAGAAAATTTTGAGGTAGAAACCACTTTTTAAATAGAATTGTTAAAATATGTTGGTTGTCAAAACATTTATGTCTAACTTTAAATATATATATATATATATATATATATATATATATATATAAAATCTATAATAACTTTTCAAAAAAGTTACTTTCCCTATGACAATTTTATAATCATCTTAACAAAATAGTTGTAGCTTCTCCAAATGGACCCTTAAGTTTATACTTTACAATATATACTTGTTGCGTGCTAGAGAACCAGTTGCAGTACAATAAAACTTCACGCCTTTGCTTCAATGGAAAATCCAACACGCACGCAGATAGTTGAAAAAAAATAAGGAACTCCAAAATTTTTATGTGGAAAACTGAAGAGGATAAAATCACTCCTAACCCAAGAAAATCTTCCACTATGTTCTTTTAGTACAAAGTACACGGATTACAGATGAGGTCTGACAATGGAATCTGAATCGACAACAATAATTATGGCAATGCAAAATTGTTGTCATGACAATGGCGAATGAATGCCAGTGATAACCAGGATGACGACCATGGAGATGGTCAACGATGGCGGTAGTAGTGGTGACCGACCAGGTGGTCAAATACGATGATTGATGGTGGTGGTTTGAGCGGCGCAGGCAGATGATAATAGCGACGTGACCGGCCGATATGGTTGGTGGTGATGACAGCGATATGGTGACGGCGGTGGGACCGGCGGTCGATAATGGTCGACGGTTGTTGGCGGCCAACTACGGCTGGTCACGACCGTCAGTGGTGACGCTGATTATACTGGATTTTCGCTTTAGCTCTCCTTCTTTAGCTTGGCCTCCCAAGTTTGTTTCTAGCTTATATAATAATCAAATAAATAAACATTAATAATTAGTTTGTTAATAAATAAATTAATACATATAACATATTAAATTACAAATCGTAATAATAAGTAAAGTTATATTTTTGGATGAAATAAGTAATGTCATCCAAAAATAGGGAGACAACTGATATGACATTTAAAATTTCACTAGTTGAAGCACGAATCTTGATGTCGAGAGCAATCTGATTCTGAGTCAAGACTAACCCAGATCAAATGCTTAAAATATATTGAAAACTTTGTGATATCAATCGACTCCTAAATATGAATTATTTATAGTCAAATTGAGCATCTTAACGAGTCGAATCTAACAAACCTAAGATCTCATAATTCTGACTTCATTTGAACATTCAAATACTTAAAATATATCAGATGATCGAAGGAATCATTTCGAGCCGTCCGATGGAGTGTTTCAAGATTTTGACTTCAATGACCAAAATGTCCTCTCAAAATCCTATAAATAAGACTTCATTCATCATAAAGTAAGGAGAAACTGGGGAACGAAGGCGAAGAGAATTCTAAAGTTTGAAAATCTCCAAGCATAATCGCCACCACTGAAGCGCCGTCGACCACCACGCCGGCCTCGCCGCCAACCACCATCATCTCTGTATCACCACCAACCACTGAGCACCGTCCGCCTCGCGGACACTGGTCACCATCGCTGACCGCCGGCCCGTCCAACCACTACCATCATCATCATCGTTTTCGACCACGTCATTTTACCACCACCATCCGCCATCATTGCCATCTCCGCGATCACTACCTTCACTGCCGCCGAATTGCTGGCCACCGCCACTATCACAATGCTATTTACAAGCATGCCTAACCATCGTATAATTTGCTCGATTTTGATTCCATTGTCGCTTTCATATACAATTAATCTGTGACGTAAACTCATACATAGTGGAAGATTTTTAAGCCCGTGACTTTTACCCTCTTCCCGAGATTTTTCAAATTTGAAGCTTTTATTTTGTTTTCAACTATTCGCAGATTTTCTATCGAGCAAGGTGTGAAGTTTTATTCTGCCGCCACTGGTTCTCTAGCACGCAACAATACTATTATATAAGCCCAAACCAATAGAGGTGGATTACTAACACTTTCTACAACAAACTTAAAAATCATTAGCTCACAGCTGAATGAAGTTTTTTTTTTGAAGTCTTCATTGAATTCAAACTAGAAAAAAAAAAAGACATTTTTCATAAAATACTTCCACTTCATTCAATCATGATGCAATGCAGGTGATGAAGAAATCAATGCCCTCGGCCGTCCGCATCACAAAATCTTCCATCCGTCATCTAACTCCTGCGTCTTTAGGCATTATCAAGATCCCTTAACGCTTGCCCCCTGCGAACAATGCGATTCCTGGAACTACACTCCACAGAAGTTCTTGACAGTTGTGGGAACATACTTCTGCCTGAAAGCTGTTGGAGCTGCTCTTCCGGCCAAGCTTAGTATTCAATGCGATGTCTCGGATTCCCAGTGGACTGTAGTATCAGGATCGCAGGCTACTCATCTTTCGACGCAGCTGGAGGATGGGACTGTCCTTTGCTTGGATGTTGATGATGACAACAAAATAGTAACCAACCCTTGCAGAAGTTTCAGCGGTGATGCCAATGCTGCTAATGGTGACAGCCAATGGTTCGAGATTAGTACATTCAGCTACAAGAAAGCTTTAGGTGAAAAAGATAGTGTTCCTAATTATGTGTTCTAAGTATTGAATGAGCACTTTACTGATAATTCCAATGTAAATTCACAGCTTTTAGAATATTATATGTTATGTATGTGTGATTAATAAATGTGTTTCCAAGGAAAAAATATAAAGGTTTGTGTGATTTAGCAAAATCCCAAAAGGTCTCTGATATTTTGCAAGTGGTCAATTTATTCTCAGACTATCATATTTCTCTAATTTAGTTGCTGACTATATTTAAAATTAAGCCAAAATAGTCTTTTGAGGACTATATTATGATCACTTTTGTGTCACTATTTTTATAAAAGTGATCATTTTGGATCAATTTTGAATAGTCAGAGATGAAATTATAAATATATAATATTCTGTGACTAAATTGGCCACTTGCAAATAGTCAGGGGATCATTTTAAAATTCATTACTATTTTCATCTTGTCTCTTTGTTGATGATCAGGAAACATTGAATAGTATAATCCCTGAAAGAGATTGAGATGTCTTTGAAGTTCCTGGAATGGATCACTGGAAGTGATGCAGTACTCATTTGGTTAATCTCTAAGCTTTGATTTATTATAACTACAATGAAGTTTAGTGAACAAGGTCGCTAATAGAATTACGAGTTATAGTTCCATTTTTATTAGTATAACAGACATCAATCATTAGTCCTATTTTTGGGGCGGAATGTGTGGTTTGTTTGGATGTTGATGATGACACCAAGCATTTTTGCAGAAGTTTCAGCAGTGATACTGAAGCTACTGAGAGAGTTTCAGTTAATGGCTTCAGATTTCTATAGTTGGACACCAAGAAATAATGGCCAAGAGGTTTTCTTGGTTGTTTATCTTATGCATAAAGTATCAACTTGCTGATAATTTACATATAAATTCAGAGACTTCAGAATATGATTAGGTGTTTGTTTAATTAGTAATGTGTTTCCATGGAGAGAGTGTAAAATTGTGTAAAAATTCAAAAAAAAAAGAGTGCCTCAAAGTCATTTTTTAAAATAATTTTAATTGCTTGCCATAGTTATCACTATTGTACCCGGTTATTACAACCAACCGTTTGCTAGCTACCAAAGATGTTGTCAGTGACTATCATTGTTGTGGTTATCATCGACGATTATCACTAGCCACTGTCATTAACGACTGTCACCACCATCATAGAATACAAAAATACATATTTTTTTTAATATATTTTATATAATGCAAAAAAATCAAACTAAACTAATGTTTTTTGATCGATTTGGTTTGATGTGTAAATTCACAATTCAAGTTTTGGTTGTAAATACTGCGCTATTTGATCTTCAATTTTAGCTCGGTCAAAAAAAAATTGATTAAACCGAATAAATCAAAATAGTTAAGAAATTCAATATAAATATGTTATTTTGATTATAAATGCTAAGCTATTTGTATAAATCAACAGATTTCTATTTATCTAAAAAATTACGTATCAAATTTATTAGATTGAATTTTAACTAATTAATTCATAAAAAAAATAAAAATTCAATAGTTAGATCCTTGAAGATAATATTCAAGGTATATTTTATCATCACAATAAGTTTAAATTCATATTTGTTAAAATTTAGTTTTACCATCATATTTTAATTATATTATAATTTAAATTCATATTTGTACATTAATTTTACACTAGTCATATGAGTTATACCATTCAATTGTTTATAATTATCCATATTCTCTTGACCTTTAGTAATAGAGCTACAAATGAGCTGACTGTTCAACATGCTACTCATGATAGCTTGATTAGAGCTCGTCCATGATCATTTGATTAATTAATCAAAAGAGTTTGAACATTTTTGTAAATACTCAATTGTTAATGAACAAGATTGAATAGCTTGTCATTTGGTTCATTTATGTTCAGTAACAATATCAATTAAAGGTAGCAGATAAGCTCATTAAGGAGCTCGATTATAGCTTGAGTACGACTCAATTAATACTTATTCGTGAGCAATATTATTTAAATTATTATTATTTTATGCTTAATAAGCTTTAATTGACATAACACATATATTTCTCAATAAAATTGTTCACAAAACAAGCTCAATTAAGGCTTGAGTAATGCTTGTTTATTTCATTAAATGAGTTGCTTGTTAACAGACTCGACAATCCCAATTTGAACTGAGCTGGTGAACAAACTCAAGGTGAGGTCAAATAAAATTTTCTTAAACGAGCGCAAACTTTAACATCATCCAAAAAACGCGTATCAAGCTCAAACTCGATAATTGTAAACAAATTTGAACTCAAACAAACACATACTTGTCTTAGCTCACTTCATTTAAAGCCCTACTTAGTAATATATCATCTTAGCTAAATTGTATTAATATAAGATAAGAGTCATTAACATAAAAGAATAAAAAATATGTTTATTACATTTTAAAAACAATTTATATAAACATTATATAAATTGTTATTTTAGCAAATAATAATTTATAAAATACTCAATTATTAAAAACTAAAATATTTTTAGCTTTTAAAACATATTTAATATAAAATATAAAATAAATTTAATATTTTTTATTCATTATAAATAAATTATATCATATAATAAATTAAATAAAAAATTATTTTTATATGATAATTATTCTATACTTTCTTTAAAAAGTACATAATTATATACTTATTCTATACTTCATTTAAATGAATACTAAATTAGATGATTTTAATGTAAATTTAAATACAAAGCCGTACTCCACCATAACTTCAGAGTTAGGCAGGTGAGAGAGAGAGAGAGAGGAGAGCAATGCGTAGTATTTCTTCTTGTTGAGAAAGAATCGCCGAGGTCGTACTTTTTCCGCGAAGCCCTAAACATGCTTCTTTCAGTGATTCCCCTGCTCTCCTCGCAGCTGCTATTGCTTCAAACTCATACCCCTCTGGCTTTACCATCCATACCACCAGGTTTGATCAAAACCATTTTTCTAGGTTTCATCGCCGTATTTGATATAAATTCTGTGTGGTTTCTAACTTTCTATCCTCTTGAATCTTATTGGAACTTTTCCGCCGTATAAACGTGTAATTATGTGAATAAGAGCAGAATTCTTCCTCTGAGAAGAGTTGATATTCTGATTAGATACGCGGGATTCATCCCTTTACTTGTAAATCGTTTCATATTCTATGCGATTTCTGTTTTTTTTTTTTTTCAGGAAATAAAGAGGCAAATCCACCTTCGTTGGATCCTGCTGCTGTTATTATTATTATTATTACTGGGTTATTTTCAGTGACAAAGTATTGATTTAAGTTATTCAGAAGAAGGATTAAGAAAGTTACAGTCGATAAATTTACTATTAGCCATTATTTCTTGAGTGAATAGAGTTACCAACTCACGAAATTGGCCTGTTTGGTTACAAGTTGGATTAAGTTAAGTCCTTTAATTTCAAATTTGGTGATTTTAAGAGGGTTAACAATCTGAAAGTTGTTTTGCGTGACAACTTTTAATTGTTGTTAAATTTTGATTCAGTTTGGCTATTTGTTTCAGGATCTAAGATTTGTGAGTGTAAGAATCCCTGTGAATGATGGGATTTAATAATAAAGGGGCTGAAATGGGCTTCATCAAAACAGTAAAATTGAAACTCCCAAACTTCAATTTGGCAGTATTTAAACTAAATCTTGCTTAACCAAACAGCCCCAAAATATTATGCAGTGACTTAATACATTCATTCTTCAGTAGAGAATTTATGTGCTTCAACAATTTTGTTTCTTTAGGTGATCAAGTCATTAATAAGAGTGAGCGATTCAGATATTTAGGCTCTATTGTTCAAAATGATGGTGAAATAGATGGAGATGTTATTAGTAAATTCAAGTTGGATGGTTGAATTGGAGGAATCATCCCTATTATGTGTAGAAAAGTTCCACTTAAACTTAGAAAATTTTATAAGATGGTGGTAAGACAATGACTTATAGTGCGAATATTAGTCAATAAAGAGAAACATAAGACTAAGTTAAGTGTTATAGAGATGATGATGCTGTGGATAAGTGGCTTTAGAGATAGAATGCAAAATGAGTATGTCTGGAAAAGTCAGTAGCTCCATGGTAGACAAGACAGGAGAGTCGCTTAGATGGTTTTGGCCACAGCGGCTACCGTCCAATGACCTACAGAGAGATATTAGATTTTTGTTGAAAGGTAGATAGACTAAAAGACTTGGTAAGATGTATAAAAAATGATCAGTATACTTGAATTAAACGGATTAATTCTATTCAAACGGCGATTCAAGTAAATGACCCCTTTAGTGGGATTAAGGCTTGTTGTTGATGTTGATGTTGAACAATTTTGTTTCTTTGTATAATCTTATATAAGCTTCACTTATCTATGTATCTGCATCAGTAAGTGCTTCAGACTCCAATGCAAGGTCCTATTTTTGACAGTAGATTTGTGCTACTTTCCTCTACACTTACAAACCTCGAATGCTCCATCTTTTCTCATGGAAAAGAAAGAACTTGTTTAGTTGGATGCAGTTGGAAATTCCTCATACTCAACACATATTATTTGTGTTTCTTCCGTCCCTTTTCATAATTGATATTTGTTCAGTATTTTTTGAAATATAATCATTTATAATTCCATGTGCATAAGTTCTTCTTTATTACCTTATTATTGAATCAAAATAACTTGATTCATTACGGCTATATCATAAAATCTGTCTCTCTCTATAATTTTTTTCTTATCAGATACTGTTTCTACTGTACCTTTATATTTCAAGCTCCCAGCTTTACTGTTCCTGCATCAAATCACTAGGGCTGGATCTATAGATTTTGCCGTGCATTAACTTCTGAACTCACTAAATGAAGCTTCAGAACTTCACATTTAATTCACACTAAAAAAATTCACTTTACATACAATATAAGAACAAATTCTGATAAATTTTCCCTTGAAAACCAGCCAAAGCCAAATCTTTTTTTGAATCAATATGCAGGCCATGAAGCAAGCAATGCCATTGTCCGTCCACACATCAAAATCTTCCACCCGTCTTCTAAATCCTGCATCTTTAGGCAGTTTTATGAGAATTCCCTCAAGCTTGCGCCCTGCGAACAAAGCGATTCCTGGAAATACACTCCACAGAAGTTCTTGACAGTGGCTGGAACATATTACTGTTTGAAAGCAGATGGGCCTGCTCTTCCTGCCAAGCTCAGTATAGCGTGTGACGTCTTGGATTCCCAATGGACTCCTGTATCGGGATCACAGGCTACTCATCTTTCGACGCAGATGGAGGACGGAACTGTGCTTTGCTTGGATGTTGATGATGACAACACCATTGTCACCAACTCTTGCAGAAGTCTCAGCAGTGATGCCAATGCTATTGAAGATGACAGCCAGTGGTTTCAGATCAGTGCGTTCAGCCAAAAGCGACAGTAGGGGTTGAACATGGTGAATGTTAGAAGTACTATATGAGTACTTTCTAATAATTCTTATGTAAATTCAGGGTCTTCAGAATATGATATGTTGTATACGTTTGAAGAATGATGATTTTCAGCAGAACAAGTTGGATATATATTTCTATGTTTTTTTCTCTCTTTTTTTTTTTTGGCACATTTACATACATAGGGCACAATTTTTATGTATTTGCTTATCTAACATCTTAACTGTGATATTTACATAGATAATACTTTCTTATGTATGAAAAAGTGTATTTCGTTATAAAAAAAAATTAGTGGTGGTGATATATTTGATGTGATATTAAATGTAAATATATAAGAATTGTGCTATCTATGTAAATGCCTATTTTTTATGATGACTGGAATTTTTTTTATTTAATGCTCTGAAGGAGAGTGGTCTCTGAAGCAGTTCATCTCCAAGCTGTAATTGATGAAAATTACAGTGGGAATATTAGAATTTTGAGTTATAGTCTGATTGTTTTTAATATGATAAAATGTCAATTATAAGCCATATTTTTTTAGGATGGAATATATGATATTGATGATGACAACAGCTTCATCACCAGCCATTGAAAAATTTTCTGTAATGATTCCAGAGCTCCTGAGGATGGCAGCTAATGGTTTCTGATTAGGGCATTCAAGGACAAGTTTAGGAGCTAAAGAAGATAAAATTTTAAAATTTATTATTTATTAAATAGTAGAAGTGAAGATTTAGTTCAAATAAAATACATTAAGGATGAAAATTATAAAATATTTTTTTTAGAAAAAGATATTGAACATAGTGGATGTAATATTTTGATAATTTTTTTTTAATTAAGATTGTAATATGATTGACTTTAACGATCTTAATGTACTAAATTAAAATAGAGAATTTTATTTTTATCATTTTTTTATTTTTAACAAGAAATATTTATCCCATTGCATGTGATCGACCACATGAATCTTTATTCTTCATTATGTCCTATCAAATAACAAATTCTTATTTAATTTTAATAAAATAATACCATTTTTTATACTTTCTAGCCAAACTTTTTAGGAATTTCTCTACCTTCTTTAATATAAATTGAATCTAATACACCACTCTCCTAATTGGTTCATTTAAGATAATTCTCTCTAATCTTATCTGCCATTGGAGCTGCTCCAACCTTTTCATATTTTATCTCAAAGTGTAAGATCACTCATCCACCTGAGCATCCTCATCTCTGCAACACTTAATTTTCTATTTCCCTTTTATTGGTCAATATTATGCATCATAAAGCAATGAAGGTCTCACCACCATCTTATATAATTTCCCTTAAATATACTTTTCTATTACACGATAGGCCCGATGTATTCCTCTACTTCAACAATCTAACTTGGATTCTATTAATAACATCCATCTATTTCACCATCACTTTGAACAGTAGACCCAAGATATCTAAAGCATTCACTCTTGTTACTGACTTGATCACTCATTATCATAACCCCACCATTAGATCTTCTACAACTAAAATTACATTCTCTGTATTCAAATTTAGATCTACTCAAACAAAAGCTTTTAGACTCAAAAGTTGACCTCCATAATTCAAGCTTCTCTTAAGTCTCTCTCTAAATTTTATCAACAAGAAGAATATCATCAACAAAAACATAAACCAAGGCAATCCTCCTGTAAATGTTTAGTAAGAACATCCATAACTAAAGAACAAAGACATGAGCTTATAGCTGATCCTTAATGCAATCCAACTTAAATAAGAAAATACTTGGTCAAGCCTCCATGTGTTTGAACACAAATAATATCTCCAATATATGTATCATTAATGACTTGAATATAACACAGATTAAATACTTCCTTTTTTTAGAACTCTCCAAAGAACCCTTGAAACTTTATCATCGAATACCATAATCTCTAATTTCTTGCATTCATATGAATTTTAGGAATCATGAAATACAAATTCCCTAATTGGACAGTCCATTGCGACCAGGATAGAAATAATTTATACAAGCTCAATTGAAGATTGTATACCAACCTAATAACAACATAGAAAGTAGAGTGTTTAAGTACAAGGATCTCAAGCAACTCAACCCTCTCTATTTGTGACCATACATCAACTGTAGTAATGCAACAAACAATTGTGAGATCTTATCATTACAATCTACAAATTCAAAAACCAAGTATATTGTCTGAATATCAAAAATCAAATATATCTAACTAGAAACAAATGCTAAACATTTTAATGAATGTAATTGCAAACCAGATAGCTTGTGAAAATAAGGGTTTTCGATCAATACCTAGACGAGAATATGGTTAATGCGAGATGCGTTGATGAAAGACGGCCAAGCTCTGATAAAGGACTGGCAAAGCTCCGACGAAGCCTCAGTTAGGCCCTTATAGTGGGCTAAGCCCTCAAGGGTTTCAAACTTTCTCTATTCACCTATCTGGCTTCCTCTTGCAACAACTAGCACAATCCACAGCGATTAGAGAAGAAATGGAGAAGCACTCTCGGCAGCAAGGGCTGCAAATAAAGAGATTTTATCACCAGGACCTGGGATTTATTCGTTCATTGAATGAAAGTAGCGAGCAAATAGATAACAAATCAGAAATTTGGAGAGTTATATCAATCTATAGATCTTAAATGAACGGCGGATTGGCAATTAACATTCAAACTAGCCTGTTATGAAGAATCGGTGCCGGTTCACCAGTTGAACTGGCGGTTTGCGCCAGTTCTTCCTGCCTTGATACAAAATCGGTTGTAATGGTTAAATGGATCGTCCGTTAGACCAGATCCTGGTCGAATCAACCTGTCGAATTTGATTTTTACATCATTGCAATAATCTGACCCTATTTGCAAATGGGAGTCAAATAAGGATTCTAATAGAAAGAAGGCAGAGAAAATTACAAGATATTTAGCTTCCCAAAAAGAATAATGTTATACTCCCAACATAAAATCACACAAACTGAAACTTCTCATGCATCACATTAAAGAAATACATCCAAAACTAAAAAAATTATAAAATCTCAAATTTTTATTTAGCGTGTAAAATTTACTCTACAAATAAAGGGTTCTCTCTCAGTATTCTTAATTAATATACAAAAAATGGACCAAAATAAGTAAAACTTCATAACTAATAAACAACTCTATATTCCGAATGAAGCCACAAAACATCTAATTCATTCATATACAGATTCACTGGAATTGATTCAAACAGATTGCCAATAAACCTCTAATTCATTCATGCAGTACTTTCATCTCCAGTTGGTGCATTATCCACATCAAAATTGATGCCACAGATGCTCATGCGGCCAATATTAACTGCGAGTTCAGATAATAATATAAACCAAAAAATAATAATATGAAAAAATATTTTAATATTCAATTTTTTTTATTTTTGAAGCAGAAAGCATCTTGTGCTTACCTACAGCATCTAGTCCAACTAACTTGGGCATGTACTTCTGCAGGTGCTCTTGTGCTGCGTTGTCAGCCTTCATTGTTTCACACTCGAAGGAGATTGAAACTTTTTGTTTTCCGTGAATCTGCTCAATCATACCAACAATATCTTCTTCCCACCTGTAACAAATCAAAATTCTATTTTTTAATTTAAGAAATTTCTCGACCAGACGTTCAATCCTTCAGAGAAAATTCTAAAATTTAGACCATATAAGTTCTTACTAATAGGGGTGTGATCAACTAAGTCGATTTAAATCGTAAAATCAAAATTGATCCGTGGTTATTTTATCTATTTGGGTCGGTTTACAAAGTCACAGTTCTGTTTTTGAATGTATTTGTAAGCTTATTTGATTTTCGATTTTCAGTTTGATTTTTATAAGAAAAAAAATCGGCTGAACCAAATAACTGAATAGTAATTCACACTATGTTCGTATGGCGTGTCCCCAGGCTTGTGGATTTTCATCCAATTAATATACTTAATAGTTTAGGACTTCCGCATTCAGCCCCCCTTCTAGAACCTCGCTTCTATGTTTCTACGCTAAGATTGTACCCGCTGTGGGCTCCGAAAATTCGCTTCCGATCTCTCGATAAAGAGAGTATGATTTATGCCAATAAAATTTTTAGAAGATAGATAATTTCTTTTTGTAGATAAATAAGGCACTACTTAGATATTTCTCTCTCATTTGGTGAGTACTTTAGATTTGGTTCCAGATTTCATATAAGCGCACTTATAATTAATTACCCCTCCTAATGATGATCAGAAAGAACTTTTCATTAAGGCTAGTTGTTAAGTCGCTAATTACTTAGCATAAAATAGTAGTAAATTGGATTTAAATTTTATAAGATTCATCATTATTGACTTAAAACATATGATTGGAGAATGATAATGCACCCGATCAAGATCCCATAATTCCTCATCTCGAGCCATTGTGGTTTGTGGTCCACTTAATCAAAAGAGGTCAAATCAACCTAACTGAAGAATCCTTATTAACATTCATAAGTTGTTTCGTCCAAGAAAATCTTATGGATTATGATTGATATTTGTCTTAAGGATAAATTTAAGTCCGCTCTAGCTGACAATGAAATATATGTCCTATTAGGTATATCCTATGATTCACAACTCAAAGAAAAAATCATCGAACATTACCGCACCAGTAATCGTAATATAAATTGGCCAAAATCACCGTCAAAGATCTCTGTCTTAACGTTATACGAGTAGTCAAATCACACGGATGATGACTCGTCATACCTCACTAGTGTGGATTGTTTTGAATGTGAATACAGGAGTATACTTAATTTGAACTTAATGTTAACGTTAAATTTATCACCCTCGATAAATAATTGCAAAAAATGGATTGAAGAAATTTTACTTTAAGTATTTAAATGATGAATTTTCATTTAGACATTTAATGATTATTAAATTTTTTTATACTTCATCAAAATTTAAACTTGAGATGATTTATTTTAGAAAATTAAAATAATTTAAAGAAGGTATCTCCTTCGGTTGAGATCTTTATTCAACACGATTATCATCAGGATATTTAGGCTTTATCAACTTTGTTTATTTACCAACATACGATCAAGTCTATGACTTAGTAATAATTAGTAGGTTTTGAGAGTTTATTATATGACATACCCTATTAATTATACTCTTGTAGGAGGAGGATCAAGTTTAAAGCTTGTTGTTGTACTTTATGATTTTGAAATTTAGTATTTACATTTTTCAAATACGAAACATTTCCATTAAGATTATTATTAGCTGCATGCAAATGAGAGAGCAAAATTGATGAAATTGAGCTGAAAATAAGAATTCAAATCAATTTTTATTTATATTTAAGGGGAATTTACATACATAGCATTCAAAACTTTGGATATTACATATCAAATACTCAAAGTTATGTATTTACAATTATAACACCCTAAACTTATTAATTCAATAAAAATGACACTTTCCGTTAACTTCATTCTCCCTCCCTTCACCTTCAGCATGCAAAACAGTTAGCTGACTTGACTTCTCTATCATCTCCAATCTCCTACCTCTTTTAAAAGTTGATGATATAACTTATCATCTCTAATCTACTTCTAGCTCACCTTCTCATTCCATAAGTCTTAACCGACTGCAAAAAAAGGAAATTGAAAAAACAGAGCAGGCTCAGAAGTAGGAGAGGTAGCCAAATAAAGATACAGTGTGATGTGTGCACCGCCGAGCAGGCCTTCGTCCTCTGCTGCACTGACATGGCTGCTCTTTGCTTTGGTCACGACTATCAAATCCACTCCGCAATCAAACTCGTCTGGAACACTGAACAATACCGTCGCTTGTCTCTCCTCCCATCCCCTCATCCCCTTCCTTTATGTGACGTTTACAAAATTGCCTTTTTCACCCACCATTTAATCTAAATAATAATAAAAATATAAACTTAGAGTTTGGAGACAATTAAACTAACAAATAAAAAGCAAATTTTGGTTTCTTTGCAACAGACAAAAAATAGATTGTTTTTTACCAAAAAGATCAGATAAGGATTGTTATGGATAGCCGGAAATGATAAAGAAGTCGTCCACATTGCCTTGGATCATCGAAGCTAACGGGAAGTATAAGAAAGTTAATGTGAAGTGTTATTTTTGTTCTATTAATAAGTTTAAGGTGTTATATATGTAAATATATATAACTTTGGGTGTGAGCTATGTAATATTGAAAGTTTTTAAGTATTATGTATGTAAATCCCCCTAATTTTATTGAAATTTATCATTGAGGCAATGTTGGAGGACATCAATCCCGTCGACTCTGGTCTCTGTAAAGAGGAGGATCGGATTAATCAAGTAAAATTAACACTTTCATCACATGAAAGAGGCAACTTGTTGAAAGTGTGCATATATATAATTCTAGAACTTTGAATTTTAAAAGATATTTAATTTTTAAAATGATTGTTTATCTTTCAAAATATATACACAACTTTTAATGCGAGAAGTCTGAGTCAATTTGATTCCGACCCGCACAACATTCTTGGAGACCAGATTTAGATATTCAACATTGTGTCGAAGCACATGTGAATGATTTTATAATTTAGGCAAGTTTGTGCCTAAATTGGAGAATTGATTTTGCATTTTTAACTTAATTCATATTAGTCTGCACAAACATTTCAGACATTAAGATTATATTCTGAATCTCTAGGTCCGAGCATATGTAGTCATTTCAATTCAAATTATTTCACATAATTAACAAAATTGTATGCTTCTTGAAGCAACGTTATTTCTTTCGAATTATGATTTCTTCACAATATTTATTATTTCTTGTTATAAATTTATTTAGTTAGATTGAAAGTAGCTCTATAATGTGTGCAAAATTCTCAACTTTGATTATTTGCATGCCCATTTCAGTGCATCTGGATTGGGTTGAAAATTTTCATGTAATGTTGCAAAATTTTATTTTTGAAGCTATTTGTATGCATTACAATGCATATGGAATGAATTAAAAATTACCTCGTGATTCATGCAATATTTATTCTAAATTATATGCACACATTTCAATGCCTTTGATTTGGCAAATTTGTTATCCATAATAAAGCTAAGTTTAATTTAGTATTGCCTTATGTCTATATGTACAAAAAAATTGCATATATTATTACAAATGGAGTAGAATAAGGGCGAGGATATATATTTTTCACATGTCAAACATGCCCCTATACTTAAAATGTTTTTTATTAAATGTGGATCCCACAAAGATTATTTCACATTCTTATGAATTAGGTGGTTGGGCTTGGGGTCTTCCAATTTACATTGTATTTAAGTTGAGATTGTTGCTGACAGTTTTGTGTATTTGGAGAGTATTGAAGAGGTTCTACTCACATTCCAAGTGAGTCTTTTTATTCTTTGCAAGTTCCTTGTACAATTTCCTTTTTGAGTTGTTTTATTAGCATTTCATCTTTTTTTTAGTTTATTTCACTTATTATGTTTGAAATTTCATTTTTAAGTCCTTTATTTTACTTTGTTTGAGTCATTTTAGTTTTTTTTTTTTTTTAATTTAGTCACAAGTTCGGAGTAAGCTATTAAAATTTGCACTCCTCTATTGCTACTTGGTGTTGATTTATCAAGATTTTTTTAAATCTTCGGTATTATCAGGTTATACAAAAATTATCTTACATTTTTGCATGTGGACTATTTTTTTTTTAAAATGAAAGAGAAATTATGTTGCATAGGATTTAACTCAATGAAGTAACTTAAATTTTTAGTCTATAGTTTATGTTATGCAAGAAACATTATCAAATTTTGTTCTGTTTTAAAGGAGTAGAAAAATAATTTTATATTTTGATAATATTATTGTTATTATTATTGTTATTAATAGTAATTTCTTTCTTATTATTAAGTTTTTTTTGGTATTATTATTAGTATTATTATTATTATCATCATCATCATCATCATCATCATCATCATTATATATATATATATATATATATATTTAATTTTATTAAATTGTGATATTTTTACTATAATAATACAACAAATCTTTAATTCAATAAAAATTGATTTCAAATAACATAATCACAATAAGTCATCAAGTATCAATCCTAATGTCATTCTACGATAGGGAACTAGTATTAACTGATGATTTTTCTCATAACTACGTTAGAGGTTGTTGCCAACCACTTCATATAGCTACGCAATCAAATTTTGTCCACCTACAAGGCAAAGTCGCACATGCTCTAAAAATTGCCTTCGTACGACCAATATCTCTCTAATATGTAGGTTTTCAGTTGGTGAAAGTTTCATTGAAATGCACATTGAGAACAATTAAGTTACAAAATGCATTATTCTAAAAACTTCAAAGCAACCTTAGTGGTCTACGTCAAAATTAAGATTGGATCGAGCTATGTCCATACAATGCATGAGTTCTCAACAAAATATTTCTCACGGTACAGCACTCTTGATTTCATTGAGTTTTATGGATCATACTTCATGAACTTTTAAGCCTACAGGTATATTATAAGTGCCTCTTAAAATTTTAATCATTGTTTAAATTATTACAAAATTTTCATGGGAACTAAATTTATATTTTTTAATAGCCCGGTGCAACATTCATGCATTGAACTGATTCACCGTAGCAGTTTAATAGAGGCTGATCATGCAAGTGATGGCGAACAAGTTAAGCTATATGGGGATAAGTACGAGACGATGAATAGTGAGACAAGTGATAGTTCTAGTGATAATGATTCACTTATAGACATAGGCACAATCAAAATAATGAGTCATAACCTACTTAGAAGGCACTCAGTGACCAATACAGATAACCTAGATGAAATTATATCTACAAACGAATACATTCGTGTTAACCGTACGACTGAAGAGTGGGAGTAGGATAAGGATGTCAACGTCGATGGTCAAACAATTGATTTGAACATATTGTCTAAAAGGTTGATTACTGACGAATTAATAGAAACCATATCTTTTCAAACAAAAGCTGATTTATAATGCGCAGTTGATCGGGAGTTATATGTATTATTCTACTGCATAGGTATTCTTAAAGCATTCAACTGTACAATACTGTGACACATAAGGCAAATGATCGACACGCCTAAGGTCAAGGATAGCTATAAATTATGAACATGGTAAAAGATATGTCAACGATTTACCGCAAGCACATACACAAGTCTCATCCGGATAAGATCCACATGGAAAGATCTGCAACTGAAGTCATATATTTCATACTAGTGGTAGTTTATACGGTGGGTATGGAAAACCTTATTGCCTCATTCTCATACCTTTGGAGCGTAGTCCTTATTCATGCGGCAATAGGCGAATCATTAGCCATAAATTGTTCTTGTGCAACGGTGTAACGTCTAAGAAACAATGACACAATGTTGTGGTAAATGGAGCAAACCAAGGCCAGAATAGAGAGTCCTCTAATACGGCGGAGAACTCCATTAAAGCATCCAAATATAGTGATAGTCATTATTTCATATATGAATCCACCATCATACAATAACGTCCACCTCCTAATATCTGTAGAAACCAATCAATCATATGCCTTTTGTATTACATTTATGTGTTGATTGAAAATATGAATATCATTAGTATTCCTTGTCCAATACATCTTCTGGCTCATCTTACTTGACGTCACTAATCACCATCAATCTTACTATTTTTTAAAGTTCTCCGTAATGTGCCTTAAACAAAGCTGTCCAAGAAAATATGACCTTACAACCATAATCATATAATATCAATATGATATTATACAAAGGTCCGATTATGAAGCAACCATAGGTAACGACTCGTATACAACTCTTAGAAACCAGAGCCATGACTCATTACAACTAGATTCCACTACTACGAATGCTATTGAGAAAAACCCTTTATTGCATTGACTCAAATTGCACTAACATTTTTTTATTTTTTTTCTAACAAAAATGTCTCATCGAGACTAAGTTTTGGCCTATGTTAGCTCCACCCCTCCATGGATGATTTGAAAGCCCAAGAAAATCATTGAAAATGATGTGATATCAAATTATATCGTATATACAAAATACAAATCCTCTCATAGCACTGCAGAAAACATTCATCAACTTATATAGTAAAACTCCTCTCAACTATCAAAAATAGTTCATGTGATCTTTCATCTAACATTCTAAGCTTTCATGTAAGAAATATGTGTGTTAAATATGACTTCCATCTGTCCTATTATCTACCTAGGCTTTAAGCCGATCTAGCGATATATAATATGAAGAATAAAATAACAAATAAATTTGGATGTGCATTGTCGATTGCCACTCATCAAAATTCTATGCACATATGTGTTGACCAATTATTTTGTTGAAATTTTTCATGCACTTGCTAACCTTTTACTTCAAGCGGCATGCAATCTACAATGACATGATCTTGATGGATGTTCATGGTGCATACACATAATAAAGAATATCACGTTTTATTTTAATTAATGATATTATATTTTACATTATTTACTATGCATCAACTATTAATTGTGCATTGTAAATCAACTTTCATTTGAAAATATATATTTTATTTTAATTCATCAAGAATCAACCCTTCAAACGATATGTTCAAATCAATTATTTGACCATCAACATTGACATCCTCAGCAAGCACAAATATATTTATTGACAGATATTATTGCATCTAGGTTTATCTGTATTGACCACTAAATGCCATCAAAGCAGGTCATGACCCATTATTTTCATTGTGCCTATGTCTACAAATGCATTATCATCACTAAAACTATCATTTATCCTATTATCCATCATCTTATACCCATCCCTATGTAGTGTAACTTATTCGTCATCTCTTACACGATCAACCTCTATTAAATAGCTATGGTGAATGGATTTACATGAATGCCACGATGGGCTATTAAAAAATATAATTCTAATAAAAGTTTGTAACAATTTAAGAGACAATTTAAAATTTTAGGATGTACTTATAGCAAATCTATAGGCTTAAAAGTTCATGAGGTTTGATCCAAAAAACTTAATGAAAATAGGAGCAACATACCATGAAGGTGGTCTCACTGAGGACTCGTGCATTATGTGGATATAGCTCGATCCAATCTGAACAACAATCTCAATTTTGATGTAAACCACTAAGGTTTACTTTGAAGCATCTAGCATAACATATTTTGTAACTTCATTTCCCTCAATGGAATTGCAATGAAACCTTAACCAGCTGAAAACCTAAATATTAGAGAGATATTGCTCGTCCCAAGATCAATTTTAGAGCATGTACAACTCTGCATTGTAGTTGGATAAAATTTGATTGCGTAGCGATCCGAAATAGTCAGCTACAACCTCCAACATAGTTAGGGGCAAAATCATCAGCTAATAATAGTTCCCCATCGTAGAAAAACATTATGGTTGATATTTGTTGACTCAAGGTAGGTAAAAATCATCATATCTGCATATTTTCTCCTTTATAGATGCATCAAAGGGCCGGTTTTGATGCAACTAGAGTTCGATAATGATGTGTGGGATCCGAAAATTCGCCACCGACATCTTTCGGAAAAAGGAAAGAAAGAGTTGTTGTCATGATAATTTCGTAAGTAGATGAATAGTAGAAGACACTACCTGAGATTTCGCTCTCATTTGGTGAGAACTTTTATATCTGTTCGTTTCCTATAAGCCTATAGTTAATTACCCCTCCCAATACGAGAGCACTTTCGATAAGCTACAATGAATCGCGTTAACCAGTATATAATTGCAGTGAGTGAAGTTTAAACTTATGAAATTCATTATTTTAACTTAAAACTTTTGTGGGGAACGATGACGCTCGATCAAGATCCCATGGTCATTATCCCCGCCGCGGCCCCTCGCTAATGAGGAGGTAATGACCCAACCCGACCAAGGATCCTTGTCGCACATGTTACGACGCGTGTCCTCAGACTGGTGGAGTTTGTCAAGGGACAAATATAAGTCAACCTTAGCTAACATAGGCTTTTTTGCCCAACCAAATACATTCTACATTTCAAAAGAGCCGTTGGGGAACATACATGGCCGCACCGTAATTTAGTGTATATCGAACCACCCGGCCGAGGGCTCGTCATGCCATTTATGGTGCCATATCAAGAAACCAGACAGAGGACACGCCACGCCCCACGAAGCTTTAGAATATTTGAGAAAGAATTAATGATTTAAGACTTCTTGAAAAAAGTTTTCTTAATTTGTCACCCAAGACAAACAATCATGGAGGGTGGATTTATTTTATTTATTTTTTAGTTTTAATTTAAATAATTCATTTCATTTTTTTTTATTTATATTTTGTTATTTTCATTTTGATCATTTTATGATTGATTTAGATTTGAATATATGATCATTTATCATTGAAATTTTAATTATAATTACTCTCGATTTTAATATCAATTGATAATTGTCTACTCGTCCGCTTTCTGAGGACGGGTCTAATTTATTATCTCAAGAAGTATAATCCTTCAAAACCTTGTCCACTGAACATGAGGATGACTTTTCTCGAGAGTTTGAATTTTAAAGTTTTACGTATGATTCACGCTCAGATTATATATTATACGTATTAGCTTTATATTATTAATTTGAAATTCTTATAATATCACATTTTTAGGTTTTATATCTGTCCAAGACCAAACCGAGATATATAAGATTCGTTTTTGTATTCTTAGTATTTACTCCAACATACGCATAATATCCGTTTGAAAATTGTATGGACATTAAGATGTCTAATGTTGAAATTTTGATGTCAAATTTTGATTTTGAGTTTTGTTAACGACCAAGACCAAACCGGATTATGTAAGATCTGCTCTTTTTTTATGACTTGACTTCAACACTTCATACATACAGATTCTGTTTTAAAATGCATGACATTAAATGTCTAATTATGTCTTAGTTTTATATGATTTTGGTTTTGTTAACGACCTCCAAGACCAAACCGGAGATATAAGATTCGTTTTTTGTATTTGACTTACCAGACTTGTCCCTATTGAACACTTTCACATACATACAAAGTATCGTTTTTAAAATATGTATGGACATTAAATGTCTAAGTATGTGTGTCAATTTGTAAAGTTTAGATTTCATGATATTTTTTGTTTGTTAACCCTACCCCAAGACCAAACCGGATTAATAAGATGCTCTTTTTTTAAATCAGATGATATTATTTGCCAAAAGCCCCTTTAAGTCACAAATCGAGGATATGGGGATAAATAAATCATTTGAGTTCATATAATCATATAGCCATAGTTTGTGATTTAAAGATTGTTTAGCAAGATCACCTCCTGTAACAAGAACATAAAGTGAAATAATTATTTTGAACGCTCATATGATCAATCAGTACAAATTAGCATTGATTTGGCTAAAACCCTTTCTTTATAAATCAGCCAACATAAAGCTGAAAATAATATATATATAAGACGGGCCTAAAATCATTAATTTGATTTAATAATAGCTCCCTATGTTGCAAATCACCAACATAAAGGGCTGAAATAATAATTGATGGCCATATGATCATAAATAAGAATGCCCAAAAATGTTTACAATTTGATTTAGCTAATTTCTCCCTACGTATAAAATCACAACATAAAGAAAAAATAATTGATTTGGGCCCATACGATCAAATATCGCCCATTTATTTCTCTCGATAGGGAATAAAAAAATAGAATATTGTCATATTTCATTTAAAAGAGAGTGGATTAATTAAAATCCACCTCCCTCACATGCAAGCTCAAAGTGTGGGGACACAAACTCATTAAATTTATTAAAGAGGTAAAAAGACTTTACTTTCCTTTCAAAGAAAGTGATAAGGATAGCGATGCACATGCACGTGCATGCATTAACATGACAAGTGGCATCACCTTAGGTTCCTGCATTTATGACAAGGCGCATGATTCCATAAGAGTAGATGGCAAAAAGGAAAGGGCCAAGAAAGCCTATAACAGAGGGGTTTCCTTTACAAAGACTTACATTTTCTACTCTCCTCTTCTCTCCTTAAGCCACAAGTTTAAGTTCTTCAACCTCAGAGAGGATGTGCCACACATACTTGTGAGTTTTCTAACTCAACAATTTTTTTTATCTTCGATATATGTCAAGTTATATATAGATTTATCATATGTATTTTGTTTCAAGTCACTATATCTCATTTATGTATGTAAATCACTGAATGACAAGTAAAGTAGGAGATGAGTATTCATATATAACCCAAAAGAAGCACTTTAAGCCAACATGTGAACCTAAGCATTTCATCCTTTCTTTTCTATCTTCTTTTTTTTAAGAAAATTTTCAGCCTCCCATCCCCAAGATAGGCTACTGAGTGTTTTCCCACCACGCCAAGAAAGGCGCGGTAGTGTCGCGGAGACACCGCTGACCGAATTTATTTACCCACCACGCCAAGAAAGGCGGTAGGGTCAAAACACAAGATTTCACACGCTGGAACAACGTGAGCAAGTACTTATCACGATTTCCCGATTGGAACAATGTGAACGGTACTTATAAGATAGGGCAATAAATTTGCATTCACATGTATATGAAATTAAAGTATAAGCATTTATATGACATTTCAACTTTTATTTTGAAAATTTCCTCCATCCCCTACAGCTACTGCCACCCACCACGCCAAGAAAGGCGTAGCAGTCGTGGAGACACCGCTGACCGAATTTATTTACCCACGCCAAGAAAGGCGTGGGTCGGACAAAGACAAGATTTCCGCCGGAACAACGCGAGCAAGTACTTATAAGAACAGATTTCCCCCGCTGAACAACGTGAACGATACTTATCATTGCGCCAGACGGAACAATGTGAACTGCAGCATTATAGCAAAAATCAAAATTTACAAACCGGCTTCTTTACAGAGAGATCTGCCCACCCACCATGTCAAGAAAGATAGTGTATGTCGCGAGACACCGCAAATTTTGATAAGATATTTACCATGTTGAGACTTATATCATAAATTTAAAGCTCATTCGATATATAATAAAAAAGGAAAGTCGATAAACATTTGATTAGAGCATCAAAATTTACCCTCCGGCTTCCCCACAAGCTGAGAGACTCCCCACCATGTCAAGAAAGGCGTGTAGACACCGCCAAAATTTTGATAAGATATTTCCTACCATATCGGAAAACATGGTACATATCATTATATCACAAATTCTATTTGAGATATAAATAAAAGAAAGTCGCCTGCATAAACATTTGATTAGAGCATCAATTTACAATCGGCTTTTCCCCACAAGTGCTGAGGAGATCACTGTCGCCCCACCATGTCAAGAAAGACATGAGTGTATGCGAGACACCGAAATTTTGATAAAGATAAGATTCTCACCATATTGGAAAACAAAATTTTATATCACAAATTTAAAACTCACATTTTATATAAACAAAGAAAGGCACGCATAAATTTATTAGGAGCATCAAAATTTCTGACCTCCTCCCTGAAGTGGGGGTTCCATGGTTCACGCCCGTCAAGAAAGAGACGATGTATAGGTGTATGTCTGAGACACCGCGACAAGAGGAAGGAAGAATCGTGAGAGGAGAGAAGAGCAAAGCGAGAGAACAGGAGTTCTTTGTCTGAAGACAGTGTCAGTCCACCTTGATCCAGAGCGGGGCGAGCTTCGAAGGGAGAGACCGGCGTGAGCGAGAGCGAGAAATGTCGAGAGCTGCGGAAGATCGAAAGAGAAGCAGAGAGCTTACGCATAAAGGAATCACAGAGAGGAAGAGCGAAAAGAGGAAAAATCGTGAATGAGAGGTCAACGCTGTTTCCTTTAGAGCACGATCTCCTCGATTGGTCGAGAAGGAGCGGGTTAGGTAGGGATTGAGCGGGATTTAAGGGGTAGTGGATTAAGCGCTTAGTGTAATTGCGATTTTATTACTTTGACAAACCCAGCAATATGGGTGTCAATTTAAGTGTTGATTATCTGCACGCAATGCGATCGATTCGTGATCCTGAGTTCTCGGCGCAGTCAGTAAATTTAGTTTAAATTTGCGGCGTCGCTCAATCGGCCTTCAGCGCCGCTTTCTGCGTCGATCGAGAAAGGCGTCGTTTGATAGGTCTCGACGTTTCGGCGATGACGGCGCGATCAATTTCGCGAACGGAGGTCGTTTAGACGTCGTCGAGGCTTCTCGACTTCGATATGCGCATAATTTCATTAAAAATTGATTTTAATTATTTGATTGATCATTAATTGATTTGATATTTTCTATTTAATTAATTTTGATGCTTTTCGGCGCATTATGAAGTCAATTTTCAAATCAATTGAATTTAATTGATTTGATTGTGATTAGAGCATTTAATCATGTCATTTCTTAATTTTAAATGACACATAGTTGTAAATTGACATGATGTTCTAGTGACTTACTCTTGCCTACATTTATGCAAGATATCTTGCAATTGTTAATATCAAGAGTTATGATAAGTTGATTGGTTAAGAATTTTTTTCTTGATTGGCTGAAAAAAAAATTTTGTTTATTCTATGATCCTTATGTTAATGGCAAGAGCAATCTTAAATTATGCGAACAAGCTATAGTCTCTTTAAGATGCCTAAAAAATATAGATTTTGTGCTCAAAAAAATTTCCATTTGTTTATCAAATTATAGGTGAGGCAAATTGCAATTAGCATGCGATGCCATCATTGAAAGTATGAGAGTAATGGAGGATGGTCATACATCTTATATTGTTTTCATCAAATTATTGATAAAGCATATATGCAAGCATTACTATTTGGAAGTTTGGCTGTCAATTACTCGTCTATATGGCTATATGTCTATATGGCTATATATCTATCAGTCTCATCACAAAGTTGAAAGCATAATTCTCATTTTATGGATTTGAGCTCTATATCTTATTGCTTGGTCTTTTAATAAGCATTTTCTTAAGTGGCTACCAGCTATTGTAATGCTAGTCTTACTTGTTGGGATACATTTCCTCTTGATGTTGATTTTGCATCATTAATGCTTGCTTTGGTTGTAATATGATAATTTTTTTCTAACTTAAATTGTAATTGCAGGTTTTGTATCTACATCATCAATCATAGTGTGCAGTCTTTCTTAATTTGGTAAAAATTCTCATTCTTGTAATTTATCAAAGTATGATTTTATTATCTCACTATTCTTTAATTTTTTTATAGAGATGTCACAAGTTGGGGATAGTTCAAATATAGCTAGTTCCTCCAAAACTATAACCACTACACAATAAGTTCAAGTTATAGAAGACACAAGCACCATAAATGAAAGCCAATTATTTCAAAGAAAAAATAAAGGCTCCTTGAGATATGAGGTATAGGATCATTTTGTGAGGTTTACTAATAATGATGAAGAAAAATAAGCAAATGCAATTTTGTGATAGGTCTAATTATAATGATGCAAAGATTAATGACATGACAAATTTGATAACACATATATCCACATGTATAAAGAGTCCTCTTAACAGTGTATAAAATCAAACTAAATTAGCATTACAATTTGGTGTTAAATCTAAGAGATAGCTGGGAGCCTTAAGGCATAAATATTTGATTAGGAAATTACTACAAAAGTTTTAGACTATGATGGTTATTGCAAATAAAATACCTTTCAAGCATATTAAAGGTTGGGCGTTTAAATATTTATATCTAAATATTGTCCAATGTTTCAAATTACTAATATGGTGAACTTTAACATATGATTGCTTTCAGTTTTACTTAGGTGAGAGATCACTTCTAAAACAATAGTTTAAGAAGTCATGTAAAAGTGTGCTTAACAATTGACACATGAACATCCATTTAGTTACATGTCTATCACTCCTCATTTTATTAATGAAGATTAGAAACTAAATAAGGGAGTCATATAACTTATATCCCATATATAGTCATAGGGGTGTGCTAATTGAGTAACAAGTTCAAAAATATCTTGTTGAATGGGGATTGATGCCATCTTCACCATCACATTTAATAATGTGAGTTCAAATAATGGCATTATCACACAAAAAATTAATAAGAGCGGAGGAAGTATATGCCATATAAGAGTAGCAGTTGAATACATAAGCGAGTCATACAAGGCTACAAAAATTTTAAAAATGCATCGATATATAAAAAATTAAAAGCAAAAACATATTGTGCTTAGATATTTCTACAAGATGGAATCCCACATATTTGATGTTGAGTGTAGCAAAAGTTGAGAGAGCTTTTGAGGGGTATAAAGAGGTGGATGCTCAATTTAAATCTAAGTTGGAGAAGGAAGACGAGAAGAGTCATAGCAAAAGAGTCTTGAATGATAGTGATTGGGAGACTGTTAGAAGATTGTTCCCTTTCTTAAAAAAATTTTATGAACTTGCTATAAGAAATTTTGATTCTTTGTATGTGACATCTAATACTTTCTTATAAAACTGTTGTAGTAGATCTAGTAGATCCTCGCTTTAAGCTATGTTATATAGAGTTTGTTATGATAGATATGTATGAAGGCTCTGATGGTATAACTTTGGCACAACTTATAAGACTTACTATAATATGTTTTATGATAATAAAATAAACGATATACATGAAAGATAGGTAGAAAGCGATCATATTGAAAAGAAACTATTGTTGAAGGCAAGCTTGTGGGAGGAGATATGTAATTGTTGAAATTTTCAAAAGACACAAATTTTGAAAAGGTGAGTTTCAAAGCAAAACAGATCAAGATAAGTATTTCTTTGAGGAATCTTAAGTCATGAAAGATGATTATAATATTCTAGATTGGTAGAAGATTAATGCACAAATATTTTCTATATTTACACAAATGGCTCGTGATATCTTGGCAGTTCCAATTTTCATTGTTACCTAAGGATTAAATTTTAGCACAGGTGGTTGTATTCTTAATGTATTTAGAAGTATTTTGTTTCATAAGTATTAATTTGTTCCCAAGATTGGATGTGAGCAAAATGGGCAATCAATCCAATAAATATAAAGAAATATTAATGACATTGATAAATTTGATGAATGCATTTTTAAGTTGCACAAATATTTAATACTTTTTACTTATTAACTAAACAAATTATTTATCTATTTTTTTATATAGTGAAACAAGAATTTTGTGGCTTGACTTATGATGATGCCTAGAAATCCTTACAATATGTAGCTTATGGTGGTTTTATTCCATGTAATTAATAATGTATGTTTTGCTTTTTTTTGGAGTTTGGACAAAAATTTGGGCTTGTAGTGCCCAAGATATATTTGTTGACTTGTGGTGGTGAACTATTACTGACTCTTATTTGGTGAATGTTTGTCCTGCTACTCTTATTTGCAATTTGCCTTCAGTTTAAAATTCAAGATTGTTTAATTTCAATTGATGGCTGATGAACACCATTTTTCAATCTTGCAAATCTACCTTCGATTTAAAATTCAGTTTGCTTATTTATTTACAATATCACTGTGGAATATATACCCCTTTGTTGTTAGAAGTCTCTGTGCATGCTTATTGGTTTGAAATGCTATTAGAAAATGGTGTTAGAAGTCTTGTTATTCTTATTGGTCCTCCTACTCTAATTTAACATAACTTTGTTGGCAACTTGGGCTGTTTTGAAATGCTACTAGAAGTCTCTATGAAATATATACATTTCATATGCAAAAAAAGGTTGCATTTTTCAAATATTTGTTGTTGTTTCACAATTCTCGATATCGAGGTCTCCCTCTATTAAATATTGGGCTCACAATTCTGCTTCTATTTCTTTAATAGAACTTCTCTGAATTCTAACATCGCAGTGCATGTCATCATCCAATGTTGGAATTACAATCTGACTCTCCTTAAGGGGTAATGACAGCAATGATGTAATGATCAATATTTATATAAAGTTGGTGACTTATTTTTGGTGTTATTGTCCTTCTTCTTTGGAGTTGGCAATTTCTCAAATTTATTGTTTCCCTTACATATATATGAAAATTATATTTTTCAAATATTGTACTTTAATCTTGTTATTGATATTCTTATAATTGAGCTTGAGCCCCAATCTACAATTATATATTATTGCAAGGTTTCAGGAGAAGTACTTAGATGATGTTGTTGAGGTAAGGAGGCTATGACAAGAGCTACAAGGGTGGTACTTTTAGTTTTACTCACTTTTATCCACTTAAATGTGCTCATGAATCATGGTATCCTTTTATTCACTTGAGTTTTTGTAATTTTATATTGTTTATACAATTGTGTGCACCCCAAAATGCAATGCTTATAGGAGAGTGCTTCCAATCAAATATGTATATATATGGTACTTAATAAATCTTTCTTTTTTTCTTTTTTTTGTCGTACTCTTTCATTCCATTGGTTGTATTTCATTTTATTAGTTCATAAAAACTCGATAAATCTGTTTTTTTGTATGTTAGTCAGTTTAATCAAAAACTGAAAAAACATTTCAGTTTTGTCCATTATTTGGACAATTCAATTATTTAAACTTAATTGGTTTAGTTTATTTAGTTTAGCAATTAAGCTTTCGTTGAACTGACGTGATGCACACCCCCAGTTACTAATATGCAGTTGTGATCTTATATTTTTGATCAAGTTGCCACATCTCTATTACATGATGATTAAAGTTCGCAAATTTGAGTCTTGACGATATGTTACTAAATTATATAGTGATAATACAACACCAAGCCTCAAATTTGATGAACATGATGCTTCATTGATTTTTGTAAGCCAAGACTTGTAGGTTAAGGGGTACCTGAATATGAAAGGTAAGGTATGAGCCATATTCTTAAATGCGTAAGCTTCTACATGGGTTTTCAGCATTTAAGTTTTTGAAATTTATTTTAAAGATCTAAGATTCGAAACTCACTTATGCCATAACAAATCTCATGCTATAGATTTTGGGAGGGACAAAAAATGAGGGATTTACATACCATGCAATTCTTATTTATTTATATATGTAACACCTAAAATTTAATATTTACAAACAAAATACATAGATATTTAACCTCACATTAAAAAATGCCATTATCTAATATTTTTAAAGTGAAATACTTTTTCGTGCATAGAATTATATGGTATGTATGTAAATTTTCCAAAAATATTACTACATTATATTTATATGTACATAAATACATGGGTTGAATTATTAATGGTTGCAAAAGGACTCAATTGGCATTCCATTGGACTGCAAAATGTCTAGCTCTGTGCACTAAGCATAAGCTAAATAAAGAGCACTATAAATAGCCTAATGAATTCATGTAGACAATTCAAGACGATATTATGCTATCAAACAATGTTTGGACACTTTAAGATATGTTCAAACATGCTATTTAGCATGCTCCATTTATTTTTAAGAGTGCATTTGGGACAGCAATGAGGTGCGGTGCATTTTCGCACCGCACTGCAGTTATTGTTTAGAAAATTGTAATATGGGTGTGTTTTGTGATGCGGTGGGAAACTATATTTTTCAACCTAACTTGACAGAATGCAGTGGCTTTTTTAAAAATGAAAATATTTGTAATACCCACCACAATATTTTAGACAGCTTCTTCTATAGCAGTTCCATCAATGCTTTTTTCAGACAACTGCAATTGCCCCAAACACAACCTAAATCTCCCCAACCCCCTTCCAAAAAATATCAACACTTCGGAACAATTCTAGGAAATTATTAAGAATTTTTGGAACATTGAACATGTGCTAGAACTAGATTTCTTAAAGGATAACACCATATTTTAGCGGAAAAAAAATCAAGAACAAGCAAAAAATTAGAAAGGATCCAAGTAAGTAAAATCATCCCTTTAAGGAGCAACTTTGAACCATTCAAAATTGCATTCAAGATCTTTCCACTAAAACAAGATCTCAATATAATCCTTACAAAAATTTTGCTCATATGTTGGGCACATTACATGCAAACTAAGCAATATAATATTTTGAACAAAGATTACATGAATAAAAACTCATGTCTACTAGTTGCTATATTTAATATCAAAATCTATTACAATTGCAAAAAAAGTTACATTTAAAAGTGACAGCTAACTCATGCAAGTGTCATGTATTTTTTAAAATTATAAGTCTCATTTTAATACAATGTTTGTGTCCATACTTGATAGATGATAATTAATTAGGATTTAAGACCAAATTGGTCCATGAACTATTTATGAATGACCAATTTAATCCCAGACTAAATAAGAGCAATTTAGTCCCTTGACTACTTGATCAGGGACCAAGTTGGTCCTTTCATTTGGAATTTAACGGAAAGTTGTAGAGAAATAATGAATACTACATGACATTTTCGGAATAACAAAAAATAAAAATAAATAGATAACTAATAAACTCTACCCTCATCTCATTTTCATTCACGCACTGCATCACGGATAGATCAACTTGGTCCCTGATCAAATAGTCAAGGGACCAAATTGATTCTCCTGTTTAGTTTGGGATTAAATTGATCCTTCATAAATAGTTCAGGGACCAATTTGATTTTAAACCCTAATTAATTAGAAGTAAGCTTTAGATATAGCAATTGTTCAAAGAAACTAATTCTCACAATAATATTCACAAGACACTTACCCATGGGCTTGCTTGATACTCTGGAATCGAGCAGCATCATGTCCTCGACATTCCACCACAGCCACTTGCTCTTTCTTACTCTATCACACATTGGATCAAAGAGAAATAAATAATACCAACAAAGGGTGAAGAATAGAAAATGGCAGATAAGTGGAAGAAGACTCACAATAAAATCAATAATTGAGAGCTTGATCAAGCGATAGTCTTCACCCCTGCTGCACTCCCTCTCACAACATAGTTCTGACAAAAAATGTGACTAATATATATTTCAAGGCAAAATCAATAACTCACCTCTTGCCAAAAAAAAGTACTTATGAGATTCAAATGTCAAGAACATTTATTAAGAGGTGTTATTTAGAAACTAAAAACATTAAGTGATCTTTTTTTCTCTAAATGGTCACAACATAGACATAAGATTACCCACGTGTCCACACTAGATATGTTTCCCATTAATAATTAATGTATGAAGTTCGAAACAACAATAGTAGATATTAGCAATTTACAAAATACATTAGTTTTAAGATTTTATATTGAGGTGACTCAAAAACTAAAACATGCTTACATGGTCACACTTATTCATGTAGAACAAGACAGGAAATAATAGAATAAAGGAAGAAGAGAAGAAGAATAAAATGGGGTGAGAAGGTGTGGGGAAGAATTATATAGATAGAGAAAATGAAACTTAAATTTGATCTAATTGAACTCTTCATCGTAAATGACACTAGTTTGTTCACATTTAGAAGCCTAGAAAGCATCAAAATTCAATAAGGAGACAACAACAATAAAAAAAGATCCTTACAAATGCTTGCTTCACTCCTTAAGGACTCCAAAATGCAATAGAGGATGTAATAAAACCAAAGAACAAAACTTTAGACATTCCATTTATTTACCACTAGGGGAAAAAAGTCCTATATATGGGGATGTTATTAGTAGAATTCAAGTTGGACAATTGAAGGGAAGGAATGCATCGGGCTTGTTGTGTGATAGGAAAATACCACTTAGATTCTAAGGAAAATTTTATAAGATAGTGGTGAGACCTACAATAGTTTATGAAGCAAGAATATTTGCTAGTAAAAGAGAACAATTAAATTAAGTATTGCAGAGATGAGGATGCTCAGATGGATGAGTGGCTTTACACTTAGAGACAAAATGAGAAATGAATATATAAGTGATAAGGTTGGAATAGCTCTGATGACAGATAGGATTATAAAGTCGCTTTAGATGGTTTGGTCACATAAAATATTGGTCGTCCGATGACCCAATTAGGAGAGTAGATGCAATAGATTCGACCTATGCTAAGAAAGGTAGAGATAGAGTTTAAAAAACTTGATTAGAAAGTATAAAAAATGACCATAATTTATGAGAATTAAATGAGAATATGACACTTAATAGAATACATTGGACAAAATGAATTCATGTAAGCAACTCCACATAGTGGAATAAAGGCTTGTTGTTGTTGTTGTTATATAGAGTCCTATGTAATTCTTAAAGCAACTCCTTGAAACCCTATTTTGAGCTCTTTGCCTTTGAAAGGCCCAAAGAAATGAGATGATGAAAATAGAAGATCTTTCACATATATGCTCTGACCATCCTCACCTAGCCACAATATGTAGCAAAATGCAGAGGTTAAACACAAATGCCCTTACTGATTCTATTTCTGACTACATACACTGATTATTAAAATTATTTTCAGATTCACGAAAGATTAATAATCTATAACTTACAAATTACAAAAATCTACAATGAATTTTCAAAAATGACAGTATCATCAAGCAAACAGATTAAATAGAAGACCATTATTAAATGGTTCTAATAAGGTGAATAACATTTGTAAACAAGTGCTGCTGCTCAAACAACATTGTTAAAACCAAATAAATCACGTTAGAATTATGAAGCGCACAGATTATTAAGAAACCGAGAAGGCAAGAAAAGTTTATTTTATTGACGAAAGGAATAATGCAGTACACCAAAAAACATATATTCTAACTCTATATATAGATAGACGGAACAAGAAATTGACCGAAAGTTCTGGCGAACACAGATTGACATGTAGAAAAGGCTTAGCGATTGAAAATCTGAAGAACTATGTCCCTCATCAATCCATATTGAGGTAACGATTCAGTTATGAAATGTGGACACTCCTAGAGGGTTCCATATTGTAAAACGCCATGTCACACAACAGAAAGACTTTCAGAGCAAGTGCACCCTCGCCTGTAACACGGCAACCGGTACCCTCCGATGATTCTTCATTTAAAATTTCTCTTAAAAGTAAATCCAGATTAATTCCTTAGTGAGCATTTGTCTTCGTCTTCTGTTCATCAAATCAAAGAAAAAACCAGCGCAATGTTTTTGCACTGTCTTACACTCCCAACGATGACCAAACACAATGGAAGAACCAAAAACCTTAATAATCAGCATTCGCATCTGACAGGAATCAAAGAGTCAAACCAACCTGAGAAGAATAAATCGAATAAAAAAATGAGGGTTTTGAAGTTTAGGGATTTACCCGAGCCATGAATACCGTAGCAAATAGAATGGGGAAGCTGGATGAAGTGACCGGAGATGGAGCC
Organism: Cymbidium sinense; assembly: GCA_021442155.1. Taxonomy (NCBI): domain Eukaryota; kingdom Viridiplantae; phylum Streptophyta; class Magnoliopsida; order Asparagales; family Orchidaceae; genus Cymbidium; species Cymbidium sinense. The sequence continues at coordinate 108,466,886 of CM038225.1, forward strand.
GCCGGGGAGAAGCGCGATAGAAGCTATGCCCTCCATTCTCCACGCCATTTTCCTTCTCCTCCAAACACACTCTTCCAATACCACCACAAGAATTGGCTAGTTTGTCATTTAGGGGTATGTATTAGTCACTTAAAATTCAAAAAATAGAATTGAATCGGCATTTTTTTAGTTAATTTGATTCAGTTTGTAATCTCACTTTAAATCCAAACACACTCTTCCAATACCTTCTTGATCCTAATTTAGATTCATATAATGATTTGATTAATTAAATCCATATAAACCTACAATACAAAACTCAAGCTAAAACCTCCTTATTTAACAAACTTGAGGGTTTTATAATATATAATTGTCAAATAAATTCACACACTCAAATGTATTGATAATTTACTTTGTTAAATATTTTTATTATAAAAATATTTTAATATGATACTATATTTTTTTAATGTACAATGAGGTTCTTATATTGAATGAATATTATATTCATGTCTAGTTTTGTATTTAAAATAATAATAATGATAACATTCATTTTTTTAAAATGGGAAATTTGCAAACATACCATATAATTATTATATATTTATATATCTAACACCTAAACTTCAATTTTTACATATATCACACCTCAATTTTCAATATCACATCAAAAATATCATTATCTCTTACTTTTAAAAGTGAAATTTACTTTTTAAGTATAGGAAAGTATTAGATAAGTAAATAACTAATTTTAGATGTTAGATATGTAAATACATAAGAATTGTGTGGCATGTGTGTAAATGTTCCTTTTTATAGTTTATGAGAAAAAAAAATCTTTTTAGTTATGCAGGTTTTGCTGCGCGATAGGCTAGCTTCCTGTTTTTAACAAGCTAGATTATGCGTTTGGGAGCTCCATTTCTAAATGTTGGTTCGTATAAAATCCTGGTCACAAATCTCATTTTCGGCACTCGGGAGTGGAACTCCAGTCCACCTTTCAAAATCTAGTTCCTCCTTTCTTAAAAAATATCTTCCAAATCTACGTATATCTCACGAAAGTCTCTGCCTCTCATATTCGGCACTTCCGCATCTGAACCTAAAAGGGCTGGTACTCCGAAATCCCGACTCGTGTGTGTCAATGGGCTTTAGCTCTCGATTTGTCCTGTCGCTCATGACTCCAACACCGAACCTATTTCATACTGCTATAAATCCCTAGTCTTTCTATCTTTGTTTTTGTTGTCATAGATGGAGCTACATGTCCCCTAAAATGATTGCATGATGTCAACTCTATAGTTTCTCTTTGATGTTAGTAAAAAATTGCTTTGTAGTTGTTGTTGGTTTCTCATGGATAAAAAGCTTAATATTATGTTGGTATTACTAGTTGCAAATGTTATCTTAATTTTCATGTTATATAGTGTAATGTGATGTATTAAATTCAAATGTCAAATACTAGACTTATAAGTATGTGTGAACTTCTAAAATTGCATTTTTTTTTTCTTACTATATTGATACTATATGACCATAATGGTAATTTTGTAACTTTCTGCACAACTCAATCTTTCAAACAGTTAAACTGCTTCTTCAGAATCACCTTTTTAAAAGCCATTTTCCATATAGCACTTCACTTTCTTAATAAATTTATGCCAAACAAATCCTAAGACTATTAATTATGTTTACAATGAATATTTAATTAAATTTTCTAAAATAAATTAATATATATACATATATTATTTTACATTAGATATCCTAATTAATAAGTTATTGGGAGAGCCTTAAAGCACATTAATCTGATTTGAAATGAGCATAATATTATTTATCTATATTATTTTTTTCACTAAATATAATCATGATCTTTGAAAGACATTCTAATAATAATTTTGATCAAAATATCCTAAAATTTATCATTGTAATTTTTATTTAAAAAATTGGGGTTTTACATAAATACCACCTAAAATATTCATTTTATATACAATGAAAATATAAATATTACTCAGGTATTACCGTAAACCATAAAATCACTATAGTTACTCAAAAATATCATTCCAGCGTAGTACTTTGGGTCCTGTCCGTAGGAAATTACGCTCGCAACGAGGTCACTGACGTTCGAGATGGAGCAACGTACCAAAAAATAAATAAATAAATAAAATATAATTCTCGTTCGCGCATTTATATTCCCTCTCTATAGATCGTCTTCTCCTGCTGCCTTCTACAAGCGACTTGTGGCGGTATTTCACAGCTTCTTCAATGCGAGGCAGGAAGAAGTCCCTCTTCCCTCACCATTAAGCTTTTTTTCTCAAGATATGAAGATATTCCGAACGGAACACTCCGCCGGCTCTTTCGCAATGTAATTTTTGTAGAATTTCTCGGCAGACCATAAAAATCTGATTCATTGAAGCTTATAAATGCCTCCAGTTTACAAGTGCGGCATGGTGAGAACTATCAGTCCAAAGTGAATAGTTTTTCCTTGAAACTACTCCCACGTTGGCTTCGAGGCTGATCGGTCTGAGTTCCAGAAACAATTTCCGTATAGCTCTCACGTAGGCCATTGAGAACTCTCAGCATATTCAACCTGCTGCATGCCCGATTGAACCGAAATGAACCCCTCGCCTTGACAGAATGACATCTTTAAGTAGTGGCGGTTTAGGCTTGTATATGAGTAATATTTATATTTTATATGTTAAATAGGTGATATGGATAGTTTTTTAGGTGGCATGCATGTAAAAACCCCTAAAAGTTTTGATGGATAAAATTTTCCAAAAAAATTTAAAACTGATCATAATTCAAGGATATCATCATCTAATTTTTCTTCATTGTTAAAACTAGATGATGTTGGCATGAGCAGACTAATTCATTTATAGTATATACAGATATACATATATACATATATATATATATTTATTTATTTGTGTGTGTAATACATCGTAGAAAAGCATAAGTTTTAATACAATTCAGAATTATTCAATCACAAAAATTATAATCGAATTTAACGTCTACAAATTTAACGACATCAAAAACATTCCAATTCAAGCGAGTCAAATCAAGTACTCAAATTACGATTGAAAATTAGGAGACTATAATTGAAGAAATGAATAATTTATTAATCTTGCATGGTCATAATAAGTCAGACATCTCAAAAGAATCCAATGTGTTCATGATCTGTCAATTTTGATATTATTAAAACACTTGAATGCTAAATGGTTTTTTGGGATCACTTTCTATTTTTTGTTCTTTATTCTTGGTTTTAGTTTTTTTTTTTATTTCTTATTTTATGTGAAAATAAAAACATATTTGATATTTGGGGGGATTTACATATGTACGACGGTAAACTATTCAATTTTCATATTTAACATCTTAATCTTAAATATTACTAAAATACCACCCTAAAACTTCAAATATCTCAAAATTGCCATACGAGGCGATGCCGTCTCCCCCTTCGTTAACTTCGTGCTCGCAGTCCAACCTCCACGACGAAGCGTTAAAGGATCCCGCATAAAAACTTTCGCTCTCTCCCTTCTTTGATCACGTCTGGCGACCCTTATCTCACCCGTTTGAAGGTGCAGTGCAGCCATTCACTCTTTCTCTATTACCCGGAACTTCATTTAAGATCTATGTCTATACGTGCTAGTTTCTTCGGTATTGTCCTAGGGCAAGAGGAGAGGCAGGTATATTCAACAAAGTAGATCTATGTATCTAATTAATGATTGTTTTTTGTTGGATTCTGATTTTCTGAATTTTCTGATTTTTACAAAGTATAAATTTTCTGATTTTTACAAAGATCTGTATAAATTTTCTGAATTTTCTGATTTTTACAAAGTATGTTGGATTCTTCTTCTTGATTGTTGAAAACAACGACTTCGATTCTTTTTCGTTGCTCAATATTTGGAAATCTGTGTATTTGGTTGAAAATGTGATGTCCTTTTGGCTTGTTGATTTGTGAATTCCCTACATATGTATATATTCTAGCTTGGTTCTAAGATGTTGGAAAGAAGAATTTGTGTATTCAGTTGAAGAATCTTTAGTACACAATATTATGATTCCCCGAACAAATTTTTTTAAACAAATGTATTCAAATATGAAGTATTTCTAATTGGCTTCTCTTATTAAATTCAACAGGGCAATATTCATAAATGAGCTCAAGTAACTCATCGGTATCCAAAGGAATTACAAATCAGAAAATTTATTGTCGATGTAATCTATTGTGTTTGGTTTTCACAACCCATCATGGTGAGAATCGTGGACGAAGATTTTATCGATGTCCCCAAAATTGAACCGAGTTTGATTGTAATTTCTTTAAATGGGGCGATGAAATTGAGAACGATGCATTTGATTTGAATAGCACGTTTGGAGTACTCATTGAGGAGTTGATTAGAAGGAACCGTGAAGATGCTAGAAGGAACAACCAGAATTATGAATCTTTAATTTTTCATTGTAAAATTGCAATTGCTCTCTTAGTAGTTGTTGTAATTAAGATCTTCTTCTAACTGACACAATATCGTTTTGGTATTTATATTCAATATCATTATGTGTATTTTGAAGGATGAGTTCTTAAAGCCTCATTCTATTATGTGTTCTATATGTGACTTATTGAGTTTGAAGATTATATAAAATGTTCACAATCCTGTTTCGGTGTTTGTATCACAGAACCCAGATTTTTTTTCTTGTTGCTCATAATGAACATCTTGAATTTGAAGATTATATAAAATGTTCAAAAAATGAATCGATACAAGAATATATGTATATGTATTTATTAATCTTTTTCCCCTCTCAACTGTCAATCACTGTGGTGGTGTGATTCAAGTTTGTCAAAAGAGTGATAAACAAATAAAGAACTTATATGTAATAGATGAAAACAGGATGACTGAAATAACATCCAGTCACGGGACAGGTGGCTACTACATTGGAACATACGTGCTATGAAAGCGCTTTAAGAAGAGTAACCATTTCAACATCACGATATTCAACATCTATGGTAAAATGGAAGAAAGAAACCTTATCGAGAGGAATAAGACTTGCGCTAAAACAAATCCATTGATTGAATAATTATGGCAGCAGTACAAAGGATTATTGCTATTCAAGAAAATAGAATCCATATTACAAAAAAAACATTGCACACAAATATGCACTTGACAACACTAAAGAAAAGGCCTATAAATTGGATTTAATGATTGTTAGCATCACATTGTCTTCACCTTTGTATCTTCACTGGCAAACTTAAGCCATGGAATCCACACCGTCGTTCTCGATAATGATAGCACTTTCTCTTCTCGATTCAGCATTCGACGTTTGCCCAGAACTTTGATATAGGCCAAGCAAAGACTATTCACAAATGGCCCAACAAACATCCATCCTTGTCCCACATTCCAAGCAAATGTAAATAAGCCCCACCACCAATTATTGTTGTAGTGAATCACATATAGTCGTAGACAAATGCCAATCAGAAAGATATGACAATAGGCATTGGGTTTGCTTTAATTTGCAATAATTAAGAGAAATAGTGTAGAAAGTTTATGAAGGAAAATAATGCAACAAGTTTATAATGGAAAACATATCATCTGCTTTATCAATGGAGAAAGCAAGCATTAAATAGCTTAATGATTGTTAGCATCACATTGTCTTCACCTTTGTATCTTCACTGGCAAACTTAAACCATGGAATCCACAACAGTCGTTCTCGATAATGCCAATAAAACTACGCTCTGTCTTCTCGATTCAACATTCGTGCTTTGACGGAAGCGTGACATAGGCCAAGTAAAGACTATTCACAAATGGCCCAACAAACATCCATCCTTGTCCCACATTCCAAGCAAATATAAATAAGCCCCATCACCAACTATTGCTGTAGTGAATCACATATAATCGTAGACAAATGCCAATCAGAAAGATCTGACAATAGGCATTGGGTTTGCTTTAATTTGCAATAATTAAGAGAAATAGTGTAGAAAGTTTATGAAGGAAAATAATGCAACAAGTTTATGATGGAAAACATATCATCTGCTTTATCAATGGAGAAAGCAAGCAGTAAATAGCCTCAAAATTAACCAAACTGATTGCCTTCATGGTGAATTTTTAGGAAACGAACTAATTATTCTGAAATAAAATATTAAGAACAAAGTAAGAAAAACTCTTAATAGATTATTTTGTATTTTGATCGATTCTAAATCTAAAGTAGTAAAAACAATCAGATCCTAACCCTTCCATCTTGAAGACTTCTCAGAGAGTTGAGGTGGTGGTATTGTAATTTAGAGTTATGTTTTACTAAAAGGATTTTATTGTGAGCAACCTGGACATTTCATCTTGCACTGGATGAACTTACTAATTGATTTAGAGTGATATATGCTATACCTTATGCTTATTTACTAGCTGTAAACCTGTTTTTCATGATAGCATACCTTTTAGCAGCTTATCATAGAAAGATATATAAATATGAAGTTCTTGGGTTATGTGATTCACTTTTAAATCCTCACAAGGAATACATTTGCAAGCGTACTTTAAAGGAATCATCATGAATGCCTATTTTTCGACTTCAAAAACATCAAATATTTATTGATGGCTAAAAAAAAGTATTTAAGAATACATTTGCAACTATTTTTGAAGTCTGGTACAATGAGTGGGGGTGGAAGTAAGCCACGAGGTGGCAAGATGGGAACATCAATCAAAATGAGTGTTTCTAGCGATGCTATTATCAGTCCTGTGAACAAGATGAAACTCATCTTGAACTGGAACTAGCAAAGTGCAATGATCACAATTGTGTCCAACATAAAGAACACAATTTTGGGAAAAATCGTCAATCTATGCAGAAGTGTGGAAAATTAATTAAGTGCGGCACAAAATTATTACCAAATGAAAATATCTCAGAGAAAAAAAAAAAGAAACATCTTAAGTAAAAATTTTCTGAGGTTACAGATTAACATTTTTATTGTTTACAAAAACATTCAAAATACATATAATCATTGGTACCAATGCAAAATTAATTAAATATTAAAGTTGGTTCCACCACCAACTAGTCCTGATCTAAACTTGTGTATTGGACTTCATATAGATTGGCATGACTTGTTTCTCGTCTACTTGGTATTTTGGGTCGAGCAGATTGGCCTTTTTGTGAAGCTTCAAAATTTAAATCTGGATTGATTCCCAAAGAATTCTTGCATGTACTGCGGTGGTGGCCCCATAGCCCACAATGACCACATTTGTGGCTTTTCTTGTCTTGTTCCATGAAACTCTTAAGTCTCCTTTTTTTGGGTCTACCTCTTGGTCTAGAAATATTTGGAGCTCCAATCTGAAGACCTAGATCTACTTGTTGCCATAGCTCTTTGCTAGGAAGTGTTGATATTCCACCTTCATATGCTAATTTATCTATTACATTAATGAGAATAAATAAGAATAAACAAATTAAGCTAAATTGAGAAAATATGTTTAAAACTTTAACAAACTAGTGACCTATCCACATAGTAGTGCTTATCAACATATATATGCCATAATTGGTGCTCCTTCATTCTAATAAAAGCAATTACATGAATACATGGTAGCCCTGTCATCTGCCATATTCTACATGTGCACTCCCAACTTCGATGTCAACTTTGTGTGAATTGACATCCCTCCACCTGCCTTAAAGATTGAGGATTGCCTAACTATTAGTTGTTCTTTTCTTATCATGATTTCTCGTATGTATTCTTCAATGTGAGGCACTAATTCTCCTCTCCAAAATAAAGAGTTTATTTTTCTTGTGGCCTTTGCTCCATCAGTTTCCCTCTAATCGATCAACTAGATCCACAACACCTCAAGACAATCCATGAGTTGAAAGATTGACAAAGTTATTTGTGTTACAATCATGCTTGATCTCCACCATGAATTGGCTTGAGACCACTTGTAAGGCAAAGACATTAAATATGAATGAACCTCGGGACTTATTGTAAATAATTCCATAGCTTGTTTCAAACTCATAGTTTGTATAGGCATTAGCACTAACCATACCAATTTTTGGAGTTTATGCCCATCTTTGCAGTGGAAAAATTTCTTTATGTTTTTCATAAATGACGGATGCAAACTCGATGTCCAGCATCTGGAAAGATATGTCTAATAGCCTCGCCAAGTCCTTTCTCCATGTCAGATATGAAGGCTACCAGATGTAGGTCCCAACCTCTTGTGTAACATAAATTTTCAAGAAACCATGCCCATGTTTGCTTTGATTCAGTCTCCACAACAGCAAACGCTAAAGTAAACAACCCATTATTACCATCTAATGAATTTGCAGATATGAGAACTCCTAAGTGCTTAGACTTTAGGTGACAAGCATCCAGTGCGATAAGAGGTCTACATCCAGCTAAGAAACCATCTGCACATACCTTGAAACTAACATAGAATCTATAAAATGAATTATCACGATTGTCATATGTGTAGGTGATATGTGAGCCTGAGTTTCTATTAAGAAGTTTAGCTATTAAAGTTGGAACCCATTTGTAGTTTCCATCAATTGAACCAAATACAATATCACGAGCTTGCTCTCTTGATCTCCATAACTTCATATATGGCAAGGATAATCCATAGTTAACCTCTAGATTATTATTAATCTATTTTGGAGGAATGTCCATTTTGCCTCTTCACAATGTCTTGAATTTCATTAGCAACCCAAGCGGTTGTTGCTATTTCAACAATAACACGGGCATGAGTGCGGACCGTCTATTCTTCGTACTTGAAAAGTCTGCCCATCATCACATAATGATACCCGTACTCTCCATTGGCATCCTAGATAAGAGCATGTCGTAATAACTCGTTTCTTGTCTCTTGCTTTAATTCGTACCCCAAAATTATATTTGATTGCTTCGGATCGAAGGACATGCTTGAAATTTAATGCATCAGTGAAATATGATCCAACAACTAAATGACCTTTATTGACACTCACTCAAAGGACCTTCATTACAACTAGAGTAGTCAACTATTTGTTCATCAACTACAGACACTCCAATGTGTGAACATGTATCATTTTTATTCATTTCTTCTACTGCAATAATAATTTCGATACGATCACATCCATTTAGTTGCTTTATTATTTCAAGAACCTCAACATTATTAGTAATAAGTTTGTAGTCCTTATGTGAACTTCCATAGATAAGATAATACATATCATAATTATACCCTTTGAGCCATGGGCATATCCTTTCAATCTCATCTCGAATCAGTTAATCTCGATAATATCTTTTGGTTTAATAGTTCTTTGTCTTCCACCATCATATCTCTTTTGAACTTGATTCTTGACTCCAACCCAAGCACCACCAAACTTAAATGTTATGTACATAAATTCACCCAAAACACATTCACAATAAAAAGTAGTAATCGCGAAAATCATCCTCATTAATAGATTATAGAAGAAAATGTTGACATAATGCAAGAAAATCATCCTCATTAATAGATCTGACTAGAGGAATTTTCAGGGTCATATCAGTTGCCCCCTTATTTTTGGATGACATTATCTCAATCATCCAAAAATATATATGTCAAATACTTGAAAATAGCAAATTCTTCAATAAAATTTGAGGGTCCATTAACCACACATTTTGAGAGAACAGATCTTCATGGGAGCACAAGATTATGACTACTAAGGCGAAGCAAGGCCACATGTGTGTGTCGGCGGGTGCAAGATTTTGAGGTTGAGACTCATCCGGGTCGAACAGGCGCTTGAGTGCTCATGAGCCACCTGACGCATGGGCGCAAGATGGTGCGAGCGAGCCAAGACCCATGGGCTTACGAGCACTCGGTGCCGTGGTGGTGGGTACGTAGGGTGACCGTGGGTGGCATCTGTGGTCGGCTGGCTACTGGGCCGAACAGCCACCGAGGTAGCTGTTCATGGAGCGGCCCGGCGCTGGTCATGAATGACACGGTCAGGAAGAATTGAATGCGGCTGAGCGAGCGAGTCACACAGCTAGGCAAAACGTCCGCGCTTTTCACCGTTTGAGCGCTTTTAGGCTTTGGATGATTTTGGCGCTTTTGACCTTTTGCCTATAGGTCTATAAAAGCCAGGGCGGAAGAAAGCACCTTCTCTTCTTGAGAGAAGGTCATTTGAGGCGATGTAGTTCATACTCATAAAGGCTCCTCCTCGAAGAGGTGTTAAGACCGACTTCGCCGACCGACCGTTCGGCGATCAAGACTCATAGTTCATATGGCAAGGCTCTAGTTTTCCCTCGAAAGAGGTGTCAACTGACCTCGTCGGACCGACCGGGTTCGGAGGTGATCAAGACCCGTAGTTCATACGGCAAGGCTCCAGTTTTCTCTCGAAAGAGGTGTCAACTAACCTCGTTGGACCAACCGGGTTTGGAGGCGATCAAGGCCCGTAGTTCATACGACAAGGCACCAATTTTTTCTCGAAAGAGGTGTCAACTAACCTCATCGGACTGACCGAGTTTTGAGGCGATCAAGGCCCATAGTTCATACGACAAGGCTCCAGTTTTCCCTCGAAAAAGGTGTCAACTGACCTCGTCGGACCGACCGGGTTCGGAGGCGATCAAGGAAACGATAACCGAGACGGGTTGACGGGCGATACTCGATGATGGCGCTGGTTGGCCGGCGAATGGCAGTGGCCGGATGGTGGCGGCCGACGGGCAAAACCGGACGGTAGTCGACAGTATGACCGACGCCAGTAGTCCGGGATGATCAACGCATGGTGGCGGACCGCTAAAATTCAGCGATAGTTGTGGTGGTACCTACGATGGTGGTTGGTGGCCGACGGGTGGTCGGCAACGCAATAACTCAGAATGACGGTGGTGACCGGCGCGCGAAGTGCAGATCAGCGATAGTGGTCGGCTACGACGGGGTGGTCAGCAATGAAAGCGACGTAATGACGCAGGACCGAGTCGCAATCGATGACCGACGATGATGGTGGTGACCGACGAAGGCCGCGATGGTCAGCCGACCACGGTACTGACGGCGGACCGCCATTGGCTAGCGCAATCGGGGTGGTCAGCCAATGAAAATCGGCTTCCAGTAATGAGGCATGAATCGGGTACCAGCTGGAGATGACCGGCGATGATGAGGGACCGCAAAAATGCCGGTGATGGTGTGGACCGACGATGGCGGGCTACCGACTGGTGGCAACGCAACTGTGATGGTGGCACGGAAGCGTCGGCGCCGTCAGCGGGTGATGACCGGAGACGATGGTGGTGACCGGAGAAGATTGCCGGCATGTCGCTAGTAGTGACCAGCGCAGTTAGCGGATCTGATGGTTAACCCAGGGGGTCGCAAAAAAAAATCGGGTGAATGTCGACGATGGCTTAACCGCATCTAGTCAGGGATGACCGGCACGATGGTGGTGACCGCGATCTGTGGTCGGCCGACGGTGGTCGAACCAACGCATGGCTGAGGCGGGCGATCAGCGTGGTCACGGTGATGACCGGCACCGCAATGGCCAGCACCGGCCACAGCGGGTTACCACTGGTCGATGCCTAAAAATCCGGCAACGCGAATACGGCATGCATCGGTGTCGATTCGGGGATGACCAGCGATGATGGTGACCGCCAAAATGCCGATGGTCGACGGTGGTGACCGACGATGGTGGTTGTTACCGATGGGGTGGTCAATCAACCGGCAGCAATGACGGCGAGCGTAGTCTATGGCCAGTGATGACCCGGCAACGATGGTGGTGACCGGCGATGGTCGCGAAGGATACCAGAAGCTGGCGCGGACCTGCCAGCTTGGCGGCCGACGGGTGGTCTGCATGGCAATCGGCGACGGTAATGTCAGCGGTACGGGATGATCGCTACCATGGCGGTAGCTAAAATTGCCGCAATACGGCACGGACCGCAGAACGATGAGGATTTTGACCTATCCGGTTGTTGTGTGAGAGTGACTTCGATGGCGCAACCCGGCGACGCTAACTGTGTGGAAGAGGCCGTGAGAAGTCCACCGCGATCTTTGACCTATCTAGGTTATTTGTTAAGTCTTTGCTCGACGCTAACCTATGTGAAAGAGGTTGAATTGAATCCGAGGATTTTGACATATCCAGGTTGTTTGTCGTGTTACCCGACCATTATTAACTGTATGGAAGAGGTCAAATTGAATCCGCTGAGAATTTTGACCCATCCCAAGTTGTTTATTAGAGTGTTACCCGATGATGTTAACCTGTATGAAGAGGTTGGATTGAATCCGCTGAGGATTTTGACCCATCCGAGGTTGTTTATCAGAGTATTACCTGATGATATTAACCTATGTGGAAGAGGTTGAATTGAATCCACCGGATTTTTGACTTATCCAGGTTGTTGTTTGTCGGTGTTACCGCATGACATTAACCTGTATGGAAGATCAAATTGAATCCGGCCGAGGATTTTGACCCATCCGGAGGTATTTTTATCGAGTGTTACCCATGGCGTAACCTGTATGGAAGAGGTTGGATTGAATCCGGTGATTTCAAATCTATCGTTTATGTGTTACCCGGCGACGTTAACCTATGGAAGAGGTTGAATTGAATCGGGTAATTTTGACTATCCAGGTTGCTTGTCAAAGTGTAATTTCGATGGTATTAATCGTATGGAAGAGGTTGAATTGAATCGGTGAATTTTGACCCATCCGAAGTTGTTTATCAGAGTGTTATCATGGCGACGTTAACTGTATGGAAGAGGTTGAATTGAATCCACCGGTGATTTTGACCCAGGTGTTGTTTATCAGCGACGCAACTTTATGTGGAAGAGGTTGAATTGAATCAAGCGAAGATTTTGACATATTCAAGGTGGTTGTCGGTGGTGTTACTGGCGACGCTAACTCGTATGGAAGAGATTGAATTGAATCGGCCGAGGATTTTGACCTATCGGGTTTTTGTGTGTACCAAATGACACTAACTTCAGAAGAAGGTCAAATTGAATCTGCCAGGATTTTGACCCATGTTGTTTATCGAGTGTTACGGCGTTAACACATGGAAGAGGTTGAATTGAATCCGTTGAGGATTTTGACCCATCAGGTTGTTTATCGAGTATTACCGATTAACTTATGTGGAAGAGGTTGAATTGAATCCATTGATGATTTTTGACTTATCCGAGGTTGTTTGTCGGGTGTTTCGATGACTGCGTATGGAAGAGGTGGTGGGAAGTCCACCAAGGACCTTTTGACTATCCTAGGTTGTTTGTCGAGTGTTTAGATGGCGTTAACGTATGGAAGAGGTCAATTAAATATCCGTTTGTGGTTGTAGCCAAAGTTTTTCCTTAACGGTCTTGTTTTCCATGAGTATGATTGGAAAAAATAATTTGCAAAAGCTATATCTCTTCTCAATGTTGAAATATCCTCCAACTTTGACTTGTTTCTTGGGATGGTAATCAATTAGATGCTTAACATATTAACATGGCGATCTTAGAGATTAGAGTTGCCCCGTTTTTACAAAATTTGAAGGAATGAAGTTTGATGAATCTTCATTCTTAAACGCTCTTAAAACTTGAAATGCTCCACCTCGATGGTGGTTTTGATCTTGTTGGAAACTTGGTATCATACAAGATGAAATAATGGGAATCGATTTCCCACTGACGGCAAAGCATTGCGTGCTAGAAAACTAGTTGCGATAGAGTAAAAGGTTAGCACTTTGTTGTGAAATCCGGCACACACCATGTATTTAAGAGTGAATAAGAAAACTCATTTTACATGTGAAAAATCTTGAAAAAAGGGAAAAACCACGAGGCTTAGCCCGTAAAAGCTTCCACTATGTATCTTTGAGTACAAATCTTCCCGATACGGGATTGAGAATTGTATATGAAAGGAACAACTATGTAGTCACGTTGGTGATATGATTCTTGAGTGGCGAGATGATGATGTGATGAGGGATATCAACGGCGATGAAGATCATCATGATGAGACAGAGATTGCGGCGAGGATCTGGCGGCGATGGCGGCGTGCGGCAGTGGTGGTGGTGGCGAGGATTGTGCTTGGAGGATTTTCAAGCTTTAGAGCTCTCTCCTCTCTCTTGGCCTCCCCATATGAGGAATGAAGGACTATTTATAGATTATAGGAGTGACATCTTTGTAAATACATGCAAAATCGAACCTCTCCTCTCGGACGGCTCATGATGATTCCCTTGATCATATGATGTATTTTGTGTATTTGAATGATCAAATGAAGTGAATTATAAGATCTTTGGCTTGTTGGAACCGGTTCGTTGGCTTCGATTTGACTATAAACACTCCATATTTGAGAGCTTTTTAAAAATTTAACGATGTCTAAAGTTTCCGATGATATTTTAAGTGCTTGATCTCGACCGGTTTAATTTAATTCGATCGCCTTTTTCTCAAGATTAGTCTTGTAGAGAAATTTTAGGTCATATCATATATATATATATATATATATATATATATATATATATATCACATAGAATTTTCTCAAATAAAAAGTGAGGATAATTACTCCCAGCCACTCTTTCATTATTGTACTTATTTTAGAATTATAATCAACTAAATATTATATGAATATACTCATATCCAACTTCATAAATAAATAATTTAAAAAAAAAATAAAGTAAATTTAAAAATATATATTATAAAAAATCGAGTTATGCTAAAATTTTGTCATTATAAATTTTTAAAATTTCAAAATTTATTTTAAAATAAATATTATATAAGATTTAAATTATATATTCACCCTTAATATAACTTTATAAACTTAAAGGGCCCATTGGCCAAGATATCCATCCTCATTGAATTTCTCTCTCATAGTGGTTAAGGAAGAATAATTGGAGCAATTCAAGAAGATATATGAGCAAATTTTTAAATTAAATATTAAATAATAAATAATTATTATATTAAGTATGCGTAAAATTTTTTTTGATTTTAGTGCACCATAAATTGCGGCAAACTCACCGCCGAGGTGGCTTAGAAGATCACTTATGGGGCGACTACTAGCAGACCGATTCGACTTTAAGTAAATCGACCGTTATCAGCGCTTCACCGTGTGAGCCGCCCCATAAGTGGGAGACTTTCCTGTTATGATTTTTTTTAAAAAAATAAAGATATGTCTTCTTTATCAGTTACACGGAATGTAAACAAATGACAAAGAATAAGTCACAAATTTAAACTGCTAGCATCAAATAGATGTACTACTAATCAAATTATACTAAAAAATGTCATTCATATGTTAAGTAAACTCAGTTATAAATGTAGATAATAAAAAACTATAGAAATATACAGCGACAAATACACAAAATAAATACATCTCTATACACTATCGCCGACGACGATGTCTATATGCTATCGCAACACTATCTGGAGTGTAGTACGTGAGTGGTTGCAATGGACGATTGCGCAGCTGATGGGAGACATCATGTAGTCACGATCACGGCACCTAACCGACCCCATCTGCGAGTCTCCTGAGATACCCAATCATGTGGCGGTGCAATATCCATGATAATCAGACCGAGAGCTCTGGAAAAGTAGATGGACGGATCGATAAATGGATGGCCTCGCCCATTTCCCTTTGTATAGTAGGCGAATAATCAACCATGTGACATATGCTCTGGAGATGTGCTAGGGGTAATCACTGATGTGGATTTTCGATCTCGGATATACACTCTGCTCATACTTATTTATAGCCAACGGAAGTCGCGTCACCTGACGTCAAAGAAAGGCGAAAAGGTCCACCGTCTAAGATATGCTCGCCATTAAACCGGTTTAAAATGTTACTATGAAAATCAGAGACACAATAGCTAAGTAAATTTGCAGATTGTAGTGTTATCTTAACATATACTCGCTTGGCAGGTGTTTTGAGGTAGTAAGTCGTTGGTGGATCAATAAGCACCTTAAGCAAGTACAACGACGGCCACGACCTAAACCATGACATGTACTACTGCAGGGAGTGTCGTACGTCTGTGTAAGTGTCATCTACCATAATAATGTGATCTTTGCGAGCCTCCCAGATAGCGATGTACTCGCGATGATGCTACCCGGTCGATGCTCGACTTTCTCTCGCATCCATCAACTCTTGGCCGAGATCCATCAGAGCGACATCAATGCAGAGTAAGTAACCAAACTAATGAAGAACTCTATCAAGATGGTGCCACTCCATCCTCTTCTAGCCGATCAATGGAACTCGTGTTAGCCAAACAGCCTCGCTAGCAAGGTAAATATCAAAGAGGCGAGCTCTAATTAGAATGTCATATGAATCCCCAAGTCACCTGCATTTGCTAGTGGTTGTTAGATAGTAGTAGGATAAAATTCAGTTAAAATATGTTTTAACATTTAAGAGTTGTACCTGACTCAGTAGCAGTCCATCTAGCTCACCCCAAAAAATTTTGATATTCCCAAATGGAATCTGCCGCAGATATCTCTCGTTCCACCTAAGTAAACCAATTTTCATATGGAAATCAGTTACTTGCAACTCAATATAGTAGAACAATTGAAATAAAATTTAGTTTTCTAACCTGAAATCAATGTTGAGCCCATCGAGATCCTTAGGGTAGGGGACATGTAATGTTGGTCTCCCTATATGAAGTCACTCCCAAGACCGGATCTGGAGCAACTGAAGACACCAAGCTATGTTAGCCCTTCTCGGTCTGGTAGACTCATGTAACTCCCTGTATAAGTGTACTAACACTATACCGTCTACCAAGAATGTACTGAATGTGTATAGATCTTCTAACAAAGGTAGATACTGAAAGTGCACCTCTGACCCTGACATATCTAGTAGTAAGAAACTCCCAGTAGGAATAACACTCGACGTATGTCTACAAGTCCAAATCTATGAGGTCTAGGACTCACGAAAAATGTTCCGTAACCACTAAGCGGCATCGAGTCGGCGTGTCTTGGCCCATCCGAAATGTAGAATGGAATGCTGGGTCAATCAGGTAATGATATATAATATATGTAATGGGATGTCCACTCAGTAGCTCATCACAGCAATCAGGCCAACTCTGCCACCGCTTCCCCTATCCAATGACAATCAGCCTAACAATCGGTAGTCCATTTATGCGTAAACTCAAGATCATTGCAATGCCATGCAATGTCAATGTCATCTCTCATATAGTGAAATGGAAAGTGTTGGTTTAGGGAGACCAACGCTTCAACTACAGCGGTGGTGATGGTCAAGTCATCTCATCTGCTAACACAAAAGTTCGTCTTGGGAGGCGGTATGAGCAGTGGAGCGTAATGAGCCACTCCCAAAATATTATAAGATGAGAAGCTGCCTCCAAAATAGTACCCTACAATATGAAGAAATTGTTGTCAGGCCAGGTAGAACAATTAAAATATTATAGCAAAAAAAAACTTGAAAGTAAGTTCATATCTTGAAGATGATGCGACTATGTGCGCCCACGAAGTAAGGCTATGCTGGGATGGACCTCTGAAGGTGCAGGATCTAGTGCATCATCAGCCATCTCAGCACGCCTCTTCTGTCGACGTCTAGTCAGCCTGAAAGGCTCCTTGGCCATCGTACATGTGAAAAGAAGAACAAAATGACATATTGTTAGAGCATTGTAATATTAAAATTCTGCAACAGTTTAAAAGAAACAAAGAAAAGCTATGAACTAAGGAAAGGAGACAAATCTAACCCACTAATGAATATAATTCTAAATAGTGGATAAAACCAATTGGAATCTCACAATAAATGAGAATAATTTTTGTTTCCATCCACCTAATCATTTTTGAAGTTTTGCAATAAATATAGAGCAATATATAGCTTTGAGTTTGTTTGTATAGATTGAAATTCCAAGATGATATTATGATAACTCTTTCTAGTTAATGCCTATCTAAGAAAGCAAAGTGTAATGAGTTCAAGACATTTCAAGTCCATCCACATTAAATAAATAAAAATCTTAAATCCATACTAACCTCCTACTAGTAGGGTTGTGGAACCACGATGTCATGACCAAATGATTTTTGGAATCTTGTACATGCGATTTCTTTGTATTGCGCTCTAATCCATTGTGTTCTTGTATCTACTTGAACGTGACCTACCTAATATAACTTTAATAGGTGGTGGTAGTAAATGATAAAGACTCATTGCATGACAGTATTTTGATCATGAGTGAAAGTTTGAAGAGTATATGCATACATTATGGTGTAGTTCTTGACAAATAAGCTAAATGATTCAACCTCAGATGGACTAAAGGCTGTATAGAATGACTACATGACATGTGATAAATGTGTTGACTACATGAGTCGCACGATCCTGAAGTCAACTCAAGGAGCGACAACTCTGTGAACACTTGCACTTCATTGATATTCATATTGACTGGTTATGGATAGTGTCTGGCCTCACATACGAATCTACTGAGTACTGTCTGTGTTATAAGAGAGAATGTGAATTCATCAGTTGATTCTCCCAAATCAATAATACTTGCCCTCTTATAAAATAAACCAACAATGTTATAGTAAATAACAGTGGTTAGTGCTTGAATTGGTAGTCCCCGTGCTCGTTTGAGTACCCCATTAAAGCATTCTGATGCATTTGTCATCGTATGCGTAACGCTTGCCATCGTGAACCAATGACCACGCACACATCACGGTCTACTAATCTTGGTATGCTTATTTAATTTTCTTTTATGTCTGTGTCGGTTATTATATGTTGATCATGTCCGTCTTAAAAGGTACATTTTCTTACACATAAACTTCATCCACCCATTTCTCACTACTTTTTTGAAGTTTTTCCACAGATGTCTTAAACAATGACGATGTGCAACCCATGGAAAAATATCACAACATCCACGTACCAATCCCGAATGCTTATCTCAGATAATACATAAATCGCTCCTTGCCGAAACAATAGACAACAGTTGTTGTATGCACATAATGAATCAGAACCATGACTCATTATTCTCAGATTCAACCACGATAAAAGCAAGTGAAAATAATCCGTTGTTGGCATCAATACCAATAGCTATGAGTAACGTGCCTCGATACTTTTCTAATAGGAATGTCCCGTCCATGCTCAGAATAGGGCGACAAAATCTCTAACCTGAAACTGATGGCCCAAAAGCTCAGAACAATCTCTGAAACCTACATATATTTGATGATAAAATTAGCGAGTTCACGGTAGCAGCATAACAAATCCATAAATAGGTCAAGAGGTATGACTCTTCCCAAGCCAAATACTCGATACTCTTATGTCGTGCATCCCAAGCCTTCATGTAAGATACTTTAATATTAAATTTTGATTCAATCCTTTCTATGATCTCTCTTGGTTTCAAGTCTATCTAAAATCGCATAACTGGCATTATGAAATAACTAATGAACTTAGAAGTGCATTGACGATGTCCATAACCACTGATAGTGCTAACACATGTGTGCGGTGCACCTAAAGTTAATAACCTCCAACCTCACAACCTCTTGCTTCTGCTACAGTGCATGCTTCATTGACAAGATCTGCTATGATTACTATGTTGTGCACATATAACAATAAATTTTTTTGATTCGAAGTGACAGTAATAAACTCAACATTATTAAAAATTGACCAACCAATTACTGCAAATTAAAGCTCTGTCTTATTTGAGAAATACATACCTTCATATAGCTCAACTGGAACTTCAATGTCATCTAAAAAACTTGAACTATCAGATGGACCATCAAACACAATATCTGCATCCCAATCTTTTGTGGTTTGGCATATGCGGACATAGTCGTTATTGCAAATCATAGCATCGTCATTTGAAGAATTCTGGATTGAATGACTCCAAATAAGCTCGTGACCAATATTGGTGTCACATAAATTGGCATTACCCAGTAAAGAATCCTCCCGGCATCATATCGTCATATGCATTGATTTGTTATTCATCTTTTCATACTCGTCATCTGATAATACTCTGATGAACTAGGTTGCTCATGCAGTTTTGCTTGAACATCTCGGTTACGTGTTAAAAGTCATAATCTTCTAAAAAATAGAAGATAATATAAACCAAAAAATGAAAACACTAACACTGTTATTGAGATAAATGCTTACCTTATTTATGGGTTATCATAGTACTATTGTGGTACATCAGTTGTTGGCCAAGTGAACTCATGAGCATGTTGAATATTATATTGCATGATCGATTATCAATTTAATTTTGCTTACATTGTGGCTTTACTTCCACATAAGAACTAATGTCTTGACGGAAGCTTCATCCGGTCTGATTACTACATACTTCATCATCGAAGCGGTAGAAGCTATGTATCCGTGGAAAAAATAACGTAATCTTTTGAAGTTATCAGCATATAGCGTAGAGATCTAAGCACTCTTTTTAAATCTTCTAAGCATGGCGTCTTCGCATGGGACGATTTTTTTACACCGACATAACTTAGAATGACCGATCATCAACGATCACTTAGTCATAGAAGAGAATTAAAACAAGCTCTTGACTCATCTAGTATATGCTCGACAACCAAATTTCTAACTAAAATTAACTCTTCACTCATCAAAATAAGTAGTGGTTATGTTGTCAGATAAATATGATGATGAAGCCTTGTAAGTAGCATTAATGCAGGTCAAAAAAAAAAAAAAACATCTAGAAATGGATCTGAATCTAACGCAAACTAAAAAATATTAATAATAATAATTTATCATAACAGGTCACTCAATCTTCACTTTATTCACATGTAAAAGGTATAAAAACTCCACAAAACAGTAAAACAAAACCAACAAAGAACCTATGGAAACAAGTATATTTGTAAGAAAAGACTGTGATCAACGTAAACTAAAAAGAAAAAAGATAGCAATTATGAAACTCTAATGCAAATTTTCTTCCATTTTTGTTAGCTTTATTTATCTCATTATGTCATTCTAATGAATATTTCTAAACTTTCTAAGTCTAAGTTAATTTGAATTTCTTGAATTGACTGAACAACTTGAGTTTGATAAATTCCCTAAAACACTTGAGCATCATCCAATCATATATTTGTTATCATTAAAATCAAATTATTATATCTTAGGGCTCATGTTGTCAATAATTTTCACCTTCTTAATGATGACAAAGCTATGTAGATAGTGTAGATTGATGAATGTGCAAAAAGATCTTACATCAATTTGTTAGAATAAATTTCACATATAATCAAGTACAATATATAACAAACTATATTATGTAGTAAAATATAACTTGTAACAAAAATTAAATTAATTAAAAATAAATCAGATAGATCCCCCTAAATGTATGTATGTAGAATTTTTTTTTTGAAACCAACATACTACTTTTCCCTTTCAGATAGATCCCCCTAAATACCTTGCCTATACCTTCGAACTTGCGGTGGAACTAGACCGAAATTTTCGGTGGAGCCACTCAGTGGAGCCGAGATGGGATGATTCATGAAATTTCATGTGAGATCGGATCTTGCGGGTGTCGAAAGGAACGACTGCGGGGTATGTCAAAAGAAATGCTGGGCTACACATATAAGTTAATTTAGAGCGATATCGGTCGCTTGGAATGTCGGTTGATGGTTTCTCTTAAAAGATCGATCGATTATCAGGCTAACTAAGTAAAACGGTCGCTCATGGGGAGGCGATAAGCCATCGGCCGGTGAGGTTTGGTGTCACACCTATGACTAGTCGCCCACTTATAAGGTGATTGCACCTAAAATTAATTTTTTTATATATACGTAATATAATAATTATTTATTATTTAATACTTAATTTAAAAATTTTGTGAAGATATATTGGCGAAGACCGTCAACCGTGAATAACTCCATGAAGCATTATATCAAGTCTTAGATGGGCTTGGAATGATAAAGATTATTTTTAAAATAGGCTTAGTCTTAATTGTAATTAGCTTAGGCACGAAAATTTTTTTTAGCAAAATAAAAGTCGTTCATTTGTGGACGGTACATGCAAATCCACGTTAGCGCGTCGTCCTCAAATGGATATTTAGTGAAATTCCTAGGTGGTTTTAAAACCGGGGAGAGAGAAACCATGAGAGAGAGAGAGAGGGAGGTTTTATTTTAATTTATTTTTTAATATACAACAACAACAACAACAACAAGCTTAATCCACTTGGGTGGTAATTTTATGAATCTCGTCTCCATTATTATCTATGTGTCAATCTAATTCAAGTATACTTGATCATTATTTATCTTAACCAAGTCTTTTATCTACCCTTTCTCTAAGGAAAATCTGCATCTACTCTCTGTCATCTACTGACGCTTATGTGGCCAAACCATTATACTCTCCTAATCTTATCTATACTACTCCAACTTTTTTAACATACTCATTTCTATCTCTAAGAGTAAAGCCACTCATCCACCAGCATCCTCGTCTCACTTAACTTAGCTTATGCTTCTCTTTTTTTGGCCAACATTCGCACCATAAGTCATTGGTCTTACCACCATCTTATAAAATTTTCCCCAAGTTTAAGTGGAACTTTTCTATCATAATAGGATCGTTCCACTTCAACCATCCAACTTGAATTCTACTAATAACATCTCCCTATTATTTTAATTAATATAATTATTTAAAATATTTAAAATATATAATTTAAAATATTTTTTTAAAATATTTAATAACTAAATATTTATATATTTAGTTATTAATTTTTTTATTTATATATATATATATAATTAAATATATAATTTAAAAATATTTTTAATTATATATATAAATTTATAAATTTATTTAATATTTTTTTATTAATTAATATAATTATTTAAAAATATATAATTTTTTATTAATTTTTTGTTAATATATAATATAAAAATATTTAAAATATATAAATAAATAATTTTTAATAAATAAATAAAGAAAGGAATAAATTATATAAAATATTTTATAAATTATATAAATAAAGTAATTATATATATATGTATATATATATATATATATATATATATATATATATATATATATATATATTATAAATTTATTTAGTTATTTAATATTTAAATTATATAAATATTTTTTAAGTTATATAAATAATTTAAAATATTTAAAAAATATATAAATAAATAATTTTTAATAAATAAATAAAGAAAGGAATAAATTATATAAATATTTTATAAATTATATAAATAAAGTAATTATATATATATATATATATATATATATATAAATATTATATTTTATATATATATATATTATATAAATTTATATTTTAAATATTTAATTATATATAAATATTTTTAATTTACAAATAATTTAAAATATTTAAAATATATAAATAAATAATTAGTTATATATATATATATTTATTTATTTATAGTTATTTATTTATTTATTTAAAAATATTTATTTATTTAAAATATATAATTAATATAAATAAAAAAAATTTTAATATATAAATATTTATTATTTATATATTTATAAAATATATTTAGTTATATATATATTTATATATATATATATATTATATTTATTTCTTTCTTTATTGTTTATTAAATATTTATTTATTTATTTTTTATTTTTATATTTTTTTTATATTTTTTGTTATTATTATTATTATAACTTATATAAAATAAAATATGTATATATATATATATATATATATATATATATATATATATATATATATATATAATTTATTCCTTTCTTTATTTATTTATTAAAATTATTTATTTATATATTTTAAATATTTTTATATTATATATTAACAAAAAATAATAAAAATTATATATTTTAAATAATTATATTAATTAATAAAAAATATTAAATAAATTTATAAATTTATATATATAATTAAAAATATTTTTAAAATATATATTTAATTATATATATAAATAAAAAATTAATAACTAAATATATAAATATTTATTTATTAAATATTTTATAAAAAATATTTTTAAATTATATATTTTAAATATTTTAAATAATTATATTAATTAAAAGAATTAATAAAAATAAAACCTCCCTCTCTCTCTCTCCGTGCTTTCTAAAACTACCGGAAAAAAAAGAATAAAAAAAAGGAATTTTGCGATGACCGGTGCCGATGTGTGTCCACGTTGGCGCCAGTCGTCCGTCAAACGGATAATTAGACCTATTTCGCTAAAAAAAATTTTTTCACCTAGGACTAAGGCTATTTTAAAAATAATCCTAAAAGGCCTCGGACTGGAGAGGCCTCCCCGATTCTCTCACGAAAAAAACGCCATTTTTACTGTGAATCTGCTCATTCACCGAGGTGAGTACAGAAATGGGTTTTCGTTTAAACGTGTCTTCTTCTTTTTAATTGAACCCTTCTTTGTTGATGGTGAGTTACTTCAAAAATGTCGAAAAAGCTCGCATTTTGTTAAGTTCTTCTATGCTTTCGCGGTTGTTGGATTTAATTTACTGCTTTTAATGGTCTGAACTTTGAAGCAAGAAGGAATCAATTTTGCCATTCTTTAAGCGTAGATGGCCTTTGTAATTCTTTCTATTGGCTTCAAAAACAACGTGTTCTTGCAAGCAATCTGCAAAAGAATAGTAGATGGATCTTCACTCACTTTGTTTTTTTATGAAGTGAGAACTAACTCTCGTTTTTTTGTTGCAAACTATTTTTCAGCTTTCTTCAGCATCAGTTCTCAAGGCATGGTGTTCAAGCTAGCCTTTGTTCTGTTCCTCGTCTCTCTTTGATATGTCCCTAATTCTTGGCTTGAGTTTGGTTGGTGAGAATGGGTTTGGTTCAGTGCCAATTATGGTCCCGTTGAGGGTCGTGAGTTGACTCACTGAGTGGTCTGAACCCGGCTGAGTTCTGGATAATTGGGATAGTTTAGCGGGTGCTTTCTGAACCATTGGATTTAACGCCTTTGTTCTCGCCGGATCTAATCACTTGAAGTTTGAGTTGATTCTTGAACCGTCGGATTGATTGGTTTCTTATCTCGCCTTGATTTGATCTTTGATCACGCGGTTCTTGATTCTAGGGAGTTAGTGGATGACACGCTTGGTTTCGGCGCTTGATCCGATTTGATCGAGCCCTCGATAGTCTGCTCGCTTGGTGGGATGAAACCGAGGAGGTCGGCTTTAAACCTTACTTTATTTTGTTTCTTTCGACGCTCGAGTCACAAAGCACTCGAGAGAAAGAGGGATGCGGTTGGGATGAGGAGAAACCTGGGTTCTCGAGATGGTGTTGGTGAGGAAAACCGAGAAGACTTGAGAAAGGAAGGAAGAGAGGAAAGAAGAGGAGATAAGTTTCTTTTGAAATGCTTGATTACCCTTCTTGCTTCTCGATCTATTTATACTTTCTATTTTGCCTTCTTTAGCTGAAGCTATCTATGCAAGCCTTCTACTTTCTCGCTACAAGTTGTTGCTTCTATATTCGTTAAGTAACTTGCTTCTTATTGAGGTATGAGCAATCACATTACTTACTACTCTTGTTTTCTCTATCGAGCATCCGTTCTTGTTTTTTTTGCTTATTTCATAGGACTTTACTTTCGTGTCGCCCGGAATGCTATGCATATTATTGCTTTACTCCTGTTGTTTCCTTCGTCTCCGAATATTATTGGTTAGTGGTGCTTATTGATTTTTTTGATAACTTCACTCCATTCTGTTTACAAAATAACTGTAAATATTGTTTATTTTAATTCTTGATTCTTGGGTTCTGATCTTCATTCTATGGATAACCGCAGAGTTTTCTTGAATTATCTATCTCCAGGTCATCCTTCCGTGATGATACTTTGGGATTTTAGTGTATGCCTTGTTGTCATTCTAGTTGATCTTTTGGCTCTGCTATTCTGGACATGTTGTATTTGTAGTCTGTAATAATTGTAATTGTTTTATGCTCTGAATTAGTATACCTGTAATCTTTTCTTCTTTGTTGTTTATCCTATCTGGTCTCCTCCTGTTAAGTATTTATGATGTCTGGCTGTTATTGTCCCTCCTTACTATCTAATTATATATGTTTATATTATCCAACTTGGAAATTTTCTTTCCTTTTGCCTCTGTTGTCATTTGAGGATTTGGACTCATATCATTACTCCTCTCCACACCTTGTCCTCAAGGTCAATTCTCAGATGTTTTTGTATTTCTTTACACACCCAAGAAGCTGTGGCTAGAAGTCCTTCCCATTGCCTTAATGTTTCTTTAATTTATGGATCTCCCTGCGGTGTTGTTATGTAATCTAAAACTTTTAACAGCTTGATTAATATCTCGCATCTAACCGAGTTGGTAATTCGGGTGTATTATAATCCTCTGTATTGTCTAAGTCTTTGACTTGAAGCTCTCTTCTATGTTTATCGGCCATTTGTTCCCAATGATATTTATTTTTGAGCTTCCTGTAAATGATATGGGTCTCTGCCCACCTATCTGAACATGATTACTCCTTCATATGTGGTCAGATTATAAGATGCTTCTATTTGTCCATCTGGAAAATACCGCAGCCAACCGACTTATTACTATGGAAAAGCTATGCTCTAAGATATTCTATGTAGTTTATATAAAAGATAAACATTATGACTAGGTAGGTGGTTGTAGTCGGGTATTCTATATAGAGCTATAAAATAAAATATAAGCTATTTGGGTGGTTATAACTATTTGGAAGGTTGATAATTATGCATACTTTATATAATCTTTCTTAGCTGGATTGAAATGAAATTGTGTTTTGTTTCTAATACTTCTTCTTGTATCGCCTTTCTTTTGAGTATCTTCAGTAGTTGATACTCTGGTCTCATCAATCATGAAGGCAAATAATTTGGCTTGACATATATGTCCTCTGTGATATTTTTCTCACAATTGAAACACAATCCTTTCTTTCTTCTTTCTTCCATTTGTAGGTGTCCTCAATTGCTATATTGTTATTTTTGTGTTGATTGGTGTTTGTGGGAGTAGGCAATATATGATGTAATTGAGGTTATTTTACGCGGAGATTATGATCTTGTAGTTTTACATGTGAGTGTCATCACTAGCCTATCTTCCATTAGTTTGGCCAATTGAAATGCTTGCGCAAAGAACTGTCGTAATGCTCTTACTTCTCGATATCATGTTTAAGCCCCGATTCAAAACAGCTTTGTAAAAAAATTCGTGGGATGCTGAAATTTGATTAGTTCTTCAAAATCATTGTAAGTTTTGAATGTTGTGTAATTTAGTTAATTCTCCTCTCAAATCTCTCAGAGAGAGGGACCAAATCTCAATTACCGTTCTTTACATTGTGTCCATGAATGCACTGATTATTTAAGATATATTGGTACCTAAGTCTGGTCCATATCCCGAGGCAATCATGAACTGCTCTTCGATAACTGAAATTTGTCTCATGATAACAATGATGTAACAATTATTGTTAAGTGTTCTGTTATAGAAGCTGAAAC
The DNA here is from genome assembly GCA_021442155.1 of Cymbidium sinense. Classification (NCBI taxonomy): domain Eukaryota; kingdom Viridiplantae; phylum Streptophyta; class Magnoliopsida; order Asparagales; family Orchidaceae; genus Cymbidium; species Cymbidium sinense. Next base: position 108,493,968 of record CM038225.1, read on the forward strand.
TGATGATAATTTTGTGTGTGCTACGCTCGATTGGTGGCCACCTGAGAAGTGTGATTATAAGCTATGCCCATGGGGAAAGTCTTCTATTCTTAATTTGGTATGATTTTCATCGTTTTTTGAAGCCTTTTAAACCATGTTTGTTGCTTATTAAGCATTGGAAGTTTTATTAATTCATGAAATAACTTGGTTTTTTTTTGTAGGACTTGAATCATCCCTATCTTTTCAAGGCCATTCAAGGTATGTAGTTCTTTCCATTGCTCCATCCATGCAATCTTTTTTCTTATCATTGTCATCCTGTTGATAGCATAATATAATTAGTTTAATCGAGAAAGATAAAATTTCTTATTTTTGTCTCATTCCTTAGTTTATTTCATGATTAGAAGGATGTTAGATACTCTCTTGCTTTTTGGTTCTATGACACATAGGAAAGAATTTTTTGTGATTTCTAGTTTTTTTTTCATTGATGCATTGAATCTCACTGAGATTATCTTCTGGTTTTTTTTGTCTGATGATTATCAGCATTTGGATCTCTACGAATATGAGTTGGAGGCTCTTTACAGGATCGGGTCAAATATTGTGTGGGAAGTTTGCAGTTTCAGTGTGATCCATTTACCGAAATGTCTGGTGGGCTTTTTGGTTTCTCAGAAGGATGCTTGAGCATGGCAAGGTGGGATGAGCTGAACCTTTTGTTCCAAAAGACTGGGTATGTTATGTATCATCTTTTAATTCCATTTTTTCCACCTCCTCCTATTCTACTTCTATTAAGGTATGTGAAAGTAGTTCATTCCCATATTAAGTGGTTAAAAATATATGTATATATTAGAGTAGAGTAACCAAGTCATGGTCTCTCACACCTGAACTTATGCTTTGAGTTGAGAAAGGGCTTGACTTGTGGTGTATGTAGCCTAACTTTGGTCCCTTTTTGATTTATTCTCCCTAACAAGTGATATCAAAGTCGATGTTGTGATTGAAATCAAGCAATTCATTCATATTGTATATCATTTTTTAGTAAGTTTCAAGAGTAGGTGACTTTTACAGCGCCACCATATAGTTGGGTGAGCTCTTAGTTTATAATTATGGATGATGTTGAAATTTTTTTAATTTTATGAAGGATGATGGCTGATACAAATAGCTCTCATGTGAGAGGGAGATTATCAAGGCACTTTTAAGCTCCACATATGTGTCATAAGTTGAGTCAGGCCTATAGATCGAATTCTACGGACTTCGGAAGTGACAGTGCGCGAATCAGAGCTTAAAATGCACTGGACGTCACCGAAAATGGTCGAAATGACTTATGATCGATGAACGGACTTCGCCGTCGCGTTCAGAACGTCAAAATTGATCAAAATATAAATATTGTATAATCTAATGATCAACTTATCAAGCGATCGAGCTATTAATGTGTCGACACGCATATCGGAGTCGGGAAGCTGCGACGATGTCCGAACGAACTCCGTTCATAAAATTGATCAAGCGGTTAGCATCGAAACAACAAAAACTACCAAATGAGACTGTCCACGCCCAATTCGGACGAGTCTGTGCAAATGTCGAAGGATTGAAAGTGATAGTACGTAAATCGAGACTGAAATACACTGGACGTCACCAAAATCCGCCCAAATGACCTCCGATCGAATGACTTCTCCATCACGCTCGTTGAATGTTGGCCGTAATATAAATATTGCACAACGATGATCAATCGATCGAAGTCGCCAACGCGTCTACACGCATAACGAGTCGAGGCGCCGCAAGTCAAACGATCTCGCTTCAAATTGATTGTGGCTGTTAGATTTGAAACATCAAAACTATTAAATGATCACATTTAATTCGATCGAAGTGTAAATATCAAATGATTTGAAGTGATATCGCGCAAATCGAGGTTGAAATGCACTGGACGTCGCAAAAATAAACTTAAATGACCTCTGATCGACGAATGGACTTTGCTATCGTGTTCAGAACGTCGAAACTAGTTAAGATGTAAATATTGCATAATTTGATGACCATCAATCAGTCGCCGAGTGCCAACGTACATGCATATCGAGTCGAGGCACCACGCGTAAGCCAAACGATATCCGTTCGCGAAATTGATTGTGCCGTTAGCCTCGAAACGTTGAAATATATCAAGTAAGATTGTTTGCACTCAATTCGAACAAGTCTGTATAAAAATTGAGTGGTCGGAAATGATAACGCGCATTTTTAAGCTGAAATCTATCCGATTCGACGCCAATTCAAACCAAAGCCCGAGCTTAGACCGCTGCTAGTGTTTGGAACATCTAATAACTGCATTGACATATATATTAACCATATGATTTTATCGTCATAAAAATAAATTGGGGTTCATTAAATGCTTAATTAATATGCATATATTAATTAACTTAAAGTTTAAAATAAACCTACGCAACTTGCCTCCTCCACGCGCGCGATCGAGCTGCAACCGCTCTCGGGTGAGTCCTTCTCCAACTGCTCCCTCTTCCCTTTCTTCGGAACTTTCAAACCGAGAGAGGGCTGCTGCCGTTTTCCCTCATCCAAAACTGGAAAGAGCTGAAGCCCTCTCCTCCTCCAAATCGAAATAGAGTAAGAATTCTTCCTTCTTCTTTTTTCTTCTTCCTCCTCCATTTCACTCCTTCCCTCTTTTCCAAAAAATAAAAACAGAAAAATTTATTTCATTTTCCTCACCAATTACTTCCTTCCCTAAATTCATTTTGCTCTCCGATTTCTCGCTTTTTTCACCAAAACCGAAAATCGGCTCTCCAAATTTTCTCATTTTCACAAAAACGAATTTCTCCACTTCATTTCTTCCCTCTTTTCTTCCAAAATCGAAAATACCCCTTTTTTCTATTGAATTTATGATCGCCTTAGAAAACGTCATGAGGGTTCTTCTCCGATTTTAGTGGCCTCCTTGCATTACATCTCCAAAATTAAACCGCAGAAGAACAACAGGTCGACGGTTCTTCTTTCGCATCGCCTCAGGTGCATTACCTTTTCAAATTAGCGTAGCAGCAGGAGAAGCAACAGATCATGGCGGGTTCTTCTTTTTTTACTCCCATTTCCGTCCCCTTTCGACTTCTCTTGGCGTGGCGGAAGAACACCATCATGAGGCGGGTTTTTCTCTTAGTTTTCGGCATGCCTAACCCCATTTCTTTGCCGATCTTTGCAGTGCACAGAAAAATGAGTGAGAACATGTGAGATATGTGAATGTGAATATATATATATATATATATATATATATATATATATATATATATATATATATATATATATATATATATATATATATATTTGCGTTCTTCGTGAAGTCGTGCTTATGAAGCGACGAGATGAAAAATCGATTCGAAGACACGCTCATATCTTTCGTGAGGCGTCGAGTAAGTCAACATCCGTTAAATGTCACTCTCCCTAGATAAAATGTTGCCAAAATTTTATCTAATTTCTAGACTTAGGGAAAAAAAATGAATGAATATATTCTTTCATTTCTCTTTTGTAGGTTTTAAGACCCCGTAATGCATAGGCGTGTGTAATGAAGATATTTGTGGTGTCAAAGCCACTACATTCATGAGGCGTCTGAAAACTAAAACTCGATCGAATCACGGGATATAGGAGGTTCTTGTGTCAAATCTTTTGACTTAGAAAAATGTAAGAGTAAAATGAGACAAGAACTAGTAAGGAAACTAAATCTAAACTAAAAGCGTCAAACAAGAAAAAAAAAGGGAAAGTTAAATGACATAATGAACACAAAAGTAAAGAGAAAAAAAAGAAGAGAGGAAAAGCTTTTGAAACCATTTAAAGTAAGTTGAAAACCTTCCGAGTCGAATTAAACTCTTTCTCGAGTACTCTAAACTCAAGAAAGTGCTCTCTCTTAGCCTTATTTAGAGGAATTGAGGAATTAATGAGTGAGTTCTCTTTTCTTGTAAATTCCTTAAAATTAAACAATGTTTAATTGAAATTTAGAGAGATTAATACTAAACTCATAACAAACTTGTAATAAACTTAAAGTCAATAAAATTTAATATGATGTTAAGGATGAATCCAAATTGGGTCTAATAACTCTTTATCTGAATATGGAGGTGATTACTTATGCTAATTAATAAGCAGTAAAATTTAAAATAATAAATTTGAAATCGGCGTAAACTTATCAAAAGTGATGTAAATTGAACATAATCAGTTGGGAGAATTATAAAACTCAATAAATAAACTAAGTCAGTAATATTTTAAACTACAATTTAAATCAAAATGCATTCTTGTACGGATCTGCAATTTTTTATGCGGAGAGAAAGCGATACTAAATCCAATTCTACAAAATCATAGGCTTAATCAAAATTAAAGAATTTCATTTTAATTATGATTTTCAAAGTTAAAATCATTAGTGTGAAATTATCTAAGTTATAAACACTGCATGTCTTTAGGACGTAGAGATTTTAAGTGCAAATTTTAATGTTTGAAAAGCTGCAAAGTTGAAATCAATGAAAATCAAATCAATCTCATGATTGAAATGAATACTACACAAAGTCTTACCGCATGGATCCAACACGTTGAATGTTTAAATTATTGAGGATCTTCTTGTATTCTTCCATTTAGTCTTGGGGTGGATCAGGTTAACAAAACCTAAAACCATAATAATCGTTTCACATCGGTAAAATATCAAACGGTTTGTCGTGTGATCAATAATCTCGTTACATTAGCAGAGTTGATGATCTAAAGCTCTTAAACATATTCTAATTAATCAATTTTAAGTAGCAATCTAAAATTACATAAATGAAATTCTATCATTAAAAGCTTAAATCAAAACTCAATCTATCCACCTTATGCTGTTTGTGGGGGTACAAATTAAGAAAACTCTTCCTTCGACAAATCAGTGTTCTATTCACTCTCAATCAATCTCATGTCGAGGATGACACGTGTGATTGTGTGCTTGGCTAGGCTCCATGAGATGAAGCGTTATGACCAGAGTCCCGCGGTTTGACCCATTATATATTACGATCGCGTGATGGCCGTATGCTTCCCCGGCTTGCCCTTTGAGTTGTGAATTATAGATATACTTGATAGAGAAAATCTCACCATTAAGGCCGATTGTTTTGTCATTCTATCTCTCTTCATGAATTTTAGCACTGCGGCGTCATGCAAGAGATTGCTGAGGCATTGGTTGCTCTGTCCCTGAGCACAATACCTCCATTTCTCAACTCCGCTCCACCATGATGCCAGGGCGTTGGTTGTTTTTTCATTTTATACCTCTTCATAGATTCAAGTGTTGTGGCGTCACGAAAGATTGCATTGAGGCATTGATTTGTCTATCTTTGAAAACAGAACCTCAGTTTCTCAACTTCGAAGCGTAGCATAAGCACTATACACGGGAATTTTTTTTTCTGTGGGCTTCGCCCTTGAACCCCTACATTGTCCACTGCGACTCCCCAGCAAACTCACTACTGGGCACAACCGGCGAAATTGATGATTGAGTCGACAATATTTGTCCAATTAATTGACACAATTAGGCTCCAAAAAATAACAAAGAGATGATTTAATACACTAATAATGAAGTCATAGTCGTGGTGCATAAAACAAGAATACTATATCATCCCCTAAATTGAGCCAGGAGGTTAGCCACGACCTCTTGGGCGGCATAGCATGTCAGACGTACGCAAGATAATTTCTCAGAACAATACTAAAATGAAGTCATGAGATGCTAGAAAGTTTTGTAAAGCTCTACATAAATCTAATCTTATCAGGATGACCCTAAAAGACTCCAAAAGATGAGAGACACTTCAAGAATTCTAAGAGACTTCAGAATACTCTAGAGTAGTATGAAAATTTAGGGAATAATTTGAGAATTCTTGGAACTTTTCAGAATAATATGAACATGTAGGAATGGTGTAGAGTGTTCTCGAACCCCTCTACATATAAGAATAAATTATTGTACTCTAAAATGTTTCTAAGTGAAGGATGGAGGTCTATAAATAATACCCCTCCCCTCATCTATATTCAGCTCTTGGAAACCCAGGTGCATCGCAAGTAGGGTTGTAAACGAGCCAAATTTGATTGAACTAATCTTTGTTTGTATTCGGTTCATTCGAAAATTACTCTGTTCGTGTTCGGTTTGTGTTTGAAATGGTTCGAAATTTCAACTTTCGTGTTCGGCTCGTATTATTCGAAATGGCTCGAAAAACTAGTAACCTGAAAGAAAATGGAGGCTGGAGAATTTAAGTATGGGCTAATTTTTTGTATGGCAAAAGCTCCAGCCACTAAGCTATTATTGTGAAATTATTTTGTATCTATATATAATTTTTTATTTTGAGATAAAATGAGTAGAATACGACTAAACGAAGGATTGTTCATTCATTTATAAATCAAGCTTACAAGCAAGCGAGCCGAACATGAGTTGTTCTCGATCAACAAGCTTTTTTGATAGCCCTAATCCCAAGACTTGTAAGTTTGTTTTTGTTCTATGGAAGTTCTTTCTCTTTGAAGTCCTCTTGCTCTCTTGGGTGTTCTTGTATTGTAGCCTAGTGTTGGTTGTACGTAAGGCTTATTCAGCACTAGCAGAGTGCGCTAAGGCCTCACGGCTTGCTTCGAGCAAATTTAGCCTGTGACAACTCACCAACGATGGAAATGCAAGCCCTCCATGAAAAGATAGAATCCCAAGAATCACGAATATTCTATGGCTATCCCGTCCACCTGACGATTAACGTGAAAACCATGGTGCAAGTTCTGATTCTGGAATTCATTGATGGCTAATAAGGAACATTATATTATGTTGAGTTAATTAACAATTTCTATCTTATTATAACTTGCTTTATCAAATGTATCAGAAATCTCTCTAAATTTTTAACTAACGCATGTTACTGATTTCAAGTACAAGAGATAAAACTATGCCTTAAGACCATGGATGCATGTCATGGCTGACCTTCATAACATCTCGTTTCAGGAAATGATCCTCACATCGTAAGGAAAATTACAGATCCAAAATATTTAAGTTGGTTTGCTGATACATTCAGAAACGTTCAACTCACCATTCAGAGACATGGACCTTGGTCATCTGCCTGGGTTGGCGAAGCAGGTGGCGCTTACAACAGCGGCAGCCATCTAGTCTCCAACACCTTTCTGAATAGTTTTTGGTAATCCACTATTTCCTGTCACTCTTATCTACTCAAAGCTTTTTACTCCTGTAACTCTACCTCCTCATGTAGTTATGAACTTACAAATACCATTCATTATCACTCAGGTACTTGGATCAACTAGGAATGGCATCAAAGTACAACACAAAGGTTTACTGTAGACAAACATTGATTGGTGGTAATTATGGTCTTCTTGACACGCAAACATTTATTCCAAATCCTGATTATTACAGGCAAGGACTTGTTAATTGTTGATGCTATTAAAATGAATTCTGGAGTGAAGAAATTCTAAAATTTGCACTTTTGAACTGCTGAACAGTGCATTGCTTTGGCATCGGCTGATGGGGAAGGGAGTTCTCAGTGTTGATACTAGTGGATCTCCATTTCTAAGAGCCTATGCTCATTACAGGAAACAGAAAGTAAGAACTTACCTTCTTTTATGTTTACTCGTAATTTTCAATTAAGCAATAATACTGTTGAGTTTAGAAAGAGATGCTTCTTTGGTTTTCTTTTTGTAGCAAATATCAGTTATTTGAGTGTTGACCTCCATATACGTGCCATAAGTCAAGACAAGCTCACAAGTCAAATTCGACAGACTTCGGAGGTGACAGTGCACAAATTGAGGCTCAAAATGCACTGGATGTCGCTGAAAATGGTCAAAACGACCTCCGATTGACGATCAGACTTTGCTGTTGCGTTTAGAACGTCGAAATTGATTATAATATAAATAATTGTAAAATCTAACGATCAATCGACAAGATTGAAGCTATCACGCGGCAACACGAGAAAGGCGACGACGTCCAGACCTCGTTCATAAATTGATCGCCGTTTGCTTCAAAACATCAAAATCCATCAAATGAGACCGCCCGCCAATTCGGATGAGTCTGCAAATGTAGTAGTTTAAGTGCGTAAATCGATAAATGTATTGGGACGCCAAATCAACTCAAATGACGCCCGACAACTAACCACGCATTGTGTTCGTAACGCAAATTAGTGATCGGGATGATTGATATCAACCGATCGCGCCGAGTCATCAACATCGCTCGCATATATATCGAGTTAGGAGACACCTATAAACGACCGTTTGCGAAATTAATCACGCCATTGATTTTGAAATATCGAAATCTATCAAGTATTATTACACTCAATTCTGACAAGCCGCATTTAAAAATCGATAAAGATGACGCGATTTTGAGCTGAAATTAATTCACTCAGATCAACTCAACCAAACGGCCGATCAGAACCGACCGGTCATCATTTCTCGTAACAATAAAATTACCCTAAATCGATATATATATTGACTATGTGTATTTAACGATGTGAAATCTAAATTAAAATAATTTAAATTAATTTAAAATTAATTTAAAAAATTCTCAAATTATTCCGATGCTCAACTATTCTCTCCATTTTCAATTTTCTGAAAAAAGAAATTGAAAAAAAAAAAAAAAAACTGAAAAGAAATTACTTCCTCACATTCCCTTCTCATTTTCTCTCACTTTCTCTTACGTTCAAGAAAAAATTCCTCCTGAAAAAGATAATTTTTCTCTCTCGGCTGAAATTTTCTCTGATTTCTCCTGTTTCGGCCAATCCCGCCGGCCCAGCCTCCACCGGTCCGCCGCGAGTTGCACCCGCGCGACCCGCGAAATCGATCGGAACCGCCGACCCCGCCGCGAGTCCGGCCCGCCGCCAGCGCCCCGCTTCGCGACCCTCTTCGTGCATCTCACCGTCGATCCGCTCCGCGACGTTGCGACTGACCTGCTGAACCTGCTGGTGCAATCCCGCGCCTCCCCTGCGCACGCGCGAACCCGGCCTGCAGGCCCACTCCGCCGTTCCCCCAGCCCGCGTTCCGTGAATCTGGATCTGTTCGGCCCGTCCCGACCCGCGCAAACCCAAAACCGACCCTTCTACCAGCCGCCGGCCCGCGTCCGCTGTTCTACTACTCTGACCCGCCGCAAAATTTGTCCAGCCCGCCCCCGCTACAGCCCGTTCCCGAGGGCTGAGAAATTAGCCCGTGGCTCGCTCGAAAGTCGACTCGAATTTGGGCTCGAATCGAGATCGACTCAAAGCAAACGAGCTGATTTTCGAGCCAGAAATGTGGCTCGAATTTCGAGCCGACTTGCCGAACTGGGCTCGGGAGGGATTGAAGCTGAAGCGGGCAGGCTCATGCGCGCGGGTCAGAGTCTGAAATATATCGCCGTCTGATTAATTAGACGGGCGAGATTAATTCCTAAATTCCCTATTCTAATACGTCGACTCGACCCCTGACTTACTCCGCCACCTCGCTTCTTCCTTCTCCCATTCTCCGTTTCACTTCTTCGTCGTGTGCCCTAGTTTTGAGTGGCCGCGGTTGCTTCGTCGGATCGAGTGCTTGGTTTGCTTGATTTCAAGGATAGGTCCAGACACGCATATGTGTTGTTTCTTGCTCCGTAAATACTTCCTCTTCGTTTCATTTCATTTTTGTAAGTATTCATTATTTCAATTGTATCTTATTCCATTATTTGAGATTCCCTATTGGATTTGGGGATGTTTCTAGTGCAGTTGATTTGGGGATATTTCGGTTCTTTAAGCATTCATGTTTTTTGCGGTCGGGGTACTTACAATTTGCAGGGTTTCAATTGTATTTTAGATTAGAATGTTGATGTTGGGACTTTGATTGATTCAGCCTCTGCCTGACGTATGCCTGGGTTTCAGAACTTGCATAGTTAGGGATGAATGTTGATTGATGATGTTATTTTTTTACCTCATTAGTCATTGCCTATTTACCATGTAACTTGTAGCTCAGAACTCTATTCGACTCTACTATTAATGCATGATGTTTCGATTTGTGAGGTTTTGTCATTTTGTTAGGATTTTTTCTATCTTGGGCCTAATTGACGGCTTAAACCCAAGGAAGCATATAATTATTGAAGTAAAATATACAAATTACAAATTTCCGCTAATTGCGAATGCTTAAAGATGGATAATACTTTCTCTGATTCTGAGTCTCACAAACAAAAGATATTTTCATATTTTTGTTTTTTTTTGTTTATTTTAAATGTTATGTCAATTGTATCATTTTCTAGACTTATATTTGTGATTTGTAAAATTATAGTTTGCTATTAATTGCAATTTACATTATTACATATGTCAAAATTTTGCTATTAACAATTCCTTCTCTCAGCCTGGATTTCATTTTCGAGCCGAACGAGCCGACTCATTTTCATTTCGAAGCGCTTTGGATTCGATCCGCTTAGTTGGATTTCGAGTCGGCCGAGGATCGAGCTCGAGCTCGATTTGATCCGCTGGCTCACTGAATCCACCGACTGAAGCTCGATTACCATTTGATTTTCGAGCCACTTTCACTATGGCTCGGCTCGAATCGGCTTAACACACCCCTATTCCGCCAGCTCGCCGCTTTCTATAGCCTCAATCCACCACTGCTCGCCTGCTTCAAAATCAGCCCAATAACTTAGTTATTCTGCAATCCAAATTTTACAAACTCATTCTGCAGAATCCTTCCCGCAAGCTCATCCATCCAAATTTTGTGCCAGAATCGGGAAGAACATCGTGAGGCGAATTCTTCTTTTCGATTGGCCACACTTGCTTTAGTTGTCCGTTGCTTGCAATCGGCGGAAGAATATTGTCAAAAGGCGAATTATTCTTTCGATTTTCGGCGTCGCACTCATCGTAACCCTTCCACTTTTCGCTTCACCATAAACCGGGGGAAGAACATCGTCAAGAGGCGAATTCTTCTTGATTTTGCACGTGCATTCTCATTATTTTCCCCTGTCGTCGTTAATCGCGAAGAACATCGCCAAGAGCGATTCTTCTTTCGATTCGAGCCCATTCTCTTAGCCTTCCTACCTTCCCAAGAAAAATCATTAAACCATTATTTAGCTAATCATATAGGTTTTCATTAACCATAATTAAAAAAATAATAATTTCAAATTGAAGATCTCTAATTAGTCCAATTTTTAATAATCCATTTTGATTGAAGGTTCACTAAACAAAAGCTTAAATTGTTCTAATGTCAAAATAATAATAATAATAATAATAATAATAATAATAATAAAATACAAGCTAAGAAATGAAGGCATATAGATTTAAACTATGATGCACTTACACTTAACAAAATAAGATATGTAGCGTCCGATAAGTGTTAGATACGGATACGGGTCCGACATGCCTACAATACGTGAGATAAAAAAGTATCCAATTAAAATAATATTAAAATTTTAAAAGGATACGTGTATCATAAAAAATTAAATTAATATTATATAAATAATATTTTTAAATATAATTTATTATATTTTAAGTTATTGTATAAAATTTTAGAAATTTAGAGAATGAGATTTGAGTGAAAAAAAAAGAATAATAAGATTTATTTATTATAAATAATTAAAATTATAAAAAATTATAAGTAAATTTATAAAATTTATTCATTAAAATTATTAAAGTGTAATAAAATTATATATATATATATATATATATATATATATATATATATATATATATATATATATATATATATATATATGTAATTTAAGTAATTAATTTAAATTTTATAATTAAATAACTTGTTTATTAATTTTTTAAATATTTTATCTATTTAATTTATATATATTATTTTTAATTATTATTATAATATTATGTCCAACATGTTTTATATCTCATATTTTTAAAAATAAAAATATCTCGTGTTTATATCGTATAACATATCAACGAAGTTGGTATAAGAATATGTCAGATTTTATTCAAATCATAAGGTCTAGAACAAATTTTCTTATTATTTCTTTCCAACTATGACATTACCTATAGCAAATTAGGAGTGTCAAAAATGACTCAACACAATAACTCGACTTGAAAAATTTAGTTTAGGGTCTGTAAAATAGATTTTTGAGTCGGGTTCATGTTGACCCAAAAAACTCGAAATCGACCCTAAATGACCCGAAGTTCAGGTGGTCCAAAAGAGCCAACTGTGGACTGGAGTGTATCTAAGCCATTCGATCATTTGGACGGCCCAGATTATTCATAATTGCCTTTAGCCGAAAGAAAAGGCTGGAATGCCCTAATTTCTCATACTTGCGGCCATGCGCCTCTTCTCGAGTGTGGCTCGCCTCTGCATTCCATCTCCGCCTCTCGACTTAATCGGAAGGCAAGGCAAATGGGAACGCAAAGGCCAATCCCTCCATTGGTGTCATCTCCATCTTCTTTCTCTCGACTCTCCATCACCCTTCTTCTTTCTCTCATTCCACATCTGAGATAATCATTTGTCTTCGGAGAGCCATGATTGATCTAAATCAATCCTTCTATGTCGTTCGTGATTGGTGATCGTTTCTTTGTATGAATGATCATGTTGTTTATTGATGATCCGTAATCCATTTATTGTTTCTTACATGTTGTTTAAGACTTTAAAATGGAGGACATGCTGTTTAAGTTTAACGATTTAGGAATGGAGTGGGGCTTTTTCATAACAGCCCTCCATGAAAAATTAAACTTTAAAATGGAGGACTATTATGATTCATGAACAGTTCATGAATCATAACAATCATGAATCATAACAGTTCATGAAAAATTAAACTTTAAAATGGAGGACATGCTCGCATAAAAATAGTTCATGAATCATAACAGTCCTCCATGAAAAATTAAACTTTAACCTATCCATTTTTTGTTTCTTAAAATGAATCCCCAAGTACTTTTTCAGTTCTTCTTTGTCATTCGTGATTGGTGATCATTTATTCATTTATTTGTTTGCACATATGAATGGACATGCTGTTTAATATATGCATTTATTGTATGAGAAATTCTTGGATTTGTGGCAGGCCGGCTGTCTTGAGATGAATATTATTACTGAACCGATATGATTAATCTGTTAGATTCAATGTCATTTTATCTGTCATGTTCTAAGATAACTTAACAAGTCTTATGGCTTGTACTGAAGTTGACTATATTGATTAGTATCATTTAAGTATCATTTACTTTATCTACTCATTATTTTTATTAGCATGTGTATTATTTGTAAGTGGCTGATTACTGATTAAGGTTTAATACACATATTATTTATAAATTTCTCATCATCAATTTTTTAATTTAGATGGAAGATTCCAATACTATTAGTAATACTCAAGAAAATGAAGTTTTTTCATGGGGATATTGATGAGAATGAAATTCAAATAATTGATGAAGAGACAAGCAATAAACATGCTAGAAAAAAGAGAAGAATATTATCATTTGTATAGAGATATTTTGATTTATTACCTCTTGGAAATGATGGGAAACAAAGATGCAAATGTAAAAAAAAAGCGGTAAAACTACATATATGATAGCAAATTTGACCATAATTTGAAACGTCACTTACAAACTTGCAAAAAAAGGGATACACGTGATATAGGCCAACTTATTTTGTAAAATAATTTTTCTTCATCTATTTCCATGTGCAATGCTAAGTTCAACTAACAAGAGTTTCGTGACTTGCTTACCGCTTGCATTATTATGTATGATTTGCCTTTTCAATGCGTTGAATGGTCTGATTTTAGAAGACTTTTATATTATTTGCATCGAGACTTGTAACTTGTGTTAAGAAATACGATTAGAAATGATTGCAAAAAGATATTCATGAAAGAGAAGGGGCAAATCCAAACAATGCTGAAGACTATCACTAGTCAAGTTTGCTTGACGTCAGATTTATGGACTTCCATAAATACTGATGGATTTATTTATTTAATAGCACATTTCATTGATAATGCTTGGAAGTTGCAAATTTTTTTTTAATTTATGTTTTATGCCACCCTCGCATGACGGTCTTGCATTATTTGAAGTAATTCAAACTTTTTTATTTGATTGAGAGATTGAAAAAAAGATTTTTAGCATTACTTTAGATAATGCTTCAGCTAATAATGTATCTGTCATGAGAAATCATTTAAATTTGAGATGTGACCTTCTTTGCAATGGAAAATTCTTTCACATACAATATTGTGCACATATCATAAATTTGATTGTTCAAGAATGATTAAAGACATTTCGATCAAAGGTTCTGTGTATTAAATATAATGGTTCTCGAAGCTTCTTTAAATAAACAAACAAAATTTTATTGATGAAAAAAAGGGATTATGACAAGATGTTCTACTGGTGGAATTCAACTTTATTATGCTTGAGTATCTATTACAGATGTGCTTTTTTGCATCTAGAATTGGTGACTGAACTACAAGAGTTGTTCATCAACAACTAAATGGAAAAAATTATCGATAATTTCTTAGCACCTTTTATAAATTACATGTGTATTTTCTAACACAAAATATCATACAACAAATATATGTTTTCCAACTATTTCAAGAACATATGCAGCATTAAAGCATAAAAGTTCAAGTGATAATGACTACATCAGAAGGATGACTTTAAATATGCTTTCAAAATTTGAGAAATCATCCGATGATTTCTGTAATATATGCAATTATCCTTGATCCAAGGTACAAATTTAATTTTGTTGAATGGTGCTATAAAAGACTTTATGGAGGTGATTGGGTTAGAGAAGTTGCAAATGTGAGAAAGAAGTTATTTTCATTATTTAGAAATTATTCGAAATCAATTATGCAAGGTTCATCGTTACAAACTTCAGAATTCACTAGAACAACGCAAAATGATAATTCAAAAGCATTAACTTCAACGATTGCAAAATCACAATTTTTGCAGGTACACTTACTTTATTTTAGTCATTTTTTTGCTTATTTAGTTGACATTTTATAAAATACTTTTATTTTGTTAAAGGATTTTGATTCTTTGATGAAAAGATAATATCCGAGAAAATCTGGCTTGAGCTATACTTAGATGCTGTAGGATTGAAAAAAATGGATTTAGACATATGCATTATTGGAGGGGCAACCAATCTAGGTTTCCTGAAGTTGTTGTAATGGCTCGTGATATTTTGTGTATACCAATTTTTGTTGTTGCATCTGAAAGTGCATTTAATAATAGTGGGAGGATTCTTGATCAATATTGGAGTGCACTAAAATATGATATTGTGAAAGTATTGGTATGCACAAAGGATTGGTTATATAGGGATAAATGTTTGAAGCTTATTTTTTTTAATAAATTCTCATTTAAATCACTTATGTATCTCTAATTTCTATAATTGAAGTCTTTCTTTATTGTAGATTTAAGTGATTTTGAACTTGAAGAAGTCACAGGAAATGTTTTGAAGTACACTTCCAATCAAAGTGATGACGGTGATATCTCAATTAACATAGTCAACTAGTCTCTTTGAGTATTTTTTAATTTTCATGCAAGAATTTAATGGAGGACTATTATGATTCATGAACAATTTTATAGGTTTTAGCTTTGGATGATATTTTGCTAAGTTATTTAATCTAGTTTTCATTATCTCAGATTTGATATTATATTTTTTGTGCTTATATGCTTGTTTATATTTAGTAGTCATTATAATTTTATGTTTAGTGTGATTGCAATATTAATGATTACATGCTATAAAAGATGATGGTGTGTAGTTGGAGTCCAATCAAACAAGGTATTAGATTTTAGAGCTTGGTGGGGGTGCTTGGGTTGCCTTTGTTTAGTGCCCATTGGTTGGTTGTTTTGCTCCTGTGAATTGTGATCTTTTCTTTGGCCATGATAGCTTTGATGCTTATCCTTTATCTATATTATTTGGCTGATAGCATTTATGTGATTATAACCCTTCTTTTTGAAGTTTGGATGCTCACACATTTGTTACTCCTAGAGAATGGTTTTCTGAGCCTGAGCCTCATGTTAGTTTTTTCTGTTTAGTGTTATTCCTGCTTGTTGGTGGACGGTGGTGAGTTATCTACTTGTCTCTGCTTTGCTATGCTGATTTTTCTTATTGTTTCTGTCTTGGTTGCTTTAGGTTTTGGAGCTTGGGTTGCCTTGGTTTGGTGCCCATTGGCTAGTTTGCTCCTGTGATCTTTCCTTTGGCTGGTTTTGTTAGTGGACGGTGGTGAGTTGTCTCTGCTTTGCTGTGCTGGTTTTTCAGATTTTCATATTATTTCTGACATTCTGTCTTGGTTTTTTTAGGTTTTGGAGCTTAGTGGGGTGCTTGGGTTGCCTTTGTTTGGTGCTCATTGGTTGGTTTGCTCATGTGATCTTTCTTTTGGCTATGATGGCATTGATGATTATCATTTCTCTATATTATTTGGCTGCATTTATGTGATTGTAACCCTTCTTTTTGAAGTTTGGATGCTCACTCATTTGTTGCTCATAAAGAATGTTTTTCTAAGCTTGAGCCTCTTGTTAGTTTTTTCTGTTTAGTGCTGTTCCTGCTTACTAGTGGAAGGTGCCTGGTGGTGAGATGTCTACTTGTCTCTGCTTTATTGTGCTTGTTTTTCTTGCTGTTTTTGTCTTGGTTGCTTCAAATTTTGGAGCTTGGGTTGCCTTGGTTTGGTGCCGATTGGTTGGTTTGTTCCTGTGATCTTTCCTTTATATATATATATATATATATATATATATATATATATATATATATATATATATATATATATACTTTTTTCAAGGTATTTTTCAGGATTTTTTTACAGATTGGGACTTGGAGTCTTGAAGTTCACTGTTGGAGATTGGAGTTTTAGTTTTCGTTTTTAAATGTTGTTGTTGAGGGTGTATGGGAGAATTGTGGATGTAAATTTGATTAGTTATTAGTGTATGCGAGAGTTGTTGATGTAAATTTGATTAGTGTATGGGAGAGTTGTGGATGTAAATTTGATTAATTAAATGTTGTTGTTATTATTTTATTATAATTATTTGTAATGTCAATTGTTTATAATGTATATTTGTGTTAATTTTATTTTTGGCTCATAATAACTAATAAGTTAGTTATATGACATTATAAAGTCTTATTATAACTATCTCATGAAAAATTATAGAATATCATGAAATTGTGAGTAATAATATTTAATGTTAAATTTCTTTCTCTATTTGGTTAAATAGATTATTTCAGTTTTTTATCACTATAAAATTTCTATGGGTCGGGTTTGGGTTATTCGAGTTCGAGTCGGGTTCGGGTTAGAAATTTGAACCCGTTTAATATTCGAGTTGGGTTCGAGTCGAGTCGGGTTTGGGTTAAAAATTTAAACTCGTTTTCAAATTCGTGGGTTCAGGTTGAAGATTTTTGTTGTTTCGGTCAAACTGACTCGACAAAAAACCCGAATTGACACCCCTATAGCAAATAAATACATGAGCTGACATGGTATTCAAATAGACTGTGAAACATCCTTGGAAGAGCTTTTATAGCTTTATATGAATATAAATAAAGATGACTTTATTATACCACTTGGACATTCTAGCTAAGAATAAACAAATCAAGCAATATAAAATTAAAAAAAAAATCTTTGTACTCGGGAAAAGGTAGAACCTTACTTTGGCCAACCAATATATAATTATATAATTATAACTAAATAATTAATGGAAACTCACACATCACCTTGCTTGTCCCACTAAGATAGAATATTTCTTTTATGTTGCACCAAACCGGACGACTAATTAGGACTATGCATCTAATGGCAAATCACACCGATTTTTAACGCCGATCACTTGAATTAATGATATTGCCTTTCATGTGTTGTCAAAAATACTTTAGTACAAAATATTGGTCGCTTGATCAACATAATCAAGCTTTGTACTTCTATGATTATGTCGCACCAAGAGATGAAAGGAATAGTAGCTTTTATAGCTCCCACATCATCCAATCGTATTAACAGACCACCCTTAAATTTATGGCTCAAAGCACATATTTTCAAGTCAACACTACATAACCAATGTTCCAATTTAGATCGTCGATGATATTAATCTTAAAATTTTAGATCTCCGTCAATCCATGTAATCATCTTGAAATGTATGATGGTCAAACACAAATTTCAATGATGATGCGGCATGGCAAGGCATTCCACTATTAGATTGCTTAGAGAACTAACATACCATAGAGTAAATGCATGATCAAATATACCTATTGAAGATAGAGGTTGTTCAGTTATGCACTATATGTTTCATCAATCTACTTAAATATCATATCCTTAAACATTATAAATACCTCCAAATAGTAAGGTATGAGACACTTCTCCTAGAATCTATTTTAAAAATATATATTCTATTCTTTAATTTTTCAAGCCCATATAATTAATCGTTAGCATGCTTTTATAAGGAAAAATTCTTCGAGAAAATGGGCACACCATTCACATTAGTGAAAAGTGTATCACTAGATATGATGAAATAAAATCACTAAATAAGAAATTGTAGCAATAGCAATATTCAATTTAAACCCCATCAAAAACTTGATTATTTGCTCTAAAAATCATTAGGAATCCCTCTAATATTGACATATTTATCATCCATAAATAAATAGATAACCGCTTTGAAGACATTGATTGACAACTTCATCCATATACAAAAGTTAAATTGGCCTTCCATCATTGATGCATGTTGTAGATCCCAAAATTCACCACTAACCTCGATGAAGAGAGTATAATTTAAGTGTTGGTGTAATTTTTAGAAGGTAGATGAATAGTATAAAGACACTACCCGTAGATTTCACCTCATTTGGTGAGACTTTAGATCAGTTCCGTGTTTTATATGCACAAGCACTTATAGCACTACCCTTCAATATCAGAGAGAACTTTTGATTAAGGCTAACTGTTAGTTATAATAAAGAAATACGTGAAATTTTAGAATTTAGATTTATGAAATTCATTATTTAACTTAATTAAGGCTGGATGGTTGGGGAACGATGATACGCTGATTTAGATCCCATGGTTATCATCCGCATGTGTCCCTAGTTGTGGAGGAGGTATTGACTGACCCGAAGGATCCTTATCAACAACATGGGTTATGTCATCCAAGAAATCATTGTAGATTGGGGTTATTTAAGGAGATAAGTATACCTGCTACTGAGGACTTTTGCTAATCAAGTATATCCTATGGTTCACAACTCAAATGGCAGGGTCATTGGGGAGCATACATGCATCTGATGGTGGTATATGGTGATGATTAGTGACAACCCGTGGGACTCTTTGTCGTGCATCATGTGTGGGTCTATAAATCACATGTGAGGACGGACCATGTCGCTAGCATGAGATTAACATAGTTATGCACTTGATTTGACTTTGACTCCTTTGTGAGCTAGAGTTTTCTCAATTTGTCACTTTTAACAAACAATTGTGGAAGGTGGATTGAATGGAGTTTGCTTTAAGCTTTTAGATTGAATTTCATTTAGACATTTATAACTTAACGATATTTTAAATTCGACATTTAGGTTGATATTCAATCTAAGTTAATTTGTTTTAAAATTGTAATAATATTTTGATAAAAGTATCCCCTCCGATTAAAATTATCATTTAACACAGCCATCATTAGGGTGGTTTATTGTTTAGCTATTTCAGATCCTGTCAACTCTATTAATTTAATATTAAAGGATCAAATCTGTTGTCATATGATAGAATTAACTTCTCAGATGTTTTATTAGATTGAAGATATTATGATGACATCATTTAATTTTTAGGTTTTGTTAACCCGGCTCTAGATCCAACGGAAACCGTGCATCATCCTCGGACACTTGAATTTAAGCATTGGTAGTTGAGGGGCCCATCTTGTGTATTTGATTCAACATTAATTTAAACATAAGAGATTTGTATAATATTACTTGTTTCAACTGAATTTCATTACAAGTAAAATTTTTTAGATAAAATTTTTACAATATTTCGGCAACCTCCCGACATCATCCCCATATATACTGGAGGTGCTCACACCATGCCAAGAAAGGCATGTATGGGTGGTGTAAACCATGGAATCGTCATCCCACCATGTCAAGAAAGACATGTATGAGTCTCTGAAGTACCTATATGAGACACATATTTCTCTATCATGCCAAAAAAGGCGTGTACAGGTACTTATATATTTGCAATATCAAGTTAAAACATTAATTTTAGCTTTATTATTGAATTTTTATTAAGCAGTTTATAAATCATATGTGTAAAATTTGGCATTTTCATCATTCATCCCATAGAGGCTACTTGGTATCAGAGCACACCATGCAAGAAAGACGTGTATAGGTGGTATAAACCATGACCTGAATGCACATTCCCACCATGCCAAGAAAGACATGTATGAGGCTCTAAGGTACCTGCTGAAACAGATTTCCCTGTCACGCCAAGAAAGGCGTAGACTTATACACCTAAGTTAGTTCAAATAATAATTTTATATCATAACATAGTTTATATCAAGCTATCAGTCTATTTCTGAAGTTTGGCGACATTTGGCATCGACATCATTCCGTATAGAGGCTACTCCGGTATGTTGCTTGCGAATGGTGTGTATGGGTGGTATAAATCATGGCTTGAATGCACATTCCCACCATACCAAGAAAGGCATATATGAGTCTCTAAGATATAGATTTTTCCCGCTAGAAAGATGTATGCAGACTTATACACAAGCAAGTATATTTCCCGCCCAAGAAAGGCATGTACGGTACTTATAGTCAACAAACACGTTTTCCCATGTCGAGAAATCGTGTCGCGGGTACTTATGGTCAAAATAAGCCCGGCACGGTGCACGGGGGCATCGCAGGGAGCTCACGTCTTGTGGCCATGGTGGCTGAGTGCGAGCGCGGTGAGCCAGCGAACGCACCAGCGAGCGCGAGGGCCACTCGCTGGGTCTTCGAGGGAGGTGATCGCTGCTTTCAGCGATGAGCATGGCATTTTCCATTCTGATCGAATAAGTGATTCATACGTCTTCTACTGTCGTGATGGTTTCTGAAAACTTTGTCCTTTTACTGAGCTGAGTCACTGTGAATGGAGAGAGAGAGAGAGAGAGAGAGAGAGAGAGTGGGAGATCTCAGAGCCTTCGAGGTTGTAAGTGGAGAGGGAAAAAGGAAAAATTAGGTTTAGGGTTATGAGAGGGGTATTTATAGGATTTATTATTTTATTTGCTCTAATTTGGATTTTCACACTGACATCATCACATAGACAATATATATGTCAATTTTAGGTTACTCTGATATTCTGGATGCAACAACGTAGTCCGTTTCACGATCGGAGGCCATTTGGTTCAAGTCGGCGTCAAATGGGTCAATTTGATTCAAATTTTTGCGCGTCATTGCTTACGCTCACTTTCGATATTTGCATGCATGAGTGTGACTCATTTGATAGTCTTTTGGCCTTCGCGATCAATTTCACGAGATTATTTATTTGACGCGACTTCGATATGCGTGTTAGCGAATCGACGACCCTCCTTTTTGATCGGTCGACCGTCAAATTATACAAGATGTATATTTTGATCAATTTTGATATTTTGAACATGATGGCGGAGTCTGTTCATCGATCGGATGTCATTTTGACTGATTATTGGTGTCGTCGAGTGTATGTTGCTCGATTACCGATATTGATACTTGTCCGCATGAAGCGGTCTCATTTGATAGGTTTTGATATTTTGACACTAACAAAGTAATCAATTTCATAAACGGAGGTCATTTTGGCAACATCGTAGCTTCTCGACCTCGATATACGTGTTAGCACATCGGCGACCCTCGTCGTCGGAATTATACAAGATTATGCGAATTTTTGGTCAATTTGACATTCTTAACGATGGGTTCATCATCAATCGAAGATCATTTTAGCTAATTTTTGATATTATCGAAAGTGCATTTTTTGGCTCATTTACGTCTTTGAAGCTTCACCTGTGAGCTCGACTTGACTTATGATGCGTGCATGGAGGTCAATAAATGCCCCCTAACAAATATGATTCACACATAGAGTGAGTCATGTTTGTTGAAAACTAGTTGACCCTTTGGGCTGGTCACAGATCTTGGATCACTTCAGCTTTGATTTCGGTGGCTCATGAGTTTTAACAAGATTTGTTAATATATGATGCTTTATTTTGGACATGCTAGATGATGGGGTTGACTGATTTATCATGATCGACTTGTCGACTGGATAAGAGCTCTTCTCCATTTACTATCTGCTTCAATGTGCTTGTTGAAGACCTCTTTCTCTTGTGTTATATAAACTTGAATTTCCTCTGACCCTAGCTTCATGGTTGATCGAGTTTGATAGATGAATTAGTTTGTTTGCTATGAGATTTAAAATTCTTTCTACCCTAGCTTTAAGCTTGACGGACTTGATGAAAGATTGACCTGATTTATCCATATTGACTTGTCAGGAAGTGTATGTACGTCCCATGCTTTGCTTTGTGAAGACTCGTTGAAGGTGCATCTGATTGACCCGATCTTGCTCATATTAGGTCAATGTTGAGTTATCGATCCCAACTTGTGTGCTTAATAGACTGAATAACCATAAAATTTCTTTAGTTGAGCCATTGCCTTTGTGTGAACTATGGAATCATTTCATCGGTCCTGTGCTTTCTGCTTTTGCGGACTTGATGAGGGAAGTGGCTTTGATCTGTGCTTTGTGCTTGATCAGATCAATTGAAAAGAGCTTGAAATATCACCTTGTAGGTAATATATAGATTGATTTGAAGCAGCTCTGAGTTGAGAGTTTTCTTAGATTGTCTTAGTTTGTCGATCGAGCAGAAAGATCTCTTGGATTTTGGGTGCTTGTAGTCACCAAGATGGATCTGGTTTTAGATTGGACTATTATTGGTGTGGCGAGGCTCTTTCATCATGCCTTTTCTTGTGGCTTGTTGGAGAGAGGGAGAGAACTCGCCATTTATGACCTTGTTGAGTCAGACCTTTCACTTAAGATGTGATGGCAGCCGGTCTTGTGATTAGACTAACGAACGGGGGCTCTTTCCCTGCGGCCTTTTTTTGCGGCTTGTTGAGTGAGGACATCGTCAGCAACTCGGCCACTTGTGGGCTTGTTGAGTCCGACCTTTAGAACCCATCTGTGTCCTAGACTTGAAGATATAGCGGTTGATGTTTTTCCAACTTAGTTGATTGAAGCTTCCAAAATTAGAAGTTCTTCTGACTTGATCTTCGACATTTGACAAATCTTGGAGGGAAATTTTTGATATTTAGGATTGTCTTTTTGTGCATTGAAATAGATTCTTTTTGTTCTTGTAAGACCTACAACTTTAACAATAATAGTTATAGATATATTCAGGGATCTCGGCATAAAGCTCGATGTCAACCTAAAGCCTTAATAGTGCAAGATTCATTTAAGTATTTATATACTTATCCATAGTCAGTTGTGATATTTCTTGAGATATCGACCATTGATTGGTGGCATCGGTCGTTGACCATTATTGTCAATAAGTTTGTAGGCTCCTCCTTCATACACATTCTCTGTGACATAAGGGCCTTCCCAATTAGCTTCAAATTTATCACCGATCTTGCGATGAGGGATGATTGACCTTCTCAGCACCATAACCAATTCACATTTCTTGAACGTCCGAGGACGTACTGAACTATTGAATGCTTTAGACATCCTTGCTTGGTAAATTTCTAAACTTTGTTGAGCTTGGAGTCTAACTCTATCAAGCACATCCAACTCTTCCATTCGAAGGTGGGTGTTCTCATCTTGAGTAGGATTGAATTAGACAGCTACTCGAAATGATGACAACTTCTACGGCGAGCGACCTCTCAAAACATTAGAGCATAAGGAGTGGCTTTGGTTGGCATTTTATAAGTTGTTCTGTATGTCCAGAGTGCTTCCATCATTTTAGTGTGCCACTCTCTTTTATTCTTCGTGAGAATCTTTTTTAAGTAGCTTTACCAATGTCTTATTGAAAGCCTCTGCTAAACCATTAGTCCTTAGATTATAGATTAATGAATCTCCGATTTTTGCGATCGTGAATCGTATATCTTCGCACTCTTGAAAGCTAGCGATATGATTCATTGGCAATCTATAAACAACATTGTTATTGAAGAAGTTAATGACTTGATCAGCAGTGACTTCCTTAAATGGAGATGCTTCGGCCCACTTGGAGAAGTAGTCAGTAGTTGCTAGAATGAATCAATGTCCCGCTGATGATGGAGGATCAATCAGTCTAATTATATCTGTGCCCAAACTTTTGATCGGCCAAGACGCTATTGTTGGGTGTAGATGATTTGGAGGTTGATGAATGAGATTCTCGTGGACTTGACATTCATGACATTTCCTGACATGATTTATGCAATCTTTCACCATTGAAGGCTAATAGTACCACATTCTCTTAATTTTTGTTGCCATTTTAGGACCTGACTGGTGCGCGCCACAGAGTCTTTCATGAATTTCAGACATTACTCTGTTGGCTTCATCTATCCCTAAGCATCACAGCCACATTTGCTCAAAAGATATACGGTACAATGTGTCATTGACATAAGTATATCGTAGAATTCTTTTTGTAATTTGTGTGGCTAGTGATTTATTGCTCGACAATTTGTTTTTCTTGAAATAATCAATGAAGGGTTGTCTCCAATCATCAGGCTCTTCCACTGTGAAAGCTTCACATGATTTGTTCATAATACTTTTAAGTTTTTCTATCTCTTGCACTTATCGTTCTTTAGGAGAGTGAGGAGTAATTTGAATTGCTTCCTGCTGGCTTGAATTTGATATTCCCTCTACCTATGGGGAATATGGATTTACTGGTTGTAGAACTCGACGAGTGGACACTTCAATCAACACATCGTCATCATCCGTGTTCGACATCTCTTTTGCTAGCTTGGCCAAGCAATCTGCTTTACTATTCTTTGATCGAGAAACTCGAGCTAGTTTAATGTTTAGAATTTGCTTCATGAGCTCAAGCACTCGCTTATAATAGTATGCCAGTTCAAGCTTGTTAATCATATAGAGATCCAACACTTGGTTGATTACTAATTGAGAGTCTTCAAAGATTCTCAAATTTTGAATACCGATAATAATAGCTTCTTCGAGACCTGCCACCAATGCCTCGTATTCAGCTTTAGTATTGGTTCTTGACTCAGTCAGCGTGTATGAACGTCTCATTATGCCACCCTCCAGTGTTATGAAGATGAGGCCGATGCTAGCTCATGCTTTTGGTAGATTTGGGGGCTGAGCAGGCTTAATAGATAATGCATCGTCGAAATACATTTTCCGGATCTGCAACTCCTCCTTTCATGAATTAGCGATCATCATCGCAAATCATCGTTATTTAATCTGTTGGGATAGGATATGCCGAGAAAATCATTAGTATTTGCCCTAACTTTTGAGATACATATGTAATATTGAACTGTAACAAGAGTACTGCACATCATGCCAAATGATCTGTCAATGTTGGTCTTGTCATCAAGAACTTCAATGGATCGATCTTTGAGATGAGTGTTATCTTATGTGACAACATGTAATGTCGAAGCTTCTGGGCGATGAAGATCAGTGCAAGACAATGCTTCTTGATCGGAGAGTACTTTGCCCTCCCTATCAATCTTATTGATATAGTACTGCATTTTCTTTGCCTTCAGTGCAAGCAATGCTTCAAGGGATTCTTCTAATACAACTGTATACAAAATGAGAGGATTTCTGACCATTGGGATTTAATAGGTATCTTTTGATGCTATCGAATGCTTCTTGACACTCATTGTCCCATTTAAATGGTGCATTCTTCTTCATCAATTTAGCAAATGGTTGACACCTACCCGACAGATTTGATATAAAGCATCGGATGAATGCAAAATATCCCTGCAAGGAACGAAGCTAACGAAGATTGTTCGGCGGTGGCATATTCACTATCGCTTCAATTTTATTAGGGTCGATCTCAATTCCTTTATGCCGTACCACATAGCCAAGGAACTTTCCAGATGAAATCCCAAATGCATATTTGAGAGGGTTCATCTTGAGATTGTACTGCCTAATTCTTTAGAAGGCTATCCTTAGTTCACCAAAATGATCTCTTTGATCTATGCTCTTGACGACGAGGTCATCCACGTAGCATTCTACTTTCTGATGAATCAACTTGTCGAAGATGCGTGTCATGACCCTCTGATATGTGGCTCCAGCATTCTTCAATCCAATGGACATGACTATGTAGCAGTATATACTAATTGGCGTCCTAAATGATGTGCGCTTCTCATCTTTAGGAGCCATCTTGATTTGATTGTACCTTGATGATCTGTCCATGAATGAGAACATGTCATAGTTGAAAGTATAGTTTACTAATAGTTCTGATATTGGAAGCAAAAAATCATCTTTTGGGCATGATTTATTCAGATCTCGAAAATCAATGCAAATACGGATTTGACCATTCTTCTTTCTCACTAGAACAACATTGGCTATCCAATATACAAACTTTTTTTCTCAGATAAAGCCGCTTCGATCAGCTTTTTAATTTTTGCAATCACCTGTTCTTCAATCTCCAATCTCATTCGCCTAGGAGCTTTCTTAACAGGTGTTGCATCTGCCTTGATGGCTAGTTTGTGAATTACCATATCAAGAGATAAGCCTGGTATTTCGGAGTATGTCCAAGCAAAGCAGTCCCTAAATTCACATAACAGAGCTTTCATTTCTTCAACCTTTTCATCGGTAAGGACGTAAAGTTGGCGAGGATCATCCTTTGCTCCCAAGTTGATTTCCTTCAACTCATCAATGGTAGCTGATTGTCCACCATCTTCAAGTTCTTCAGGTACTGGCTTGGCTTCTACCTCCTCATTGTTGGTCTGGTAAACCTCATAAAGATCATCTTCATTTTCAATTTTAGTGCTAATCTTTTCTTCTGTTACCGCATAATAGGTTTTTCTTTGATGGTGTTTACGTCGGATGTATCCAAGACCTTTAGATATATGATTATCACACTTTTGTGAGGTCTGTGGACTTTTTAGACCCCAAAGAGTATCAAAGAAGTGAGCTCGTCATTTGTTTGTTCCAATATTAACTCCCAATTTGTGCATCATCTTGCAAATCCTTGGAGAATAATATTTTGGCATTCTTGTGAGAACCATATCATCAGATTCATCAAATTGCATGAGCCAATCAGAATTCTGGTGATAGCACTCCTCAGACTTGTAAAATGAAATTCCACGTTCATTACTTCCAGGCAAAGGAGGCACATAGAAAGTCTTTAACTCCTAAACAATGTGGACTTCACGTGGAGTGATTTCTTTGAAGTGTTGAAAAGGAACTGACACGATCACTAATGATTCTTTTGATATCAACAGGTCTACTGTCCTTCTTGAAGAGATACACTAAACTTCACTTTCATAGGTAGGTTCAGCATCATACTCATAATCTGAGCATTCCATAATTTTCTTTCCTTTCATCATAAATTTGTTTACTCCTTTGGGTTTGATAGAAGGATCATCATCATCTTCTTCTATATCACTGCCCAGATGAGGGACTAGCCTTTTCAACTTGTGTATGATGTGCTGGTTGCTTTAGGAAGAGTCGGCGTCGCCTTCTTTCTTCCTTTTTCCTTCTTTACTTCTTTGTGTTATTTTGTAGCCTTTGAGGTAAAAGTTTTGGATTGTTGAGGCTTGGGCTCCTTCAACAAATAATATTTCGTATCTTTGTAGATTTTATCTTCATGGACTGCAAATGGTTGAAGATTGTCAAAAATTCTATGTTCTTCCTCGCCTCTTATGTATTTCATGCATTGGTGCAAAGTAGACGGGACCATTCCGTACTCATGTAACCAGGGGTGACCCAACAAGGCCTTGAACGAGGTGTCAGCATCAATGACATGGAATTTAGCTTTTGTGTGAAGTTGTCCGAATCTTAGCGGCAAGGTGAAAAATCCGAGCGTCTTTTGCCCTTTTTCATTGAAGCCGTGGATCATCAATTAGTCTCATCTTAGATGCTGAACATCAAGGGACAATCCTCTCAACATTTTCAGACTCATGAGATTAACAGATGAACCTAGATCAATTAGAACTCGATTGATTGTGACACCATCACTCTCCACAGAGACATATAGCGGGCAATTATGTTCTGATGTTCCGAGCATAAGATCTTCCTCATTAAAGGTGATCATCGGAAGGTCTTGAGATTGTAATACCTCAGTCATGCACCGCTCGACGAAGTATGCCTCGTATTTCTCCGGATTCTTAAGAGCTTGAATTGAGGTTTCACGGAGATCCTGCGATATCAGGAGGGCCTCATACACACTCGATTGTGCAGAGATCTTCCTTAAGTGCAACAAGATGTTGTAATCGATTCCTTTATCCATGTTAGACTTCTTCTTTGGATATTTGGGAATGATATTTTCATTGACTTCTATGTTCTTGTCGTTGCCTTTACTTGGCGTTCCTTTCTTATGTGATGGCACCGACTTCTTACTGGGGCCGCTATTTGGCTCAATTCTTAAAAGTCTCCTCTTGAACCACTATGATGCACGAGGATCGAATGGAGCCTTAATCACTTCCCAATTTTATGCCCTTCATCAATGGTGATATTGAAGACTCTGATTCATCTTCCTCCAGAAAGCACAAGTCTTCTTCCGAGCTATCTTCTGTTTGCATCACCATTAGGCAAGGCTTGAATGCCACATCATTGATGGTTCTTCTTCTTGGATTATCTTGAAGAAGTAGATTCTTTCTGGGAGTATCTAAGGACGTTGAGATAACCCGACAGATTTCTCCAGAAAGAGATTCTTCGTCATCATCTCCTTCATCATTTGTTTCAATGATTTGGAGTCATGACATGAAATCAATAAACTTAATTGGTTGTCTTGCTGATCATTGGTATTCTTCAAGATTATTAATAATCTTTTGGGTAGTAGATTTCTTCTTTATCTTCTTTTATTTGGCTGACCTTTTGGGAGTTTTTGGCGAACTCTGAATAGATTGTTTCTTAGGGCGAGGAACACAAAACACCCTAGACTTTAGAGCAGAACCTTTTGATGTAGATTCTACTTTCAGTTCCAGCACTGGTTCAAGTGGAGATTTCCATCTGACACCAGGAACGCCTTCTAATTGCTTCAACATCTTCATAGTTATTTTCGAGACTGCAGTCTCCCATTTATCATTCTCAATTGTCTTTTCTTTTACTTTATCTTTCTGCGGGGACATGGAAGAGGACGTAACCACTCTTGCAGATTCTTTCTTCAGGTGAATAAGAACACTGTTGGATAGCGTGAATTTACCTCTCCTGTATTTTCTTTCTAGCCAATCTTTGAATACATAGTAATCTTCTATAGGGTGGCTAACTACCCAATGATATGTACAGTAATTTGGGTTGTCTGTCGACTCTTCGGTCTTTACATTGCAACTCAACCACCTTGGAGTACTTGCCGAAATAGTTTGGACACGCTTTCTCTTTTGAATGAATATTCCATGTTCATCTTCTCCTTAAGAGATGGACGCATTCGATCATCATTCCTAATGATTGTCTTGAGCAATCACCACTACCCGAGAAAATTCTAAGTTTATCATTGCCTCCAAGAACTAACCTCGGATGAGAATTGAAGGGTTGTTTAACTTTCTCTTCAAAATAGATAGGTTTTTTCCCCTTATCTATAGTGTAAGTTTCCCTCCTTCCCCTATTTGAATCATATGAAGCATCGTGAGATTCAGTCCCCCTTGATTCTGTGAACTTTCCTTTCTTTGTTCTACCTAAATGGCTTTCAGTTTTAGAGAGATTCAACTTTTCAAATTTTGTCACCTGATCCAGTAGTTCTTGAAAGGTGGTAATGGAAGCCATGCATAAATAGGGCGTCATTTTATCATTAATGTTGCCCATTAGCAGCTGAATTGCATGTTCTTCTTTCAATTATTGCTCACACTTTATGCTCATATTGCACCAACGAGTTATGTATTTAGTGACTGACTCGTCCTTCTTTCTCTTCTATAGGGTGAGGTCAGCTATTATAATCTTTCTAACTGCACTAGCAAATATTTTGATAAATATTGCCTCTAACTCGACGAATGTCTTAACTGAGTCATTTGGCAACTCTGTGTACCATTCGAAAGCAGTTGAAGTTAAGCTGCTAATGAACCGGCGGAATAATAGCGCATTATTACCCCCTAGTATTACCACATGTTGCTTTAAATTGTGCTAGGTGCTACCTGGGGTTACCGTTGTCATCAAATGAATGGAATTTCGGTACTGAGTAACCCTTAGGATATGACATCTGGTCATATTTTGTAGGATATGAGCGACCTCTATTCACCAGTTTCTCCACCTCTTCTGCAGCTATGACAACTTTAATCTTTTCATTTAAAATAATATCCAATTGAGCAGCTATCACGTGCTCTGATGTGCTAGGTAAGTTTTGAGGAGTTGGCTGGGAAGTCAACTAATTAATTTCATTTCTTCCCTCGTGAGCACTATGAGCTCCAGTGCAGGATTGGCTATTGGTGATGATTGGTGTTTGAGGATTAGCGTTGAGGATAGTGACCTCATTTGCATTCTGCATTATAAGATTCATCTTCTCATTCATTTTAGTATTAAGCTACTCAATTTATTTATCTTTTATTCCCATTTTATTTGTGCTACACTTTGGCGTGGCGGTGTTTAGCGCAGGATTCTCCTCCCTTTCTGACTCTTGTCTTCTCTCATCATCTGAGGAAGAACCTAAATGCTCTTCTTCTTCTTGTCTTTCAGGAGGAGCAGTGGGTAGGATGATACGTCGACGTTGATTATAGAACCGAGTACCAGGCTCATCACCTTGACCTATCATATAGACCACTTCTATTCCCATGGTCTCATCATCATCATCATCTTCTTCTTCTTCTTCTTCTTGTAGCCTTATCTTTGATCGACGTCTCCATCTGATTTCAGGCTTAGAGTGTGGGGTGAACGTCTCCTCAATCGGAGGGCTATGATCAAAATTAAGGGAAGATCATTTAGATTGGTGATAGAATTCCCTGGAGGATTCTCCAGGGTGTTAACCACCATGAGCTTCATTAATTATAACATTCTTTTTAGAAACTCATTCCTGCCGAGCCCTATCATCAGCGGATCTCCGGATATGCAAATCGGATGTCACACCTTTTTTCCTTTCAGTGGTAGCTTCTTCTTGAGGCTCCGGACTTATTTTCCCCACGAAACCTTTCGACGGATTCAATCGTGGTTCGGTGTCGCCCGATGTTCACCACACAGGGCTTGTTTGTAACACTCCTGAGTTCTTACTACCTTTGATGGTAGCCTTTGCAGTGGGTCATTGTTGGCTTCTCTGATAATTGACCTTTGATATCTTTTCTTCATAAGGCCTTGTTCTTTTACAACTTTCAACACCCTGTGCACTCTAGAGGATAGAGTATCAGGGTGCCTCCTTTGTGGGGTTGGAACTTGGTACCGTTGTTCCCAAAATTACTGCTTAATATCACCAGTAGAGCTGTTCCTTTTCACCCACTTGAGATTTTTAAATTTTTTGTGGGTGGAAACACTCGCTCGGTTCCCATTGGTTGTGTAGGAGGGCGGTGAGAGCTGGCAGGCTTACTTCGGCATTCATTCTTCTCCTTTGTCTTCTAGTTAGCTTTCTTCTAGATGAGGAAGCTTCAACATCATGTTGGCCTTGCGCAAAGGGCAAGGTCGACAAAGAAGTAGCGTTCGGATGCACTACTGAAATTGTTCGTTCAGTCATCATTCTCTTCATGGTTGGAGCTTCAGTGTGTCCCAACCTTTCAAATACAGAGGCTCTCTTTCGAGGGACCTCAACAACAGTAGCGACAGGAGTTTTGGTGGATTTGGTATGCTTGCATATGATATGTGTTGTGCATGATTGTCTCAGTGCATAGAGCGCGATGGTTGGAAATCTATGCTACCAAATTGTATAGTAACTCACCCGTTCGGTGTTGATGATAGCATTAGCGGATGGGATGTTCATGGTCCAGTGAAGGGTGTACTCTGAAGATCCATCTGTGAAATGAAAAATGTGGATTAGTAATCAATAATTGATATATCATCTCACACTTTCATAATGTAGAGATATAGAAGAACAAACACGATAAAATATGAAAATAAGTTATGAATAAGAAAAGATTTTCAAAACTTCAGAATTATATTCATTATACAAATAATTTTGAGTTTCAATCAATTTAACTTTATGAATAACTTTAAGTTTTTATTTTACTATACTCTGCTGCTATCATAACTTTGATTCGACTAGCCAAAGATGGAAAGAGAAATTTGTCCTCAGCGAAGTCGCCAGAAATCTATGGGCTACGAAAATTCGTCACCGACCTCTTCATGAAGAGAGCATAATTTAAGTATCAGTGTAATTTTTAGAAGGTAGATGGAATAGTATATAAGTCACTGCCCAGAGATTTCACCCTTATTTGGTGAGGACTTTAGATCTGATTCCAGGTTTCCTATAGGCACAAGCACCTATAGTTAATTACCCCTCTCAATACTAAGAGAGAACTTTCGATTAAGGCTAGTAGTCGCTTAGTGCGTGGCGTATAATATATGTGAAGTTTTAGAATTTAGATTTATGAAATTCATTATATTTAACTTAAGGCTGGTTGGGGGGGAGCGTGCACCGATCTAGATCCCATGGTTCCCATCATCCATCCGTCAGTCTACTTAGTCGGAGGTAGTCAAACACGAGAATGATCCTTATCGGAACATATATGGATTACGTCATCCAAGAAATCTTTGTAGACCTGGGGTGATATTTATCTAAGGAGACAAGCTTAAGTCTACTTTAGCTAACAAAGAGACTTTTGCCTAATCAAGTATACTCTATGGTTCACAACTCAAAGGCGAGGCATTGGGAGCATGGGCTGATCGAATTGTAATATAATGGTGGTTTCATTTGCGACAACCACCGTGAACTCGGTCGTGCATCATGTGGAGCCTACTGGCCAAACCACATAGTCAGAGGACACGGGCCAATTCCTTGCTAGCATGAGATTGTTTGAGAGTAAATATAGTTGTGCACTTGATTTGACTTTGGCTCCTTTATGAGCTACAATCTTCTCAATTTGTCACCTTTAATAAACTATTGTGGAAGGTGGATTGAATGGAGTTTGTTTTAAGCTTTTAGATTGAATTTCATTTAGACATTTGTAGCTTAACGATATTTTAAATTCTGCATTTATGTTGATATTCAATCTAAGTTAATTTATTTTGAAATTGTAATCATATTTTAATAAAAGTATCCCCTCCGGATAAAATTATCATTTAACACAGCCATCATTGGGGTAGTTTATTGGATTTGTATAATATTACTTGTTTTAATTGAATTTCATTGCAAGTAAAATTTTTTAGATAAAATTTTTATAATATTTCGGCAACCTCCCGATGTCGTCCCCATATAGGGGGCTACAACGGGGGCTGGGCCTGCGCACCATACCAAGAAAATCATGTATGGGTGGTGTAAACACCATGGTCTAATGCGTCATCCTACCATATCAAGAAAGACATGTATGGGTCTTTGAAGTACCTATATGGGACACATATTTTCCTGTCACATCAAGAAAGGCATATAC
This sequence comes from Cymbidium sinense, assembly GCA_021442155.1. NCBI lineage: Eukaryota > Viridiplantae > Streptophyta > Magnoliopsida > Asparagales > Orchidaceae > Cymbidium > Cymbidium sinense. The sequence continues at coordinate 108,527,313 of CM038225.1, forward strand.
AGGTACTTATATATTTACAATGTCAAGTTAAAACATTAATTTAAGCTTTATTATTGAATTTTAATTAAACAATTTATAAATCATGTTAGTATAAAATTTGGCGACATCCGGCAAGATCCGTATAGGACTACTTGAGTATCTTTGGTGCTACCAAGAAAAGGCGTGTAGTGGTATAAACCCTCACGATCTTCCCACCATACCAAGAAAGACATATATGTGTCTCTAAGATACCTTCTGAAACAGATTTTCCGTCCGCTCAGGAAGGTGTGTGCAATTCAAGAAGCAAGTTTCCAGCCAAGAAAGACGTGTACAAGTACTTATGGTCAAAACAAGCTTGAGAGCACGGTGTCTTGTGGGGATCGTGGGAGAGCTCACGGCTGCGGTGCGATGTGAATAGTGTCGCCCTTCTGATCAACAATGATTTTTAGTTTGCGTTGATGTTTTCTTATAGGTGAGTCCCGGCCTTGTAAGCGTGAGAAGAGAGAGAGAGAAGAGAGGGAGAGAAGAGAGAGAGAGGTGTATGGGAGACATGGTCGGTGTGGGAGAGGGAAATAAGAAAAATTAGGTTTAGGGTTTTAAGAGGGGTATTTATAGGATTTATTTTTTTATTATTTTATTTGTCATAATTTATATTTTCGCATCGTCACATAGACAATATATATATATCAATTTTAGGTTACTCTAATGTTCGACGCTTAAGCTTGATCGTTTCCATTTTGTTCAAGTCGGTGTCAAATCAGGGTTAATTTCAGTTCAAACTTGCGCATCGTTCCTTCCACTCGCTCGATATTCGCTCATACTTATCCGAATTGTGCACGAACAATCTCATTTGATAGTTTTTGATGTTTCAATGCTAACGGAGTGTTTAATTTCATGAGCGGAGATCGTTTGGGCAACGTCACAGCTTTCCAACCTCGATATGCGTGTCAGCGAATCAACGACCCTCTTTGTTGATCGGTTTACCGTCGAATTATGCAAGATGCCTATTCTAATCAATTTCGATGTTCTAAACGTGATGTCGAAGTCTGTTCATCGATCGGAGGTAATTTCAAGTGATTTTTAGTGTCGTCGAGTGTATTTTAGCTCTGATTTGTGTGTTATTGTATTTGATTGCTCGATATTCGTCAGTAGCATCTGATAGGTTTTGATGTTTTGACACTAACAGAGTAATCAATTTTATAACGGAGGTCGTTTGGGCAACATCGCGGCTTCCCGACCTCAATATGCGTGTCAGCGCATCGGCGACCCTCCTTCTTGATCGGTCGACCGTCGAATTATACAACATGCCTATTCTGGTCAATTTCAAAGTTCTGAACGTGATGGTGGAGTGCGTTCGTTGATCAGAGATCATTTCTTCTAATTTTCGACGTTGTCGAGTGCGTTTTGGCTCTGATTTGCATGCTGAAGCTCGTCGAATTCACTCGACTTGACTTGTGGCGCGTGCATGAAGGTCAACACATGTAGCCCTTATAAGAGTCAAAAGTTAGGAGAATAATAAAATTGATTCACTAGATAAGCTAGTTAAGCAAAATGGAAGATCCTCGAGTGGATCTCTAGCCATCATACCTGACTAAAATGCGAGGTTAGCACCAACTCATTTTTGTTATTTCAGTCTACTATTCACTCAATTCTAGGAATAACAAAAAAAGTTCTGCCTGCGCTCATTAGCGAGCTACAAAGTCCCTTGTAAATGTTACTTGTGCTTAGTTTTGCTCTTCTAATGCAGCATATGATACATTTTAAATATCATTTTGTACTTTTGTTTTCATTTATCTTCATTTTTTTGCGTTGTGTTTACATCCAAAGGCAGTTTAATTTTGTTCCTTTTTCTTTTGATATAAAATTTGATAACATCCAAGCTTCACCCCTACTTAAAAAGGCATTTAGAAAATTACTATACCTACTCATCGAGCCAAGAAAAGTATTTGTGGATGATATATATATATATATATATATATGATAACATGGCCAAAATCTTCTAATCCATGTTTATATATATTAATAAGAAAAATATATAAGAAAAATTATGCATATAAAATATTTATTTAATTATATAATTATAAAAATCATAACTTTCATAAATAATGAATTTTTATATTAATGCATTTCAAATCTGGAGAAATTAGCAGAAGATGTTTGCTCGAAAGTCGACTGAACTTGAATCGAGATCGACTCGAAACGACGATTTTCGACAGAAATGTGGCTCGAATTTATTTCGAGCGAGCCGAACGGCTCGCTTTCCGCGGATCGAAGCGAGCGGGGGGCTCTGGCCCGACCGCCGGCAGAAACGTGATCGACGTCCGATTAATTCGACGGATGAGATTAATTCCCTAAATTCCCTATTCTAATACCCTCGACTTGACTTGATACTGCGACTCGCTTCTCGGTCTCTTCCTTCTCCGTTCTCCGGTTCTCACTTCTCCGTGCGTTCTAGTTTTGAGTGGGTACGTCGTATCGATCTTCCTCGTCACTGAGTGCTTGGTTTTCTTCGATTTTATCGGTGGGTGCATATCGCATGTGCTTGGTTTGCTTCCTTGCTCCGTAATACTTCCTCTTTTGTTTCATTTCGATTACAGAATATTCGTTGGTTATTTCAATTGTATCATTATTCCATTATTTGAGGTTCCCCTATTGGATTTGGGGATGTTTCGGTTCTTTAAGCATTCATATTTTTTGCGGTTGGGGTACTTATAATTTGCGGGGTTTCAATTGTATTTGTCTCTATTATTCCACTATTTTAGGTTAGAATGTTGATGTTGGGACTTGGGGTTGATTTTGTTCTAGGGCCTCTGGCTCGTGACTCGTGAGCCGTCTGGGTTTGTAACTTGCAAGCTTGCAGTTAAGGATGAATGTTGATTGATGATGTTATTTTTTTATCTCATTAGTCATTACCTATTTATTATGTAACTTCTAGTTCTAACTCTCTGTTTGCCCCTCTGCACTCATCATGCGGTATGCCTCTATCTTCTGGGTTCTGAAACTTTGTAATTTTGATTATAAATAGTTCCTCTTCCTCATTGGCTATTGTTTCATTTCCTAATTGTTTCACTACTGCGTCTCTACCTCTGTTGATTGTTGTGCCTCACGCCTTCCGTTCCTACTTTGGTAGGGCCCTGATTGTTGTTGCCTCATGCCTTGATGCATGTTGGAGGTTGTTTTCCGATTACTTCTTTCTGGTGCTGTGGTGCATTCATGGGACATGTTATGACTTATGATGTATTGATATTCACATGCCTTATTGCCTTTGCCGCTTTGGTAACCTGGTTGCTCTGCTCTGTAACCTCTGTTGATTGTTGGTAGATGTTGATAGATGCAGATTTCTTGGTTGTAAATATATGGGGATCTTTTATTTATAATCCAGTCTTTAAGCATGATTTGTTGTTCAAATTAATAGTTCTATATGCTTTTTTTGAGTGATTCTATGCATCGCTTTTGTTTCACTTCTTATAGACAAAATGACAAGTCCTTCTCAAAGCAAATCTATTAGTTGTTCAAGCTTACCTATTGATGATAATGCAACCACTCAAAATGAGAGTGTGGGTGAAATAGCTTTGATCGATAAGATCAAGGGTAAAAGACAACGATTTGAAATTTGGCAACACTCTAGTGAAATTACTGTAACAGAGAAGAGAAAAATGGTGCAGAAATTTAAATGTAATTATTGTGTCAAATCATATGTGAAACAAAAAACTGGAACCACATCTCAGTTAAGTAGACATTTCAAATCAAATCTCTATAGCAAGGTTGATAACAAAGGAAAGAAGCAAAAACTATATGATCCAGTAGCAGATGATTTAGAGGAGACTGGTTCGATATCTAGTTTATGTGTTTAGATGCATGATCATTCTAGAATAAAAATATTGTGGCTAAAATGATTATTGTTCATGAATATCCCTTTATGATAGTTGAACATTTATGGTTCAATATTCGATGAAATCGATGAATCCAAATTATCATAAAATTCAAGATTTGGTATCGAGGAGTGTATGAAAGTGTATGAAGGCGGATAAGTTGAAAAAAGTTTGAAAGTTGTTGAGAGAGTTTGATTATTGGTATGGGACATTAAACCAAACCATTGGTTATATGTGTCTTACTGTGCATTATATTAGTTCTGATTGGAAATTACAATATAGGGTTATTAGTTTTACTGATTTGGATCCTCCTCATAGTGGGGCTGTTATTTCTGAGGCAATATCTGAAAGCTTGTTACAATGGGGTCTACAAAACAAAGTTAGTACCATAATTTTGGACAATGCATCATCTAATGATATAGCAGCTAGAAATCTGAAAACTTTATTATTTAGAAGATCTGCTTTTCTATTGATGGGTGATTTCTTTCATGTTCGATATGCTGCTCATATTTTAAACTTAATGGTGCAGGATGGATTGAAAGAAATTAGTTCAATAATTGAAAGGGTAAGAGAGTATATTTTATTTATAAAAGATCTCCGTGTCGCTACATAAATTTGGAGAGATAGCACAGATTGCTTATCCACATCAAAGGCACTTTGCATGATGATGTGCCAACCTGGAACTCCACATACAAGATGTTAGAGTGCTTTTTTGTTATAAGATTGTATTTCCTGAATATGCTTTGCGTGATCTGAATTATATATGGTTGCCCTCTCAAGAAGATTGGGTAAACTTTGAGAAAGTAAGAGAGCTGCTTCAAATTTTTCATCGCATTACTGAAATTTTTTTAGGTTCATCCTATTACCAAAATAGATTGCTTCCCAATCTAGTTATGAATATTGGATCTAGAATGCTTATCTAGTACTTTTTATTTCAAACATGGCAAATAGCATGAAGACTAAATTTGATAAGTCTTAGTGTTCATTGTTATTTTGATTCTTGCATTTTAGATCCTAGAATGAAACTTTTGCTATCAATTATTACTACCCACAAATATATGATGTTGACATTGTGAATGAGAAGGACCGTAAAGCAAAACTTTTGAGCTATACTCTTATTACTCAGTTGATATGCCTATGGAGAAACTCAAGCATCCACCTCTGTCAAGAAACACAATTGAAGGTGGTAATGCTTCACATGATGATTTGGCATATTTGTATGACTTCATAGATTCTCGGCCTCTTAGTACCACAAAAGTCGATCGGAGATATACCTTGATGAAGCATGTGTGAAATGCCCGGATTAATTTGACATTTTGGAATGGTGGAAAATGTGTATGAAATATAAGACTCTCTCAAAGGCGCCAAAGATATTTTTTACCATCCCAAGAATACCGTTGCTTAATCGCTTTTAGTGTGGTGGTACTCTTATTATAGAAGTTCAATTTCACTAAGAACATTAGATGCTTTAATGTGTAGTGGAACTGGATTTGCATATAAATTATCAAAAGATCCATTAGTAATATTATCTTACTTTTTTATTTTATAGTACAATTCTCTCTTCTATTCATATATGAGTTTCATTTTTTATCTATTGCAATTTCAGTTTGATGTTCTTGAAGAGAACTTGGTTATAAATGTACCAGAAGCTTATCCAATTAGAAATATGAAAATCGTGATATCATTTGGTTATGCTCTCTTTATTTTTGGAGATTTTTTTATCGGTATTTTTTATCATTTTTATGTGACTAATACAGTTTGTATATATTTTTGGAGACTATTTTCTTTCAGCAATGTAGGCTATGTAGCATCACATTATATTTTTTGTTGCTTTTGTGCTTTAATATTTTATGTTAGTGGCAGATGGCGATATGTGCCTAATGATAAAATTGAACTGAGATTGATTAATGGAGGCTTTGGTGATTGATTTTTTATATTAATAGTGGAATGACTTGGTCGATGATCTAACTTTGAGGCCATTTCATCGTTTGGGGTGACATATTAGCATATTACTTGATATTGTCTGTAAGTTTCTATCTAGATTTAAAATTTTGGTTTGACATTACAAATATATTGCTTCATCTTACATTCTTACTATATTTTATCTCGATGCATGCAATATTAGAATATAAAAATTTTGGTTTGAATTTTATTTTGACTTTACAAACCTATTTGCTTCATCTTGTCATCTTACATAGTTACATACTTACATTCTTACTATATTTTTATACGATGTATTCTACATTCTTACATGTCAAGTCTTATTTTGGCATTTTACTTGCTTAGTTAGTCACTCTAAAATAAAGAACTCAACTCAGTTTTGAGGCACAAGTCGTAGAGGTTACCATTTATAAGATTTCTTGAGGAGAGAATATTGTAGCAAATGCTTTAGGTACATTCAAGATTATGTGGAGCCAAGCGTATCCTATCTTTCGATCATATGTGGTTGTATTATTTAGACTTATATCAACTCAAGAGTTGTCAGGCAAATTTGTCTATGATTTTATCTTGTTGTGGCCTTTTTTGAATTGGATTTGCATCTATGGTTGGTTATTGGTTGTTGCTATTTTTGGTGGTTATTTTTTCATGGTTGCTGTTGGCCTCATTTGGCTTGGCTTAGTTTTAAATTTTTTGGTGGTTGCTATTCTCTTTTCCTGGTTTGGCTTGGAGGTTTTTATTGAATTGGAGTTAGCTATTCTATGGTTATTTGTTGTCTTTGCATTTTCCCTTTTGTAGTGATAGTGCTCTTTGGGATTTAGAAGGGTTTTTTGTTTCCCACCTTTATCCTTTTTTTGTGTTGGTTATTTTGGAGATCTCCGTGGTGTGGGCTATGGCTTTGTCTGCTATTATTTTTTTTCTTTCTTTAGGGCTCTATATTGGCTCTATCTACTGGTTAGTTTTGTTGGCTAACTAACCATTAGATGGTGTTGGCTTTGGTATGTTAGTTCACTTGGTTGGCTATTTTTTGGGTTGGTTCTGGGTGGATGTGTTGGCTGAATTTTTGGGGTTGTGATCACTCTTAGGTTGGCAATCCTCTCTAGTTGCTATTTTTCCTTTACTTTTGCTTCTTGATTTGGTATCAATTTTTCTCTTGCTTTGGCTTCTTCTACTCATCCTGTTGGCTGTTGGCCTGGGTGGTTTTATTTGTTATTTTATTGGTGGAGCCGTGGAGGATATGAGATCCAGTGGTCTTTTTTGTGGGGTTTTGTAGGCTTATCTTGCTTTGGATTCTTATTCCATGGCTTGGTGTTTTGGGATTTATGTTAGCTATTGGTATTGACTCCATTTGGTTTAGTTGGCTCTGCTTATTTTATAATATTTGTCTCTTGGTTGGTGGTGGATTTTCTTTCCTTTTGGCTGACTTAGTGGTGATTTTAATAGTAATTTCTGGATGTCCTCTTCATCTCTCTTTACTGTGGCTTTTCTATCCCTAATGCTACTTATCTTCTACTATTTTCGTTTTGGGTTATAGACTTCTACTTATCATTTCACAACTCGTCGTCCCATAGTCAACCTCTATGGGCTTATCATGGAGAATTTTGATTTTTAATTTTCGACGATGATGAGAAGAGAATATATTTGTAATTTAATTCATTTGTTTTTGCTTCATTATTGGTGGCTATCAAGCCTCTCGTGGATGTAGACCTTTATTCTTTTCTACTTATTAATGCATGATGTTTCTTATTTGTGAGGTTTTGTCGGATTTATTTCTCTATCTTTAAGCTTTAATGGATGGCTTTGTGCGGAGGTTGGGGCACAATTATTGAAGTAAAATATACAAATTACAAATTTCTGCTAATTCATAATACTTGAAGATGGATATTACTTTCTCACATTTCCCACAAAAAAGACATTTTCATATTTTTGTTTTTTTTGTTTATTTTAAATATTATGCCAATTGTATCATTTTTTAGACTTGTATTTGTAATTTGTAAAATTATAGTTTACTATTAATTGCAATTTACATTATTACATATGCCAAAAATTTGCTATTAAAAATTCCTTCTCTCAGCCTGGATTTCATTTTCGGCGAATGGCTTGTTTGTATTCGGGTTAGTTTGATTTGAACTGGCTCGTTGGATTGAGCTTGGATTTCATCGGCGGATCGAAAGCTCGATTCGATCCAACTCGGCTCGGACTCAAACTTTCGAAACCGGACTTCGAGCGAATTATTTTTCGAGCGATTTAGACTATGCTGTTTCGAATTCGAACACACCACGATGCAAATCTACTCATCATTCTCATATTTTGAATTTGGATTGTTGCCTCGCACGCATGAAGATTTTTCATCTTTTTTTTTCTCATGGCATGATTTGGGCAAAATGGGAGTCCTTTTTAAATATTTTCAAAGTCCTGGACGTGTCGTCGTGATCAGTCTTGCAAAGTGAGCGAAAATTGAGAATTTTTATGTGGGTAATATGTTTCGAACTATCCATGTCAGATAGTACACTTGTCCTTCATCGTTATCGCCGAGTTTGAGAGTTTGAATGAATCAGTTGCAGGATTGACACAAAGGTAAAAGATGCTCAAGGAAAGATGATTGTTATTATTGTACAGGAAAAAGTGCTTGATCCTATGGATAAGCAAGACTTATCTGTTTCTGATAGCAAAGTTATAGGATGTTATGTGAGGTTGAGGAACTGTTTACTTTGAAAATCCAGTTCAAACAAGAGGTGATCAGATTAATCATAGAAACTGTCAGCAAAAATAACCTCTGAAAAAATATTAATATAGCTTCTGCAAAAATATCTACTTTTTAAAAAAATTATAATGGATATTATAAATTTATTATTTTAAAAATTTAGATCGTAATTTTCTGATAATTTTCTGTCAGGTCAACTTAAAAATATAATTTTTTTTTTTACTGTAAAATTTTCAAATACAGTCAAAATATAATTTTCAAATAACACTACGATCTATTTTTGCACTGCACCACTACCCCAATTATAATAAAATTTAATTTTCTATTGAATTTTAAATACATTACATCATTTAAAATTTTATTATGCATTATGTCAAATACAAAAAAATTAAAATTTTGTATTTACTTTACTCTTTTTTCAAACCAAATTGGCCTTAGCTGCATCTGCACACACTTTGATCAGGCGCAAGCTCGTGCTTCAAAATTCGGAAAGACAACAAATACGATGGAAAGAGGAGCAATAGTTATGGGTGAACTAATCGAAACGAGCAAAGGATTTAACGCTGGAACTTCTCCATTTTTGTCGAGCTGTAGAGGATTTCCATTCAAGAGCATCGTTCTGCTAAGTTGGTTCCCATCCTCTGCAGATGGTATTCCTCCCTTCTCTGAGAATCATCTGAGGCTTTCTTTCCAATCCATGAGACTGTGTGTTTAAGGCCACGCATGAAAGAACTCTCCTTCTGAATGCCATTTCCTTCTGCGAGATCTACATTCAGATCATTTCGAACCGTCACGGCGAATGTCGTGGATTTGTTTAGGTTGATCAAGAGCATGGTGATGCCTGACTGCAACGAAGAAGAAAGAAATATCAGAATACGGGGTCGTGAATTTATTGATATAAATAATTTTAGTTTGAATTTTATGAATTCATCTTCTCAGTTTATCATTCACAGCATTATAAGAACTGCGACTATTTTCCAACAATAAACAATACGACTGTGATCAAATGACTGATATTTGCTACAAAAAGAAAACAAAAGAAGCATCTCTTTCTAAACTCAACAGTATTATTGCTTAATTGAAAATTACGAGTGAACATAAAAGAAGGTATGTTCTTACTTTCTGTTTCCTGCAATGAGCATAGGCTCTTAGAAATGGAGATCCACTAGTGTCAACACTGAGAACTCCCTTCCCCATCAGCCGATGCCAAAGCAATGCACTGTTCAGCAGTTCAAAAGTGCAAATTTTAGAATTTCTTCACTCCAGAATTCATTTTTAATAGCATCAACAATTAACAAGTCCTTGCCTGTAATAATCAGGATTTGGAATAAAAGTTTGTGTGTCAAGAAGACCATAATTACCACCAATCAATGTTTGTCTACAGTAAACCTTTGTGTTGTATTTTGATGCCATTCCTAGTTGATCCAAGTACCTGAGTGATAATGAATGGTATTTGTGAGTTCATAACTGCATGAGGTAGAGTTACAGGAGTAAAAAGTTTTGACTTGATCAGAGTTACAGGAAATAGTGGATTACCAAAAACTATTCAGAAAGGTGTTGGAGACTAGATGACTGCCGCTGTTGTAAGCGCCACCTGCTTCGCCAACCCAGGCAGATGACCAAGGTCCATGTCTCTGAATGGTGAGTTGAACGTTTCTGAATGTATCAGCAAACCAACTTAAATATTTTGGATCTGTAATTTTCCTTACGATGTGAGGATCATTTCCTGAAACAAGATGTTTTGAAGGTCAGCCATGACATGCATACATGGTCTTAAGGCATAGTTTTATCTCCTGTACTTGAAATCAGTAACATGTGTTAGTTAAAAATTTAGAGAGATTTCTGATACATTTGATAAAGCAAGTTATAATAAGATAGAAATTGTTAATTAACTCAACATAATATAATGTTCCTAATTAGCCATCAATGAATTCCAGAATCAGAACTTGCACCATGGTTTTCACGTAATCGTCAGGTGGACGGGATAGCCATAGAATATTCGTGATTCTTGGGATTCTATCTTTTCATGGAGGGCTTGCATTTCCATGGTTGGTGAGTTGTCACAGGCTAAATTTGCTCGAAGCAAGCCGTGAGGCCTTAGCGCACTCTGCTAGTGCTGAATAAGCCTTACGTACAAACCAACACTACACAAGAACACCCAAGTGAACAAGAGGACTTCAAAGAGAAAGAACTTTCATAGAACAAAAACAAACTTACAAGGCTTGGGATTAGGGCTATCAAAAAAAGTTGATCGAGAAACACTCATGTTAAAATTTAAACTTATAAACGATTTATAAATGAACAACAATCCTTCATTTGGTCGTATTCTACTCATTTTATCTCGAAATAAAAAATTATTGTATAATTTCACAGTAATAGCTTAGTGACTGAAGCTTTTGCCATACAAAAAATTGGCTCATATTTAAATCCTCCAGCCTCCATATTTTTTTAGGTTATTAGTTTTTCGAGCCATTTCGAATAATACGAGCAGAACACGAAAGTTAAAATTTCGAACAATTTCAAACACAAGACGAACACGAACAGAGTAATTTTCGAATGAACCGAATACAAACAAAGATTTAGTTCAATCAAATTTGGCTCATTTACAACCCTACTTGGGATGCACTTGGGTTTCCAAGAGTTGAATATAGATGAAGGGGAGGGGTATTATTTATAGACCTCTATCCTTCACTTAGAAACATTTTAGAGTACAATAATTTATTCTTATATGTAGAGGGGTTCGAGAACACTCTACACCATTCCTACATGTTCATATTATTCTGAAAAGTTCCAAGAATTCTCAAATTATTACCTAAATTTTCATACTACTCTAGAGTATTCCGAAGTCTCTTAGAATTCTTGAAGTGTCTCTCATCTTCTAGAGTCTTTTAGGGTCATCCTGATAAGATTGGATTTATGTAGGGCTTTACAAAACTTTCTAGCATCTCATGACTTCATTTTAGAATTGTTCTGAGAAATTCTCTTGCGTATGTCTGACATACTATGCCCAAGAGGTCGTGGCTAACCTCCTGGCTCAATTTAGGGGATGATAGAGTATTCTTGTTTTATGCACCACAACTATGACTTCATTGTTAGTGTATTAAATCATCTATTTGTTATTTTTTGGAGCCTGGTTGTGTTGATTAATTGGAAAAATATTGTCGACTCAATCATCAATTTCGCCGGTTGTGCTCAGTAGTGAGTTTGCTAGGGAGTCGCAGTGGGCAATGTAGGGGTTCAGGGACGAAGCCCTCAAAAAAAAATCTCGTGTATAGTGCTTATGCAACACTTCGAAGTTGAGAAACTGAGGTTTTGTTTTCAAAGATAGACAAATCAATGCCTCAATGATATCTTTCGTGATGCCACAACACTTGAATCTATGAAGAGGTATAAAATGAAAAAACAACCAACGCCCTAGCAGCATGGTGGAGCGGAGTTGAGAAACCGAGGTATTGTGCTCGGAGACAGAGCAACCAATGCCTCAGCAATCTCTTTCATGACGCCGCAGTGCTAAAATTCATGAAGAGAGATAGAATGACAAAACAATCAGTGCCTTAGCATCGTGGTGCTACAAAGCAACAAAATTAGTTTTCAAGCAATTTAAAGTAGTTTCAAGGGATTATTTTGTGTATTCTTAATTGGTGTAAATATGTCATAATAGAGCATGAGAGGCGTGAAAACTATTAGAGAGGCTTGAGTGAAAAGAGATTTGTAAAATTTGCCTTTTCCACATAAATTATAGTGTTCTTCTCATTCTTTTGCTTTAGTTTATTTCGATCTTTATTTGCTCCAATTTTCTCGCCCAACACTCTCCTCTCTCATGAACATGGGGTTAATTAAGATTTTAAATCTTGAAAGTTCTTTAAGTATTTAAAACTGTCATTTTTTTGATATTCTTAAGCTTCAAAAGCTTCAACCTTAAAATTCAGCTCTCAAAAGCCACTGCTTTTACTAAATTAGAGTCATGTAAATCTTGGTGTTCTTTGTATTTGTGGCATTTCATTTCCCTTCCTAATTTAAACTTCAGCTTCAAGCCTTTTGGCGCCCTTGTTACTAAAAAATAATATCTATGCATTTCACCAAAAATGCTTTTCCTTGTTAAAAAAACTGCTGATAGCTTATTAATTATAATTATCATTCATCATTCGCAATGAATAAATAGAAACAAAGGCCATTCAATAAGAAACTTGTCATATTTAGGCCATAAGTACTGAACTCACCAGCGCCTAGATTATATACATGATGGCTCATGGCATTTAGAATAGCTGGTCCTGAAACCTCAAGAAACTGAGCATACCACTGCTGATCATCAAAGAACCCACCGGGTGCTACCAACAGCGGTTTTGAGTGAGATTTTCTGTAAAGTTCATCGAGCATGGCTTTAAGAACAATTAGATCTTTTCCATATTGCTGAGCATCAACTCTTGCCATTACTCCACGTCCACTTAATTCATTTCCTGAACCATAAAGGAAATTGAAGAAGAATTGGCTCAGTCAAGTGAAAGATCTATGAAGGAAAATATAAAGATAAAACTGTATTATCATCAAGTAATTCTACTATCAATTGTGATTCAAGGTGAATTACCAAACTCCCAAGAATCAACAGGATATCCCTTTGAAATAGTGTACTCTATAAAGTCACGAGCATTACTAGAGTTCCAAGCACCTTGCCAGAAACGCTTCTGCGTTTGATGCCTCCCATAAAGAGCATTCAGACCAAATGTTACAATTGCCCTGAAACAATAGAGACTATTTTAGTTTCAGTGTTATCAGAATTGAAAGATGTTTCTCCATATGTCATTAGCAGTTTTCAAGAATATTAACAAAAAAGAATATTCAACATATTGATAAGATACATGAAGCGATAGTTTCTTCAACTTAATCTACTACTTGTAAAATAAATTAAGGAGTTTTCATTTGAAGGTTGACTTAATCAAAAAGAGCAGCCTCGAGGTTGCGCACAATCAAATTATGTAAAACAATACTTAGAAGATAATTTTTATTCTACTAAAATTCATGTGCCTTAATAATCTCCCTCTCACATGAGATCTTTCTCCATATAGTCAGTCATTTGAGCTCGACTGCACCTCACTTCAAGTCAGAATTCGATCTGTAGGCCTGACTCAACTTATGAGACATATGTGGAGGTCAAAAGTGCCTTGATAATCTCCCTCTCACATGAGAGCTATTTGTATCAGCCATCATCCTTCATAAAATTAAAAGAATTTCAACATCATCGATAATTATAAACTAAGAGCTCACCCAACTATACGGTGGCACTGTAAAAGTCACCTACTCTTGAATTTTACTAAAATGAGATATACAATATGAATGAATTGCTCGATTTCAATCACAACATCAACTTTGATATCATTTGTTAGGGAGAATAAATCAAAAAGGGACCAAAGTTATGCTACATACACCACAAGTCAAGCCCTTTCTCAACTCAAAGCATAAGTTCATGTGTGAGAGACCATGACATGGTTTCTCTACTCCAATATATACATATATTTTTAATAACTTAATATGGGAATGAACTACTTTCACATACCTTAATAGAAGTAGAATAGGTGGAGGTGGAAAAAAATGGAATTAAAAGATGATACATAACATACCCAGTCTTTTGGAACAAAGGTTCAGCTCATCCCCTTGCCTTGCCATGCTCAAGCATCCTTCTGAGAAACCAAAAAACCAGACATTTCGGTAAATGGATCACACTGAAACTCAAACTTCCCACACAATATTTGACCTGGTCCTGTAAAGAGCCTCCAACTCGTATTCGTAGAGATCCAAATGCTGATAATCATCAGACAAAAAAAAAACCAGAAGATAATCTCAGTGAGATTCAATGCATCAATGAAAAAAAAAAAAAAAAAAACTAGAAATCACAAAAAATTCTTTCCTATGTGTCATAGAACCAAAAAGCAAGAGCGTTCTAACATCCTTCTAATCATGAAATAAACTAAGGAATGAGACAAAAATAAGAAATTTTATCTTTCTCGATTAAACTAATTATATTATGCTATCAACAGGATGACAATGATAAGAAAAAAGATTGCATGGATGGAGCAGTGAAAAGAACTGCATACCTTGAATGGCCTTGAAAAGATAGGGATGATTCAAGTCCTACAAAAAAAAAAATCAAGTTTATTTCATGAATTAATAAAACTTCCAATGCTTAATAAGCAACAAACATGGTTTAAAAGGCTTCAAAAAGCGATGAAAATCATACCAAATTAAGAATAGAAGACTTTCCCCATGGGCATTGCTTATAAGCACACTTCTCAGGTGGCCACCAATCAAGCGTAGCACACACAAAAATATCATCAGTTTCAGCTTCTATAACAGAACCCTTAACAATAATTGTCACATCATTGTTATCATGAGACAAATTTACAGGAAGAGAGACGAGGAACAGGACAAAGGCTAGCTTGAACACCATGCCTTGAGAACTGATGCTGAAGAAAGCTGAAAAATAGCAAAAAAAATGAGAGTTAGTTCTCACTTCATAAAAAAACAAAGTGAGTGAAGATCCATCTACTATTCTTTTGCAGTTTGCTTGCAAGAACACGTTATTTTTCAAGCCAATAGAAAGAATTACAAAGGAAACAATACGCTTAAAGAATGGCAAAATTGATTCCTTCTTGCTTCAAAGTTCAGACCATTAAAAGCAGCAAATTAAATCCAACAACCGTGAAAGCATAGAAGAACTTAACAAAATGCGAGCTTTTTCGACATTTTTGAAGTAACTCACCATCATCAAAGAAGGGTTTAATTAAAAAGTAGAAGACACGTTTAAACGAAAACCCATTTCTGTACTCACCTCCGTGAATGAGCAGATTCCCAGTAAAAATGTCGTTTTTTTGTGAGAGAATCGGCATATTGAGGCCTCTCCAGTCCGAGGCTTTTTATCATTCCAGCAGCCATCTAAGACTCGGATATAGTCGCCTTCTGTTGACAGATTATTCCGCGGTTGACGTCTTCGCCATTATATCTTCTGGAATTGCTCCAATTATTCTTCCTGTTAGTTTTTAACAACTATGAGAGAGAAATCCGATGAGGACGGATGTCTGGCCAATGGGCCCTTTAAATTTCTGAAGTTATATTAAGGTGAATATATAATTTAATTTTTATAATATATATTTTAAAATAAAGTTAAAATTTTTATAACTTATTATGACCAAATTTTAGCATAGCTCGATTTTTTATAATATATATTTTAAAATTTACTTAAGACAAACCTCATTTTGAATGTGATAAATTGTATTTTATATATTTTTAAAGATAGTATTTAGTTTAATGGAGCACATATAGCCATTGAGAGATTCTAGGGCTAGCCATAAAATGCATATTTGACATGCTAAATTAAAATAATATTATATGTCAATTAAGTTTTGATTCTATAGAATTTATAAATTTTTTAGATTTATTTTAATATGAGTATAATATATAAATAATCATCAAATTTTTATTTTAATCAAATTTGCACTATTGACCCGATATTTTTCCTATATGTCATTTAACAATTTGCAAAGAAACTCTAAATGAAATATTTTACATCTTGAGTTATATGTGTTCTAATGACAATTTTCTTTGGATCAAAGTTTAATTTTAAATTTTTTCCTCATATATAATCATGTTTTATTTTTATGGTCGAGGGAACCAACTAGATTTATTCATGATATTAGCGTAAATATTATTATGTTCTAGCTTTGCTTGAAGATCTGGCACAAACACACAGAAAAATAATGATTAATTATTTGGAGAAACGTCCCAGAGTGTCTGTGGGATCCGAAAATTCGCCACTCATCTGATAAAAAAGGAAAGAGTTGTTTAAGTCGTGATAATTTGAAGGCGGATGAGCAGGTAGATAAACACTACCAGATTTCGTTCTCATTTGGTGAGAACTTTTATATATCGGTTGTTTCTATATAAACCTAGTTAATTATCCCTTCCAATAGTGAGAGAGCACTTTCGATTAAAGTATGAATCGTTAAAGCAGTATATAATTGCGGTGAGTGGAGTTTAGAACTTATGAAATTTATTATTTTAATTTTAAACTTTTGTAGAAGCGATGGCCGGTCTAGATCCCATGGTTTAGTCCTCTGGGCTGGTCCCTAGTTGAGGAGGTAGTGGTCAAAACCTAAAGAAGGATTCTTATCAACACTATTTCGTCCAAAGTGTCCTTATAGACCTGGGGTGGAGTTTGTTTAAGGGGACAAATATAAGTCAACCTAACATAGGCTTTTTCTCAACCAAATACATTCTACATTTCACAAAAGAGAAAAGCGGTTGGGAACATACGCGGGTGTAATAATTAGTGATATCATAGAAACCACCGTCGAGGCTCAGATCGTGCCATTTATGTGGTGCCATATCATGGCAACCCAGCAGAGGACAGACCCGCCACGCTTTAGAAATATTTGAGTGTGAAGGTATTTATGTATTTAATTTGACATTGGCTCTTTGTGAGCAAAAGTTTTCTTAATTTGTCACCCGAAGACAAACAGTTGCAGAGGGGTGGATTGATTTTTAAGTTTTAATTTAAATAATTAATTTCATTTTTTTATTTATATATTTTTTATTATTTTCTTTGAATTTTGATTATTATATGATTTATTTATATTCGAATATGTGATCATTTATCATTAAAATTTTAATTATAATTACCCTTATCGATTATAGGACTAATATCAATTGATAGGCATCTTTCACGGTTTTCTGAGAGGATGGGTCTTAATTCATTGTCTCGAAGTATAATCCTTCAAAACCTTGTCCACTCTAGCTTGAACATGAGGATCGGGTTTGTGACTTTTCTTCTTGAGGGTTTGAATTTTAGAAGTATGTCGATTGATTCATATCTTGTATTATATGACGTAATTAGCTTCTCGATATTATTTGAAATTTTATAATATCATATTTTTAGATTTTGTTAGCTTGACGTCAAGACCAAACCGGGATATATAGCATCTGTTCTTTTGTATTTGACATGATGATTACTTCAACATACATACAAGTATCTGTTCTTTTAAAAATTTGTATGTACATGTAAATGTCAAGTTGAAATGTAGGTGTCAATTTACAAGTTTAGTTCTTGATGTGATATTTTTGAGTTTTGTTAACCCGGACCCGGTCCTAAGACCAAATCGGGATGTATAGCATCTGTTCTTTGGTATTTGACTTAGTAATTACTTCAACATGCATGTTAGTATCTGTTCTTTTGATATATTTTGCATGGACATTAAGATGTCTAAGTTGAAGTTTATATGTCAAATTTTAATTTTTGAGTTTTATTAACTTGGCACGGTCAAGACCAAACCGGATGTATATATTCTTTGTTTTATATCTAACTTGCACATGTCCGTATTATTTGGATATTTCAACATACATACGAGTATATGTTCTTTTAAAATATTGTATGGACATTAAATGCCTAGTTGAAATATAGGTTCAATTTGCAAGTTTAGGTTTTAATATGACATTTTTGAGTTTTGTTAACCCGGACTAGGTCCGAAGACCAAACCGGGATATATAACATCTGTTCTTTATATTTGACTTAGTAATTACTCCAACATGCATACAAATATCTCTTCTTTAGGAAATGTAT
Organism: Cymbidium sinense; assembly: GCA_021442155.1. Classification (NCBI taxonomy): domain Eukaryota; kingdom Viridiplantae; phylum Streptophyta; class Magnoliopsida; order Asparagales; family Orchidaceae; genus Cymbidium; species Cymbidium sinense. Next base: position 108,545,413 of record CM038225.1, read on the forward strand.
GGACATTAGAATGTCTAAGTTGGAGTTTATATGTCGAATTTTGATTTTTGAGTTTTGTTATCCCGGACCCGGTCCGAAGACCAAACCGGGAAGTGTAGCATATGTCCTTTTATATTTGAGTTAGTAATTATTTCAACATGCATATAAGTATCTGTTCTTTTGAAAATTTTGCATGGACATTAAGATGTCTAAGTTGAAGTTTATATATCAAATTTTGATTTTTGAGTTTTGTTAACCCGGACCAGGTCCGAAGACCAAACCGGGATATATAGCATCTGCTCTTGTATATTTTATCTTGCATTTGGATTATATGTCTTTCTAGATATTTGATCTACTGAACTTCAACACACATACATGTATCTATTCTTTTAAAGTATTGCATGAACATATGAATGTCTAAGTTGAAGCAATTGAATTTGACATGATGTAATGCAAGCATGAGTTTTGATACAGGATTTTTAGGTTTTGTTAACCCGGACCCGGTCCGAAGACCAAACCGGGATGTATAACATATGTTCTTTATTTTATATCTAACTTGCACTTGTCCCTATTGTTTGGACATTTCAACATACATACGAGTATATGTTCTTTTAAAATATTATATGGACATTAGATGTCTAGTTGAAATGTAGGTTCAATTTGCAAGTTTAGATTTTAATATGACATTTTTGGGTTTTGTTAACGACGAAGACTAAACCGATATATAGACCCTATCACTATTTTCTTCTTGCAGGATCGGATCTAGATTAATTATTTCAAGATCTATCATTCTCCAAACCTTGTCAACTCTAGATTACACTTAGATGATCAGTTTTGAGACTTTTCTTCTTATGACCTTGAATTTGAGAGGATACATTAACAATGATGCCCAGATTTAAGTACGAGTAATTAACTTCTAAGATTTACAATAGCATCATTAGATTTTTAGGTTTTGTTAACCCGGATCCGGTCCTAAGACCAAATCGGGATGTGTATGTTCTTTCATTTCATTTGATTGCTTGCATATGTTTATTTATGCATTTAAGCTATTGAATACTTCAACATGCATACAAGTATTTGTTTCTTTTTAAAATATTGCATGGACATTGAAATATCTAAGTTGAAGTTTTTGATGTTTGACATGATATAGATGTCAAATTATAAGCATAGGCTTTGATACCTAACATTGTAAATCAGATATAGATCTGTTCTGTCAAATATGAATTTGATCATTTCAAATGTTCATCATAGATCAAATAGAGGTATGTTCTATAAGACTATAAGACACGAGTTGACTCTCTCAACTATTTATCATGAGTCGAGTATAGATTTATCTATACGATATGCATTGACTCTTTCATGTACTTGCATGTATCAAGTGAGAGTCTTTTTTATAAAAATATGAATGCACATTGCAAACTAAGTGGTTGTCTGTTCTATATGATATAGGTTTAGTTCTTTCAACCACTTATCATAGATCAAGCATGTGTCTGTTCTTTAACAAATCAAGCATGCATTTTATAGAGTATGAATTTGATTCTTTCAAGTATTTGCATGAATCAAATGGTTAAGCAAAAAAGAACATTGCTTCATAAGGTCATAGATTTCATTTAACTTGCATATTAAAGATATTCAAATTGAACAGAATAAGATAACACTTTGAATATGCACACTGAATCATTTCACTTAAGCATTTTAGCATGAAGCCCTTGCCATTTGTTTCCTAAATGATATGTGACATGCACTTGTATCTTTCCATGCATTGAGTGTCACATTTTTATTTCTCACCCATTCATATGGCATAATCACCACTTAGGCAAAATGAATTTGAACTTTAAATAAGTAAGCGTCATATCTATGAAGATTCGTGTAACAACTAAGCTAAGCATAGGTAAGTATACTGTAATTATCATATAGTATGATGAATGAGCTAAGCATGAATAATCATATGCATGTACCTTCCTTCTTCAAACACTTAGACATTTTACATTTTTATTTATCAAAATTTTTTTACTTTGGCATCATCCCGCATACGGTGCCGGATAGGCCTTCCCACCAAGCCAAGAAAGGCTTGCATTTTAGGTGTCGTGAGACACCTCGGCCGAAAATTTATTTGCCCACCACGCCAAGAAAGGCATGTATGGGTTGCACAACATAACATTTCCTTGTCATATTGGAACAATGTGAGCAAGTACTTATATCATAACAAGTTTTCTTGTCACGTTGGAACAATGTGAACATGTACTTATAGCAACAGATTTCCCTGCCACGTTGGAACAACGTGAACAGGTACTTATCACAAATTTTTCCGCCGCATTGGAACAATGTGAAAGGTTACTTATAGCATAGAGCAATAAATTTGCATTCACATGTATATGAAATTAAAGTATAAGCATTTATATATGACATATTTCATCCATTATTTTCTTTCTCTCCCTTTTTTTTGAAAGTTTTGGCAGCCTCCCGGTGTCATCCCCGCTTTACTGGAGGCCTTCCCACCATGCCAAGAAAGGCATGCATGGTAGGTGTTGTGAGACACCTTGGTCAAAAATTTATTTGCCCATCACGCCAAGAAAGGCGTGCATGGGTTGCACAACACAGCATTTCCTTGCCATGTTGGAACAACGTGAGCAAGTACTTATATCATAATAAATTTCTCTACCACATTGGAACAACGTGAACATGTACTTATAGCAACAGATTTTCCTGTAACGTTGGAACAACGTGAATAGGTACTTATCACAGGTTTTCCCGTCACATTGGAACAATGTGAACGGGTACTTATAGCATGCATATTTCCCTGCCACGTTGGAACAACGTGAACAAGTACTTATTACAAGTTTTCCCATTGCATTGGAACAATGTGAACAGGTACTTATCACAAGCATATTTTTCTGTCATGTTGGAACAACGTGAACAGGTACTTATTATAAGTTTCTCCTCCGCATTGGAACAATGTGAATGGTTACTTATCACAAACATATTTCCCTGCCACATTGAAACAACGTGAACAAGTACTTATTACAAGTTTTCCCGCCGCATTAGAATAATGTGAACGGGTACTTATATAGCATAAAGTAATTTAACAAATTTACATTCACATGTGCATAAAATATAACTGATACCCCCTTGCTATAGCGTCAGTTTCATCACCATTTCACCTGAATTTTGCATTTGGAATACTCAAATAGCAAGCTATAACATAAGCTTTTAATTGCATGTAAGCACCTCTCCATAAATTTCCAGCATGCTAAGAATCACAAAATTCATAAATGAATTTTGCACATACTCTAGGATTAAGCCAAAAATCCCTTTCTTTTTTATTATCTCCTTTTTTTTTTATAAAATTTTGGCTCCATCATCCCCACATGGGGGAACTTGGGACTAGGCCTTCCCACCACGCCAAGAAAGGCGTGCATGGTAGGTGTCGTGAGACACCTCGACCTAAATTTTAATTTTCCACCATGCCAAGAAAGGCGTGCATGGGTTAGCATAGCATAGCAACAAATTTCTCTACCATGTTGGAGAAACATGAGTAGGTACTTATAGTAATAAATTTAAAGCTTGCATTTGCATAAAAAAAAGTTGCTTGTATGTATATTTAATTAAGAGCATAATAATCAAAATTTACAACAGCCTCTTAGCTCTCCCCCCACATGTGGGGGTTGCCATGAGAGACTGGGCCTGCCCACCACGCCAAGAAAGGCGTGCATGGGTGGATATCGTGAGACACCACGACTGAAATTTTGACAGCATAGCATTTCCCTATTAACAAGATATCAAAATGATAGAAACAGACAAATATGCAAGAACGAAACCCATAGGGAATAGCAAGTAGTATAGCCAATTCCTTTTCTTTTCTAATTTCAAATTTCACTTTTCAGATTTCATTTTACTCATGTGCAAGAGATAAAACAAATGAAATCCATAGGAGATAGTAAGTAGCATGGCAAAAACCCCTTTCTATTTAATTTCATATTTCAACTTGCATATGAAAGAGACATGATATATATAATTCCCTTCATAGGAAATCAATCGAAGCAAGGTAACCCTAAAGCTTGCAATATTTAACCCATTTAAACAACAACATGACAACCTCAAATCACAAAAGAGATGGGACTTGCTATATATGAGAAGCACATATTGTATAGTTGGTTTAAAATAGTTTATTGCATCATAGCTTACTGAAATGAAACAATTATCCTTCTCACTATTGTTTATAAGCTCATATACTCTACTAGAAGCAATTGCAACTGATACATTGAAAATTGGAACAGAGCCAATGATGAAACGAAGTTCCTTATGTGGGAGTATCGAATGAAATAAAACAAATGAGAAAACTGGAGCAAAATATCTGATCATTCTCCTTTCCAATAACACACCTAGATAAAATAAGCCCGTGCTTGAAAGCTAATGAACTCTATCATATCAAGTAAAGGATACACCCCATTAGAACTCTATTCATGGAGAGTTAAATCAGAAAACTTCTAATTCAGGCCACAATAATCTCTGCCAAAACATCGTGTCAACCAACAAAGTAAACCCTATGCATAAAATTGAAGTGCTTACGTAACATTCTATTGCTTGAAACACTGATATTGATTTACTCAGTAGAAGCTCTATGGCAATAGGAACAAAGAGCAGCACTGTATCACATCTAAATATAACTGTTGCTACAATCAAGCATTTCAAAGTATTCCTGGCATTTCCCTCGAACCAAAATCCATATGCCAAGTTAACTCTTCAGGTGAGAAGACCAACGCCCTGAGTTGTAAAGAATTTTAAGGTTGACAACACCATGTAACCTAACACCACGCATACTGGAAGTGTTGATTGCTAAAGGGGAAGAAGGAGAAGAAAGGCTAGGATTAACAACCAGCCAATTTATTGCATCAAAACAAACTAAGATAAAAAAATTTTGCTATGATGCTTTCAAGAAACCAAGTCCAGCACTGTCCACCTTTCCAACAACACTCCAACCACAAGGAGAGCCCCCCAGTTGAACCGTAATCACCCCAAAATCAGACAACTCATAGAACACATAAGGGTAAATCGAAATCATCTCAGAAAGACCCAAAAAATATAACTTAGGGTTGAAATGAAATAACCTGGAACTTTCGATTGCAAAGGGAAAAGAAGAGATAGAGTTCGATTAGGCTTGAGCTTGGTCGATCTCCACTTGGACTCGGCTATAACTCATGGAGGATGGACGCACGAGAGGGAGAAAATCACACGAGGAGTCTTCGACTGAGAGCAAGAAACGAGAAGGAGTTCTATATGAGAGGGAGGATCGTGCATCCAACAATCAGGAATGAGAGAGGGAGCCGATCATAGAAGGGAATCGCACGAGAGCTTCAGCCGAGAGCCGCAGGAACGAGAGAGAGGAGAGTCGAATGAAGAGAATGTCGTGAATTAGGTCAACGAAGGAGATAGCATTAGGGAGAGCCTATTCCTTTTGGCCTTCTGATTGGCTACCTAAACGGCGTCCAATAGGAGATAGGGGCCGGCTGCTCTAATTGGCGGCTTGAGCGGCTGATTTAGAATAAGGATTAGAGGGGTTTAAGGGATTAAGCAGCCATTAGTTAATCTAATTGCAAATTAATATTATTTTGCATTAAATTTTATGAATTTACTTTATGCAATAAACCTTAACAATATGGGTGTTAATTTTAGTTATTTCTGTTATGCCGAACGCAACAGCGCGATTGATTTTGCAATCGGAGGTCGTTTGAGCAAAGTTGGCAGCGGTCGTAGTGAAATTAGGTCTAAATTGTGCGACGTCATGCTCAAATTGCTCGACACTCATGCACACTTTGCCGAATCAATCACAGAAGGCATCGTTTGATAGGTTTCGACGTTTTGGCAAAGACGGCGTGATCAATTTCACGAACGGAGGTCGTTTAGACATCATCGAGGCTTCTTGACTTCGATATGCCTATAATTTTATTAAAAATTAATTTTAATTATTTGATCGATCATTAATTGATTTGATATTTTCCCATTTAATTAATTTTAATGCTTTCGACGCATTATGATGTCTAATTTTCAAATCGAATCGAATTTAATTAATTTCGATCGCGATTAGGGGGGTTTTAATTTCTACGTCATTTATTTAATTTCAAGTGGCACATAGTTGTAGGTCAACAAATGCCCCCCAACAAACATTGTGCACACATGGAGCGGACCGTGTTTGTTTTTAACTGCGATCTCAAAGAGATTTGCTTGGATGTCATGCTGAAGTTTTAATTTCTACAACTTTTGATAATACCTGATCGTTGCCCTTTGATAGAAGTGAGTATAACTCTCAGGTTGGGCAAACATTTAGATTTCATCGGTTCGACTGTAATAGCTAGTTGAACCGATATTTATTGTCGTTAGTCCAATGCTTTGTGCTTGATGGACTAAATGAAGGAGATGTATTGACTTGTCATCATCAACTTGTCAAGAGAATTTAGAATATCTTAGGTCCTTGGCTTTTGTGCTTTGACGGACTTATTAAAGACTTTATCCTGAGAGTTTGAAATTTATATTTTCTCCTCCTATTCTGGCTTTACGGCTTAGCAAACTTGATGGAGTTGATGATTTGTTGCTGAGATGAGAACATCTTCGGACTTATGCTTTGTGCTTTGATGGACTTATTGAAGATTTCATCTCGAAATTTTAAAATTTGTATTTTCCTCCTGTCCTGGCTTTGTGCCTTGGTGGACTTGATGGAGTTGGTGAGATGAGAATGTCTTCAGTCCTGTGCTTTCTTCTTTAACGGGCTTATTGAAGATTTCATCTCAAAATTTGGGATTTGTATTTTCCTCCTGTCCTGGCTTTGTGCCTTGACGGACTTGATTGAGTTGATGAGATAGAAATATCTTTGGTCCTGTGCTTTGTGCTTTGATGGACTTGTTGAAGATTCCATCTCGAGGATTCGTATCTTGTGCCTCCTTTTATCCTGGCTTCATGCCTTGACGGATTTGATGGAGGAAAGTCCTGAATTATCTTGGAGATTTGTCGCGAATTACCTTTACGCCTAGCTTTTGTGTAGACTTATGGAAGGATATATGCTGATGACCTAGCTCTCAGAGCTTGTGTTGGATCAATGGCAAAGAGTCATCAGTCCTGTACTTTGCACATGTAATGGACATCTTGATGATAAAAACTCCCTTAGTTTAGCATTTAGCTTTATACGAACATTGGGATAACTTCTTGGTCTCGCTTTTGCTTGATTGGACTTCAAGAAGAATTTCCTCTGGTCTTTACTTTCGCTTTGATAGACTATCAAGGAGTTGAGATTTCACATTTGTATTTGATTCCAAACTCGGCTTAGTGCCTTCTTGAGTAAGGATATCTTTATTTGTTATAGAATTTTGAGAAATGACCTTACGATCAATAGGGATAATCTCTCATTCTGGGTCACTCGAACTCACCAAGTTGGAGAGATTTGGAGATTTGGATGCTCTTATCTTTGAACTGACGAAGTAGAAGGATCCCTTACTACGGCCTTTGTGGCATGTTGAGTAAGCAGATCTATCAGCGACTCGGCCATATTTTGGCATGTTGAGTTTGACCTTATACACCAACTTGAGTCGTGAACTTGAGCAATTGATGAAGGATTTTATCCTCAGGTTAACGATATGTGGATCTCTTACTACGGCCTTTGTGGGTGTTGAGTAAGTAGACCTGTCAGCGACTCGGCCATATTTGGGCATGTTGAGTCCGACCTTATACATCAACTAGAGCCTTTAGATTTGAAGTAGGATGATAAATGTATATCCAACTTGGTTTGTTGAAGTTTGCAGACTTGAAAAATTTCTCCTTTGGTCAGTAAGACTTTTAAATTTGAGCATTTGAACATATAATTTTGAGTATGTATGTAGAGATCTCGACACTAAGTACAATGTCAACCCAAAGAGAAAGAAAGGCCCCCCCTGTCTTACCAGGAACGCCCGATATTTTACTATAAAACTTTAAAAAAATGCCCCCTGTCTAACAGGGAGATTTTTTATTTTATTTTAGAAATGTATTCTTGTGTTACAAGAGAATTTTGTTTTCATAAGTAATAAAGATTTTCAAATATCACCATGTTAACGATATATATATCTTTTTCACAAGGTCCTTCCCAATTAGGTTCAAATTTATTGCCAATTCTGTGATGAGGGATGATTGGTCTTCTCAGCACCAGGACCAATTCCCCTTCTTGAAAAGCACGAGGACGTACTGTATGATCAAATGCTTTAGACATCCTCGCCTGATAGACTTCTAGATTTTGCTGAGCTTGGAGCCTAACCTCGTCAAGCACATCAAGCTCTTCCATTCGTAGATGAACATTCTTATCTTGGGTAAGATTTTATTGAATGGCTACTCGGAGCGAAGGTAGTTCAACTTCGAGTGGTAAAACTGCTTCAGCCCTAAACACTAAGGCATAAGGAGTAGACTTTGTAGGAGTTTTGTAAGTGGTACGGTAAGCCCATAATGCTTCCACAAGTTTGGTATGCCGCTCCCTTTTATTTCTTGTGAGAATTTTTCTAAGCAATTTGACTAGTGTTTTATTAAATGCCTCAGCCAAGCCATTTGCTCTGGGATTATAAATTGACGAATATCGCCAATCAATCTTATGTCGATCAACAAATTTATAAACTTTAGTACTTTTGAAGGCTGATCCGTTATCTGAAATGATTCGACGTGGTACACCAAATCTATAGACAATATTATGGGTAAAGAAGTTAGTCACTTGTTCAGCTGTAACTTCTTTAAATGGTGCAGCTTCAGCCCACTTAGAGAAGTAATCAGTGGCTGCTAAGATGAAGCGGTGACCAGCTGATGATGGTGGATCAATTGGTCCAATTACATCTGTCCCCCAGCACTCAAACGACCAAGATGCTATCGTTGGGTGCAACGGATTCAGAGGTTGATGAATTATGTTACCGTGGACCTAACATTTATGGCATCTCTTGGCATGATTGATACAATCTTTTACCATAGACGGCCAATAGTATCCAATTCTTTTAATTTTGAAAGCCATTTTAGGACCTGATTGGTGTGCACCACAAAGTCCTTGATGGATTTCAACAATTACTTTGTTGGCTTCTTCTATTCCCAAACATCGCAGCCACATCTGCTCGAAGGATCTACGATACAGAGTATTGCCAACATAAGCATATAGTCGAAGCCTTTTCTCAAGTTGTGCAGCTATCGACTTATTACTTGGCAATTTGCCTTCCTTGAAGTAGTCGACGAAGGGCTGTCTCCAGTCTTCCTCCTTCTCTACTATAAGAATTTCATTGTGTGGTTTTAGCACTTCCTCAGGTTATGGTCTTTCATCTGGAATGGTTTGAAGCTTGTCTTGTTGACTTTGGAAAGTAATTTATAAGGGAGTGTGAGGAGCAACATGAGATGCACCCTATTGATTTGCATTTGATGGCCCCTCTTCCAGCTGGGGTTTTACACTTATTGGATCTAAGACTCGATGAGTGCAAATACTAATTAGTATGCAGTCGTCATCATCCATACTCGCCATTTATTTAGCTAACTTAGCTAGGCAGTCTGCTTTGCTGTTCTTAGCTCTGGATACTCGAGTCATAATGATATTTGGGATTTTCTTCATAAGTTCGAGAACTCATTTGTGATAGTAGGCCAATTCAAGCTTGTTGATTTTGTAAATGCCCAACACTTGATTGATGACGAGTTGAGAATCGCCATAAATTTATAAATTCTGGACTCCCATGGAAATGGCTTCCTCTAAACCCGCCACCAACGCTTCATATTTTGCTTCATTGTTGGTTCGTGGTTGAGTTAATTTATAAGAATATCTCAGTATGCCACCTTCAGGTGTGATCAAGATGAGACCGATACCAGCTTGAGCCTTTGGGATATTTGAGGGTTGAGTGTATCTAATGGACGAAGCTCTATTAAAATACAATTCCCATATTTGTTGCTTTTCTTTTCCATATATGTGCATGATTTGTTCATCAGGAAGATCATCGTTAAGCAATGAGTCTGCCGGTATGGGATGAGCGGCAAGAAAATCTGCTAGAATTTTCCCCTTTATCACTTTCTGGGGAACATATGTAATATCAAATTGTAGCAGAAGGACAGCCCATCGTGCCAAGTGACCTATCAACGCTGGTCTTGTCATCAAGAACTTCAATGGATCAATCCTTGAGATAAGGATAATTTTATGAGATAGCATGTAATGACGTAGCTTTTGGGCAGCAAAAATTAACGCCAAACAATGCTTCTCAATTGGAGAATAACGTGCTTCCGCTCCTATTAGTCTTTGACTAATATAATACAGAGCATTTTCCTTTCTTCCTCATTATGTTGCGCCAACAAAGCACATAGAGATTCCTCCAGTGCTGCTGTGTACAAGATGAGAGGCTTTCCTGGGATTGGAGCCACAAGAATGGGTGGGTTCAACAGATATTTCTTGATACTGTCGAAGGCCTCTTGACATTCTTGTCCCACTTGAAAGGAGTATCTTTTTCATTAATTTTGCAAAGGGTACATCTCCGGCTGATTTGATATAAATCTTCTAATGAATGCGAGATGTCCCTGTTTGGAGTGAAGTTGATGAAGACTCCTTGGAGGAGGCATTTCGACAATCGCTTTGATTTTATTGGGATCAATTTCAATCCCTCCATGGTGCACAACATATCCAAGGAACTTTCTAGAAGAGACTCCAAAGGCGCACTTGAGAGGATTCATCTTGAGATCATATTTTCTGATTCTTTCAAGGACGATCCTTAAATCATGAGATGATGATCTATACTCTTCACAACGAGGTCATCAACATAACACTCTACTTTTGATGAATCAACTCCAAAGAATCGTGTCATAGCCCTTTGGTATGTAGCTCCAAAGATTCTTCAAGCCGGCATGACTGTAGCAATATATGCCAATTGGCATCCCGAATGAGGTATGCTTCATCTTCGTGAGCCATCTTGATTTGATTGTAACCCGACGAACCACTAACAGCTCGATATAGGAAGCGAAAGTCATCCTTGGACATGCTTTGTTTAAATCAAGTCGATATAGATATGAATCAATTCATTCTTCTTTTCACGGGACAATATTAGCTATCCAAATATTTTTCTTCAGTAAAACCAACAATGAGCTTCTTTCTCGCAATTACCGTTCTTTAACCTCCAATCTCATTCGCCTAGAGGCTTGCTTGACTGGTGCTGCATCTGGCTTAATTGCTAATTTGTGAACCGCTATATCAGGGGATAAGCCTAACATTTTTGCATATGTCCAGGCAAAGTAATCCCTGAATTCACAAAGCAAAGTTTTTAATTCTTCCACTTTATCTTCAGAAAGTAGGGCACGATGATGAGCAGGGAGGATCCTCCTGCCAAAATTAATTTCTTTCCCATAGTGCCCTCCCACCATCTTCAAGCTCTTGGTGCCTCCGCTTCTACTTCTTCATTATTTATGAGACTAATATTAAGAATGACATTCTCATCTTCGTCATCACTCTCTACTTCTATTCTGTTGCATGTATATTCTTGTGGACCGCTGTCTTGGATGAAACCAAGGCCAGTGTGTTTATTTCTCTTACAAATATTTTGAGAACCTTTTGGGTACCACATCATTTCAAAGAGCTTAGTCCTTTGCTTACTTGCTCCAGCCTGGACCCCATGTTTGCGCATTAGGTTTTGCATCTTTAGAGAGTAATATTTTATCCTTGTGGGCATAAGTTCTTCTTCTTCTTCAGACAGCTGTATTACCCAATTAGGATCCTCTTCTTGACACCCCTCGGATTTATAAAACAGCTTCCTGTGTTGGGGAGAGGAGGTACATAGAAGGTCACCGCCTCGACTTTGTGAGTTTCTCGAGGGGTGATTTCTTTAAAATGTTGGGGAGGAACGGGAGTGACTGTGAGTATAGTCTCTGCTGCTGATGTATCTATAATTATTTTAGCGTAGGTGCATTGCACCTTACCTTCAAAAGTAGATTCAAACTCATAATCAGAGTCAAACTGATTTTCCTCATTCAGTGCTTTACCAAAGATTCACATAGACCTTTGGATTGGGAAGGAACACATTCGTCTTCTTCTTCAGTATCATTACCTAGATGAGGGACAGTGTTATTGATTTTAGACTTGTTCTTTATATCCCTAGGGATATTTGGAACCATCTCTTTTTCTTTATTCTTTTTAACTTTTACTTTCTTCTTAACTCATTCTTTTATGGGTTTTGAAATAGATGCAGTATTTGATAGTTATTTAGTTAGTTTTGATTCCATCGGAAGGAAGTAACTGGCATCTTGATAAATCTTCATTTCGTGCACCGCAGAAGGTTGCATGTCACCCACAATTTGGCATTCCTCTCCATCCTTTGAATATTTCATACATTGATGCAATATAGATGGAATAATGTCATACTTATGAAGCCATGGTCAACCCAGAAGAGCTTTGAATGAAGTATCTGCATCGATCACATGAAATTTGGCTTCTATGTAGAGGTCTCTGAATTTAAGAGGGAGGACGAATGACCCGATAGTTTTTCGTCCCTTCTCATTGAATCCCTGAACCATGACTTTATCTCATCCCAAATGTTGTACATCTAGAGATAGTCATCTAAGAGTTCTCAATTTCATAAGATTCACGGAGGAACCGGATCAATTAAGATCCGGTATTATATAATTTCATCACTTTCATGTAATATACGAGGGGCGATTGTGCTCGCGTCAGCATTAGATCATCTTCAAAATGTGATGGTTGGAGGTTCTTGAACATGCAAGGTCTCCACATTCAAAGAAAATATGCTTCGAACTTTTTTGGCTCTTTGAGAGCTTCAATTAAGGTGTTACGGAGATCTTCTGACATTAGAAGTGCTTCGTATACACTAAGCTGTGCTGAAATTTTTCTTAGATAGGATAGAATATTGTAGTCGATCCCTTTTGATGAAGGCTTCTTATTTGAATCCTTAGGGATAACTCTTTCATTAATTTTAATTTCTTTTCCTTTATCCTTATTCATTAGCTCTTTCCTTTATTGGGATGGTAGCAGTCAACCACTTCTCAACTGTACTTAAGCTACTTCATTTGCATCTGAATCTTCAGATGACTCGGTTGCTTCAACATCTGCTTCTACCCCATCTAATGATAAACTGGAAGATTCAAAATTACTGCCCAACTTTACATTTTTTATGTCTGTTGATATGGTGAGCTTTGATCCATCTTCATTTGGGAAACAGAGTTCCTCTAAGCTGCTGTCAACTTCATGCATCATCAAGCAAGACTCAGTAGAAAGTTCTTCAGCTTCTTCCCCTGCTTCTTCGTTGATATGAAGATTTGTAATGAATTCTGCAAGCGTGATAGGTCGTCTTACTGATTGTATATAATCTTCTATATTATTGATGATCATTTGTGTTACGTTGCGACCATTAATAGTAGTAATAACATTTTGTGTTACTGCCTTATTCTTTTTATTTAATTTATTTTTTCATTTGATAGGTTTCTTAGCCTTCCCTTGCGGTATTTAGCTAGGCTGTCTTTCATGAGATGAACTAGCCTTTCCATAACTTAGGTTTTGTCTCAACTCAAGTACGGGCTCAAGTGGTGATTTCCACTGAATACCTGGAACACCTTCCAATTGCTTCAACATTTTTACAATCTTTTTAGAGACTGTGACTTGCCATCTTTCATTATCGACTAGTTTCTCTTTGCCTTTATCATTGTTTGATAGTACTAGAGATGAGGTGATTACTTTTGTGGATTCTTTCTTCGGACGCACCAATACACTGTCCGATAATGTGAATTCTCCATTTCTATATTTTTGCTCTAGCTAATCTTTGAATATGTAGCAATCTTCAATAGGATGACTGAGCACCCGATGGTATGGACAATAGTTAGGATTATCTGCTTATCCAGCCTCTTCAGGTCTCTTACACTCTGGTAACTGGAGACCTACTTTGAGTGCATGCTTAAACAGTTTAGCAACACTTTCCCTCATGAAAGAATACTCTTTGTTTAGTTTTTCTTTTAGGGTTGGGGCCATTGAGTCATTCGCTCCTTTTGTTTGCTTTGGTCGCCGCTTCACTTTACCTCGAGGTACATCATTACCTCAAGTATGAGCTTGGGTTGTGGAGGATTGAACGACTGCCTTGGTTTTTCTTGATAAACAGGTAGCCTTTCTTTATTTACGTTATAGACTAACGGCTTACCTGTATCCTTCTTGTATGAGGTGAAATGCATTTCACCTTTCTTTGGGTCTGAAGCTTTCGCTCTTTTGGATTTGTCTTGGTGGCTATCAGAACGGGATAAATTTAATTTCTCAAATTTAGCCACCCTATCAAGTAGATCTTTAAATGTGGTAATTGAAGCCATGCAAAGATAAGGTGCCATCTTATCATCGATGTTGCCCATCAACAGTTGGATTGCATGTTCTTCTTCTAATTATTGCTCACATTTCATACTCATATTTTGCCAACGTGTGATATATCTAGTTACTGACTCGTCTCTCTTCCTCTTCTCAAGGGCGAGATCAGCAATAGTTGTCTTCTTGACTGCACTGGTGAACCTTTTAACGAACATATTTTCAAGTTCGGCAAAAGTCTTGACTGAGTCATTTGACAACTCAGCATACTATTCGAAAGCAATCAAAGTTAAACTATTGATGAACTGACGGAATAATAATGCATCATTACCCCCTGTGTTACCACAAGACGCTTTGAACTGGGCTAGATGTTGCTTGGGATTACCATTTCTGTTGAATAGATTGAACTTTGGCATTGAATATCCTTTTGGGTATGGAATTTGATCATATTCTGCAGGATATGGGCGACCTTTGCTCACCGCTTTTTACCGCAATAGCCTTTGATCTTCTTATTCAAGATAATATCAAGTTGAGAGGCTATCACGCCGTGTAGTTTGTATATTGAGAAGCGTTGCCGATGACTCATTTATTTCAATCCGCCGTGCTCAATTTGGACCCTTGAAGCATGTGAGATTAGATTTATTGGAGGATTGTCATGGGCATTACTAGAGGCTTGATGATTATTTAGGGGGACAGGTGTTGGACCCACCGCGATATTTCTCTGCATTAACTGCATCATCATTTTGCTCATTTTCATATTCAACTTAGTGATTTATTTATCTTTGGCTTTCATCTGGCGTTAAATTTGTCTCTACGCATTTGCCAAAGTGGTAGTATCAACGAAGGTGATATTTTCTTCCCTTTCTTCTTCTTCTTCTTCTTCATGTTGTTCCTCTCCTGAAGACTCAAAGGATGCTTCCTCTATTTGAACATTTTGTTATTCTTCAGGTTGAGGGGGTGGTACTATTGTACGATGCCTATGTTGATATTGGCGCACACCAGATGGCTCACTGACTTATTGTACCATATACACCACTTCAACAGTCGTTGCATCCTCCTTTGCTTCTTCATCCCCTTGGATATGAATTTCAGATTGACGTCTCCAATGGACTTCTGATTCTAAGTGTGGAATCAAAACTTCTTCAATTAGAGGGCTTCGATCAAAGTTAACCTTCTCTTGATGGGATGGAGTTGATTGATGACGGGATCCCCTGGAGGATTCTCCAAGGCATATTTTATCATGGGGCCCTCTTTAGGCTCCCATCATTGATAGATTTGAGTTGGGGCGGATCTCTGAGAATTTACACCAGATGTCACACCATTTATTTGCTCTAAAGCAATTTCTTTTTGAGGCCTAGACCTCCATATCTGCTTACCTTTCCACCTGGACCTCGGTGGTGGATTCCTAGACATATGGTCCAAGTGTCACACCCCGATGCTCACCGTGTGGGACATGGATCTGTTGGTATCCTGCCATTTGAATTACGGGATGAGGTCTCCTTGGAGGAGCAATCATAGCATCCTTGATAACAGGACCTTGCTATTTTATTTTCATCAGTCCTCTCTCCTTGGCAACTTGGAGAACCTGATGCACTCGTACAAATATAGTTTCGGGCTTCTTCGCAGGAGGAGCTGGAACTTGACGCCGGGTCCGTAAGGACTTGAGACGAGAGCTATTCCATTTAACCCACTTAAGGTTATCAAACTGACAGGTGGGAACACTCACCGGTTCCACGATTGTGTACCGGGTGACGCAGTAAAGTGTTGAGCACGCAGCTCAAGACTTCTCTTTCTTTGTTGCCTCCGGCTAAGCTTACTTCCAGATGAAGAAGCTTCAGCATCATGCCTCCCTGGGGCAAAGGGTTCAGCTGGTAGGATTGCATTGTTCTGAGGGACTAAAGAGACAGTCTGCCTAGTAACAACCCTCTTCATGATTGGTGTCTCCAAGGGGCCGAGCCTCTCAAAGATTGATTGTTTCTTTTGAAGTGACCCTACAGCAGTAGGGGTCACAACTTCAATAGGCCTTTTCAAAGATTGTTGCACATGGTGTGCAGGATGAGTTTGTACTTCAGCAAGTTGAGGCCTAGCAACTTGCTCATTCAGAATAGCTGGGAAGTCAACGCTACCAAACTAGATGGTAGCCCCAATGCTTCCAAAGATTGATGATTGGCCGACGGATGCGAATCGCCGAGAAGACAAATGTTTAGTAATGCCATTATGGAGTTTAAAGGTAAAAATTAGCAATTAAGAATAATTGCACTATTACCTTACTTCCAAAAATATAGGTACGATAAGAAAAACATACTAAACACATGCACTAAATAAAATCTCAAATGACTTAAGACTTTATTTAAAAAACTTTGAAGTTGTCAAGTTTAACTTATCATTTATCATTTCATTTTTTTTATATACTTCACTGCAATTATAACTTAGATTTGACTAGCCAAAGATAGAAAGAGAAACTTATCCCCAACGAAGTCGCTAGAAATCTATTGGATCCAAAAATTCGCCACCGACCTCTTTCGAAAAAGAAAAGGAAAAGAGTTGTTTAAGTATCGGTGATAATTTCAGAAGGCAGATGAACAGTAGATAAGACACTACCCAGAGATTTTGTTCTCATTTGGTGAGAACTATTTATATCTGGTTCTGATTTCCTATAAAAGCCCCTATAGTTAATTACCCTCCCACCGAGAGAGCACTTTCGATTAAGGCTAGTCAATGAATCGTTAAAGAACGAGTATATAATTGCGTGAGTGGAGTTTAGAACTTATGAAATTTATTTAATTTTAAACTTTTGTGGGGAATGATGACACGCCTATCTAGATCCCATGGTTCTATCATCCCGCTATCGCGTCCCCGGCCCGCTTAGGAGGAGTACCAACCCGACCAAAGGATCCTTGTCAGCAACACATGGGTTACGTCGTCCAAGGTGTCCTTATAGACCTGGGGTGGAGTTGTCTAAGGGGATAAATATAAGTCAACCTTAGCTAACATAGGGCTTTTTGTCCAACCAAATACATTCTACATTTCACAGTTCAAACAGAAAAGCCGTTGGGGAACATACGGGCTAAGGCCGTGACCTTAATTTAGTGGTGCCATATCGCGGCGAACCTCCCAGTCAGAGGGCTCAGGTCGTAACTGCCATTTATGTGGCCATATGATAAAACCATGCGGAGGACAGGGGCCACGCCCCATGGGCTTTAGGAATATTTGAGTGTGAAGGTAGTTATGTATTTAATTTGACATTAGCTCTTTGTGAGCAAAAGTTTTCTTAATTTGTCACCCGAAGATAAATAGTTGCAAAGGGGTGGATTGATTTTTAAGTTTTAATTTAAATAATTAATTTCATTTTTTTATTTATATATATTTTTTATTTTCTTTAAATTTTGATCATTTTATGATTGATTTATATTCGAATATGTGATCATTTATCATTGAAATTTTAATTATAATTACCCTTCTCGATTATGTAATAATATAATAGATCTTGTCTACTCTATCCGATTTTCTATAGAGGATCGGGTCTTAATTCATTATCTCAAGAAGTATAATCCTTCAAAACTTTGTCCACTCTAGCTTGAACATAGAGGATTGGGTTTGGGACTTTTCTTCTTGAGGGTTTGAATTTTAGAAGCTATGTTAGGTGATTCATATATTGTATTATATAATTAGCTTCTATATTATTCATTTGAAATTCTTATATCACATTTTAGATTTTGTTAGCTTGACCGGTCCAAGACCAAATCGGGATATATAGCATATGTTCTTTTGTATTTGACATGATGATTACTTCAACATACATACAAGTATCTGTTCTTTTAAAAAATTGTATGTACATGTAAATGTCAAGTTGAAATATAGGTGTCAATTTGCAAGTTTAGTTCTTGATGCGATAGTTTTGGGTTTTGTTAACCCGGACCCGGTCCTAAGACCAAACCGGGATGTATAACATCTGTTCTTTGGTATTTGAATTAGTAATTATTTCAATATTCATGTAAGTATCTGTTCTTTTGAAATATTTTGCATTGACATTAAGATGTCTAAGTTGAAGTTTATATGTCAAATTTTGATTTTTGGGTTTTGTTAACCCAGACCCTGTCCGAAGACCAAACCGGGATGTATAGCATCTGTTCTTTATTTTATATCTAACTTGGACATGTCCCTATTATTTGGCTATTTTAACATACATACGAGTATATGTTCTTTTAAAATATTGTATGGATATTAAATGTCTAGTTGAAATGTAGGTTCAATTTGCAAGTTTAGGTTTTAATATGAGATTTTTGGGTTTTGTTAACCCGGACCCGGTCCGAAGACTAAACCGAGATATGTAACATCTATTCTTTATATTTGACTTAGTAATTACTCCAACATGCATACAGATATCTGTTCTTTGGGAATTGTATGGACATTAGAATGTCTAAGTTGGAGTTTATATGTCGAATTTTAATTTTTGAGTTTTGTTAACCTGGACCCGGTCCGAAGGCCAAATCGGGAAGTGTAGCATATGTTCTTTTGTATTTGAGTTAGTAATTACTTCAACATGCATGTAAGTATCTGTTCTTTTAAAAATTTTGCATGGACATTAAGATGTCTAAGTTGAAGTTTATATGTCAAATTTTGATTTTTGAGTTTTGTTAACCCGGACCCGGTCCGAAGACCAAACCGGGATATATAGCATCTATTCTTGTATATTTTATCTTACGTTAGGATTACATGTCTTTCTAGATATTTGATCCACTGAACTTCAACACACATACATGTATCTATTCTTTTAAAGTATCGCATGGACATATGAATGTCTAAGTTAAAGCAATTGAATTTGACATGATGTAATGCAAGCATGAGTTTTGATACGGGATTTTTAGATTTTGTTAAGCCGGACCTGGTCCGAAGACCAAACCGGGATGTATAGCATCTATTCTTTGTTTTATATCTAACTTGCACATGTCCCTATTGTTTGGACATTTCAACATACATACGAGTATATGTTCTTTTAAAATATTGTATGGACATTAAATGTCTAGTTGAAATGTAGGTTCAATTTGCAAGTTTAGGTTTTAATATGTCATTTTTGGGTTTTGTTAACCCGGACCCGGTCCGAAGACCAAATCGGGATAAATAGACCTTGTCAACTCTGACTATTTTCTTGCATAGGATCGGATCTAGATGATTATTTCAAGATCTATCGTTCTCCAAACCTTGTCAACTCTAGATTATACTTAGAGGATCGGGTTTGAAAATTTTCTTCTTATGACCTTGAATTTGAGAGGATACATTAACAATGATGCCGATAGATTTATCTTTAGTCATTTCGTGATAGAATTAACTTCTAAGATTTACAATAGTATCATTAGATTTTTAGGTTTTTAAATCGGACCCGGTCCTAAGACCAAACCGGGATGTGTATGTTCTTTCATTTCATTTGATTGCTTGCATATGTCTATTTAAGCCTTTAAGCTATTGAATACTTCAACATGCATACAAGTATTTATTTCTTTTTAAAATATTGTATGGACATTGAAATATCTAAGTTGAAGTTTTTGATGTTTGACATGATATAGATGTCGAATTATAAGCATAGGCTTTGATACCTAACATTGTAAATCAGATATAGATCTGTTCTGTCAAATATGAATTTGACCATTTCAAATGTTTATCATAGATCAAATAGAGGTCTGTTCTATAAGACTATAAGACACGAGTTGACTCTCTCAACTATTTGTCATGAGTCGAGTATAGATTTATCTATACGATATGCATTGACTCTTTCATGTACTTGCATGTATCAAGTGAGAGTCTATTTTATAAAAATATGAATGCATATTTCAAACTAAGTGGTTGTCTGTTCTTTGATATAGGCTTAGTTCTTTCAACCACTTATCATAGATCAAGCATGTGTATGTTATTTAACAAATTAAACATGCATTTTATAGAGTATGAATTTGATTCTTTCAAGTATTTGCATGAATCAAATGGTTAAACAAAAAGAACATTGCTTCATAAGGTCATAGATTTCATTTAACTTGCATATTAAAGACATTCAAATTGAACAGAATAAGATAACACTTTGAATATGCACACTGAATCATTTCACTTAAGCATTTTAGCATGAAGCCCTTGCCATTTGTTTCCTAAATGATATATGACATGCACTTGTATCTTTCCATGCATTGAGTGTCACATTTTCATTTTTCACCCATTCATATGGCATAATCACCACTTAAGCAAAATGAATCTCAACTTTAAATAAGTAATTATCATATGCTGTGAAGATTCAGGTAACAACTAAGATAAGCATAGGTAAGCATACTATAATTGTCATATAGTATGATGAATGAGCTAAGCATGAATAATCATATGCATGTACCTTCCTTCTTCAAACACTTAGACATTTCACATTTTTTATTTATCAAAATTGACTCCGTGCCATCCCCTGCGCCGACTAGGTCTTCCCACTATGCCAAGAAAGCATGTATGGTAGGTGTGTGAGACACCTGGATGAAAATTTATTTGCCCACCACGCCAAGAAAGGCATGCATGGGTGGACAACATTTTCACGCTGGAACAACGTGAAAAGTACTTATATCATAACAAGTTTTCCGCCACATTGGAACAATGTGAACAGTACTATAGCAATAGATTTCTCACCACGTTGGAACAACGAATAATTTATCATAAGTTTCCAGCATTGGAACAATGTGAGTACTTATATATAGAGCAATAAATTTGCATTCACATGTATATGAAATTAAAGTATAAGCATTTATATATGACATATTTCATCCATTCTTTCCTTTCTCTCTTTTTTTGAAAGTTTTGATCCAAGATCATCCCGTACGGGGGCTACTTTGGGAGACTAGGCCTTCCCACCATGCCAAGAAAGGCGTGCATGGTAGGTGTCGTGAGACACCTCGACCGAAAGTTTATTTGCCCATCACGGGAAGAAAGGCGTGCATGGGTTGCACAACACAACATTTCATTGCCACGTTGGAACAACGTGAGCAAGTACTTATATCATAGCAAGTTTTCCTGCCACATTGGAGAAACATGAATAGGTACTTATAGCAATAGATTCTCCTGCCACGTTGGAACAACGTGAACAGGTACTTATCACAGGTTTTCCCATCGCATTGGAACAATGTGAACGGGTACTTATAGCATGCATATTTTTCGGTCACGTTGGAACAATGTGAATAGGTACTTATTACAAGTTTCTCCGCCGTATTGGAACAATGTGAATGAGTACTTATCACAAGCATATTTCCCTGCCATGTTGGAACAACGTCAACAGATACTTATTATAAGTTTTCCTATCGCATTGGAACAATGTGAATAAGTACTTATCACAAGCATATTTCCCTACCACATTGGAATAACATGAACAGGTACTTATTACAAGTTTCTCCGCCGCATTGGAACAATGTGAACGGGTACTTATAGAATAAAGTAATTTAATAAATTTATATTCACATGTGCATAAAATATAACTGATACTTGCTAGGGTTCATCACCATTTCACTGAATTTTGCATTTGAATACTCAAATAGCAGTAACATAAGCTTTTAATTGCATGTAAGCACCTCTCCATAAATTTCCAGCATGCTAAGAATCACAAAATCCATAAGTGAATTTTGCACATACTCTAGGATTAAGCCAAAAATCCCTTTCTTTTTTATTATCTCCTTTTTTTTTATAAAAATTTTGGTAGCCTCCCGACGTCATCCCCACATAGGGGGCTACTTCGAGGGACTAGGCCTTCCCACCACACCAAGAAAGGCGTTCATGGTAGGTGTCGCGAGACACCTCGGCCAAAATTTTGATTTTCCATCACGCCAAAAAAGGCGTGCATGGGTTAGCATAGCATAGCAACAAGTTTCTCTACCATGTTAGAGAAATATGAGTAGGTACTTATAGTAATAAATTTAAAGCTTGCATTTGCATAAAAAAAGTTGCTTGGATGTATATTTAATTAAGAGCATAATAATTAAAATTTATAATAGCCTCTCTCCCCCAAATCATGTCACCACCACGCCAAGAAAGGCGTGCATGGGTGGATGTCGTGAGACACCACGGCCAAAATTTTGAGATAAAGATTTTCCTATTAACAAGATATCGAAATGATAGAAACAGGCAAATATGCAAGAATGAAACTCATAGGGAATAGCAAGTAGTATAGCCAATTCCTTTTCTTTTATAATTTTAGATTTCACTTTTCAGATTTCATTTTACTCATGTGCAAGAGATAAAATAAATGAAATCCATAGGAGAAAGCAAGTAGCACGGCAAAAACCCCTTTCTATTTAATTTCGGATTTCAACTTGCATATGAAAGAGACATGATATATATAATTCCCTTCATAGGAAATCAATTGGAGCAAGGTAACCCTAAAGCTTGCAATATTTAACCCATTTAAACAACAACATGACAACCTCAAATCACAAAAGAGATGGGACTTGATGTATATGAGAAGCACATATTGTATAGTTGGTTTAAAATAGTTTATTGCATCATAGCTTACTGAAATGAAAAAATTATCCTTCTCACTATTGCTTATAAGCTCATATACTCTACTGGAAGCAATTGCACCTGATACATTGAAAATTGGAACAGAGCCAATGATGAAATGAAGTTCCTTATGTGGGAGTATCGAATAAAGTAAAACAAATGAGAAAACTAGAGCAAAATATCTGATCATTCTCCTTTCCAATAACACACCTAGATAAAATAAGCCGGCGTGCTATGAAAGCTAATGAACTCTATCATATCAAGTAAAGGATACACCCCATTCTGAACTCCTATTCATGACAGAGTTAAACCAGAAAACTTCTAATTCATGCCACAATATTCTCTGCCAAAACATCGTGTCAACCAACAAAGTAAACCCTATGCATAAAATTGAAGTGCTTACGTAGCATTCTATTGCTTGAAACACTGATATTGATTTACTCAGCAGAAGCTCTATGGCAATAAGAACAAAGAGCAGCACTGCATCACATCTAAATATAATTATTGCTACGATCAAGCATTTCAAAGTATTCCTGGCATTTCCCACGAACCAAAATCCATATGCCAAGTTAACTCTTCAGGTGAGAAGACCAATGCCCTGAGTTCTAAAGAATCTTAAGGCTGACAACACCATGTAACTTAACACCACGCGTACTGGAAGTGTTGATTTCTAAAGGGGAAGAAGGAGAAGAAAGGCTAGGATTAACGACCAGCCAATTTATTGCATCAAAACAAACTAAGATAAAAAAATTTGCTATGATGCTTTCAAGAAACCAAGTCCAAAGATCGTCCACCTTTCCAACAAAGACTCCAACCACAAGGAGAGCCCCTAGTTGAACCGCACCCCAAAATCGACAACTCATAGAACACATAAGGGTAAATCAAATCATCTTCCGTGAAAGACCCAAATAGCAAAATATAACTTAGGGTTGAAATGAAACAACTGGAACTTTTGATTGCAAAGGGAAAGGAAGAGATAGATGGCCGCTTGAGCTTGGTCAATCTCCACTCAAGCTGCCTAGAACTCATGGAGGACGACGAGAGGGAGAAAATCACGTGGAGTCTTGATCGAGAGCGGAAGCGAAGGGAGTTCTCGTGAGAGGGAGGATCATCGCCCAAAGAATCGTGAACGAGAGGAGCCGATCCAAAGGAATCGACAAGAGCACAAAAGAGCCGCAGGAACGAGAGAGGGGAGAGTCGAATGAAGAGAATGCCGTGAATGAGGTCAATGAAGGAGATAGCGTGAGGGAGAGCCTATTCCTTTTGGCCTTCTGATGAGAAAATATTACGTCTGGAGTTTGCACGTAGCTTTACGTGCGGACTCCAATCCACACCGCGTGTCCGATTTTTTCCATTTTAGCCGGAGTAGTCGACGGACATCGTTGTAAAGGGATGGCGTATTCACGATACCATTTACACTTCCCCTGGCCCGACCCAGCCCGTCTCGTTCAAACAGTGGGAGGAGAAGAACGAGATGATACTATCGTTCGATATTCCTCATCACAGAATAGTTTAGGGCTTTCTTTTGATGAAGGATTTTTCTCAGCTCCGCTCTCGATCGACGCCCAACCTTCGGTGATATAGCAAATTAAAAATTGAGGTATTGTAGGTGACTACATGAGGTATTTATACATGCATTCCGAACTTGAATGAATTTAGGGTTTACTCGTTCTTCTCACCCAGAAAGATTGGTTATTTTTTAGGTTATTTTTATCAGACTCTCGTACTCTCTCAAGGGTACATAGCATTTAGGGCATTTTTCCAGTTTATTTAGCTTGGTTCTTGAGATTATGTTCATTACAATCCAATGGAAGCATTTGGAGGCTATTTGGATAGTTTCTGGGGGGTTTTTTGCATCTGTACTCTCTATACCTCTCTTGAGAGTACAGATCATTTATGACCTTTTTTCACAGTTTCTTTGGCCTGGTTCCTGAGTTTATGTTCATTATATTCTAATGGAAGCAATTTGGAGGCTGTTTGGATGGTTTTTGGGGGGGTATTTTGCATCTCAGACATCTCTCGTGGGGTAATCATTATCTTGCATTCTTCTTGAGATTATATTTAAGGCATTCCAATGGAAGCAATTTGAAGGCTGTTTGGATAGTTTCTGGGGGATATTTTACATCTGTACTCTTTATACCTCTCTCGAGAGTACAAATCATTTAGGGCATACTTTTTTTAATTTATATTGTATTCTTCTTGAGATTATATTTAGGGCATTCCAATGGAAGCAATTTGGAGGTTGTTTGGATGGTTTCTGGGGGTGTTTTCTGCATCTATACTCTTTGTACCTCTCTTAACGGTACAGAACATTTAGGGCCTTTTTTTCCAGTTTGTTTTGCCTGTTTATTTAGATTATGTTAAGGCATTCCAATGGAAGCAATTTGAAAGCTTCTTGGATGATTAAGGGGTATTTTGCATCTGTACTCTCTATACCTCTCTTGATGGTATAGATCTTTTATGACCTTTTTTTCCAGTTTATTTTGCCTATTTATTGAGATTATATTTAGGGCATTCCAATGGAAGCAAATTGAAGGCTGTTTGGATGATTTCTAGGGGGTATTTTGCATCGTACTCTGTACCTCTCTCAGTGAGATCATTTAGAACTACTTTTTTTTCAGTTTATCATGCCTTCTTCTTGAGATTATATTTAGGGCATTCCAATGGAAGCAATTTGAAGGTTGTTTGGATGGTTTCTGGGGAGTATTTTGCATCTGACTCTCTGTACCTCTCTCGAGGGTACAAATCATTTAGGGCTTACTTTTTTCAGTTTATCTTGCATTCTTCTTGAGATTATATTTAGGGCATTCCAATGGAAGCAATTTAGAGGTTGTTTGGATGGTTTCTGGGGTGTTTTCTGCATCTGTACTCTCTGTACCTCTCTTGAGGGTACAAAACATTTAGGGCCTTTTTTTTTCCAGTTTATTTTACCTGTTTCTTGAGATTATGTTTAGGACATTCCAATGGAAGTAATTTGATGGCTGCTTGGATGATTTCTATGTATTTTTTTACATCTGTACTCTCTGTACCTCTCTGGAGGGTACAAAGCATTTAAGAACTTTTTTCTAGTTTATTTTGCCTACTTCTTTAGATTATGTTCATTACATTCCAATGTAAGCAATTTGATGACTGTTTGGATAATTTCTAGGTGGTTTTTTATATCTGTACTCTCTGTACCTCTCTCGAGAGTATAGAGCATTTAGGGACTTCTTTTCCTAGTTTATTTTGTCTGCTTCTTTAAATTATGTTCATTACATTCCAATGGAAGCAATTTGATGACTGTTTGGATGATTTCTGTGTAGTTTTTTGTATCTGTACTCTCTATACCTCTTTAGAGGGTACAGAGCATTTAGGGACTTCTTTTTCCAGTTTAATTTGCCTGCTTCTTTAGATTATGTTCATTACATTTCAATGGAAGAAATTTGGAGACTGTTAGGATGGTCTTTGGGGGTTTTTTGGCATATGTACTCTCTGTACCTCTCTTGAGGGTACAGATCATTTATGACCTACTTTTTTCTGTTTCTTTTGGCCTAATTATTGAGATTATATATAGGGCATTCCAATGAAAGCAATTTGGAGGCTATTTGGATGGTTTCTGGAGAGTTTTTTTTGCATTTGTATAGTCTATTAGGAACAATTTGGAAGCTGTTCGCTTGGTTTTGATGGGTGATTTGCATCTGTACTCATTACCTACTTACTTTTCTTTTTGTAGTTTATCATGTCTGGGAAAAGGATAACTTCAAAGTGCAGCCTATCTTAGAAGCGTTTTCAATATTGCGACGCTTCTGAGATGAAACCACGACATTTTAAAGAGGCTTCATCCATTAATTCATTAGACTCCACAATTAAGCAAGACTCGTTGCCATTACATCGATCTGTCTTCTTTGGGACATAGAAAAGCAAGCTTTCTTGTTGGGTGGGCAGTGCATTCCTTTCACCCCCGATGAAGTTGCAGTGATGATAGGGATGCCATACAGAGGGGAGAAGATCTTATGGCAGAAATCCCCGCTGTCGCACTTCAGTTCATCGGACTACAAGAATCAACTTGAGCATTCAGATGGCTCATTACCTGTAGCACAGTTTGTGCAGTTGTACATACATTTTCTACTGTCAAATCTATTCTTGGTATATCATAACTATAGGGTGGAATCAAAATTGATTTTCTACGCCAATGACATAGATAGATTTGCAGAATACAACTGGGCAGAGGCCATTTGGGACTTTCTAGTTTCCCAATTTGATATTATTACATCAAAGATTCAGACCCAGAGGGTAGCCGATTACATGAGTGGCTTTGTCACTCTTCTGATGGTATGTTTTATATCTCCAGGAATGTGTAATTTAATGCGATGAAGTTAACTATTTTAAATATTCATTATAGATATGGGAGGCTGAGCACATAAGCATCATAAGCCCGTCATTTCCATCTGCAAAGCCATGTATGCTGCAATGGGCAAAAATAGAGTTTCCAAATAATGCTTTCACTGGTTTGGGAGGACACTAGGTGACATATAATAATATCACTTAGTTCATATAAAAATGTCTTTATTTATGTTGTATGTCTTCATATTTTCTTATCGGTTTAACACATGTCTGCCTTTCATTCGAGGACATATTAGAAGAGGAGACCTAGCTCCTTGAATCAGTGTCCCCAATCTACACATGTCGAGCAGATAGCGTATTTTAAGTCCAATGAGTTCACGACTCTCCATATGTCTCTCCTTATTCTCCCCATCTAGTGTATCTTGCCTCTGCTTCTTACCCCCCACAAGCTTTGCGGTGGAGAGAATACTTGCAGGTTTCAGGGACTTGAAAGATACAGTATCGTCTTTTCATGCAATGGCAAGAGGATGGATGGGCTTGATTTAGTTCTTGCTCGAGGAAGTTCTTTCCAAGCTGCGGTCCTACCACCCCTGGTGTGGGGAGGTTCTGTGGGGTCACTGCAGGGAAACTCTTGAGGAGGCTACCACAGGAGTTTCTCCTGTGGAGGGTACACCTAAGGAGGCTACCACTTGGAAAGCCCCTGAGGAGGCTACCGTAGAGGAAGCTCTTGTGGAGGCTACCACAAGAGCTTCCACTATGGAGTTGGATACTTCCAACTGGGAAGCTCATGTGGAGTTCACCGTAGGTGAAGTTCTTATGGAGCCACTTACACATGGCGATCTTTGAACTGTGTGAATGAGCGTGGTGTGAAGGCTGTGGATGAGGAAGAGGAAAGAAGTTTGTTCCCCTTCGCACACACTTATAGGAAGTCACGAGCAAGAATAAGTGATGTGGTGGCCTCCATTCAAGATGAGAAGCCGACAGTAGAGGTATTAAGTTATTTTCTTTTAAATTTGAGATAAAAGAAATAAATTTCACTAAATTTTTTTATAGGTCCACAAAGATGAGCCAATAAAGGTTGATGACCCACACACTGTTATCATTGTGGTGGAGGAGCATCAGTCGGAGGTATGAATCATCTCAGTAGATCGATCTTTAATTCATAGTGAATCTAGCTCTTCATCAGTTACTTTCATCATCAGTAATTTCATTGCAGTCAGCAGAGGTATATCAATTTGTAGACTTCTCATCCAAAGATGTCTTGCCTAAGCTGACGCTCCAGCTTATTGACACGTCGTGCTCTCAATTCAAGGACAAGTAATACATTCTTCAGTCAACTCCATCTTCGTATATAAAATACCTAATTTGTTTAATTAAGCTCGCTTTCAAACATTCCTCACTTGCAGGAGTGATACTGTATTCGCGGCTGAGAATATCCTTATTGTACGAGGGCAGATCGATGAGTTGCTGACAGATCAGTATCTATCAGATGCACACGTCGATGCCTTCACCTTCTTACTGGCCGAGAAGTATTTTATCGTTGGTACAATCAACGTGTTATGCGGGATATTTATCTGCAAGTACATGGAGAGAATCATAAACTCCGATGAACTGGGTACCACCATGGCCCAAGAAGATGAATATATTTAGACGTTAAACATGCTATATCTTGTTTGGGACTGAAAAATCTAATCTGAGAACTATAAGATTTAGTTTGATATAGGATTTAGTTCAAATGATTCATTAATAACTCATTGATCTCAAAAGATTAATTTTCCCAAAATGAAGAATACATTAATATAATGTAATATATATGAATCTAGACTTTTGAATGTCAGAATGATCGGATGTCAAATAAGTGATAATTGACATTAGAAATCATTAACTCCATGAGCTTAAATATATAATCATGATTTCAATGATCATAAATATATGTTGGCTTGTGCTAACAATAGAAAGTAAACTTAATTGTTTAACGTTAAGTTTAAAATTATAAATTAAGTTTTTCCATAAATAACATTGGAATGTAATGGACGTAATCTGAAGAACCATAAACTGGGAAAGAAGTCCATAAATGCTCTGTACCCTCAAGAGAGGCAGAGAGTGTAAAACAAAACCACCCGAAATCAGCGACCATCAAATTGCTTCCATTGGA
This sequence comes from Cymbidium sinense, assembly GCA_021442155.1. Classification (NCBI taxonomy): domain Eukaryota; kingdom Viridiplantae; phylum Streptophyta; class Magnoliopsida; order Asparagales; family Orchidaceae; genus Cymbidium; species Cymbidium sinense. The sequence goes on from CM038225.1 coordinate 108,574,686, forward strand.
ATGTAATGAACATAATCTCAAGAACCAGGCAAAATAAACTCAAAAAAAGGCCCTAAATGCTCTGTACCCTCAAGAGAGGTACAGAGAGTACATATGCCAAAAAAACCCAGAAACCATCCAAACAGCCTCCAAATTACTTACATTGGAATGTAATGAACATAATCTCAAGAAGTAGGCAAAATAAACTGAAAAAAAGGCTATAAAAGATCTGTACCCTTAAGAGAGGTACAAAGAGTACAGATGCCAAAAATCTCCCAGAAACCATCCAAGCAGCTTTCAAATTGCTTCCATTGGAATGCCCTAAACATAAACTCAGGAACCAGGCCAAAGAAACTGTGAAAAAAGGTCATAAATGATCTGTACTCTCAAGAGAGGTACAGAGAGTACAGATGCAAAAATCCCCACAGAAACCATCCAAACATCTTTCAAATTGCTTCCATTAGAATGCCCAAAATATAATCTCAATAAACAGACAAAATAAACTAGAAAAAAAGACCCTAAATATTTTGTACCCTCAAGAGAGGTATAGAGAGTACAAATACAGAAAATATCCCAGAAACCATCCAAACAGCCTTTAAATTACTTCCATTGGAATGCCCTAAACATAATCTCAAGAATCAAGCAAAATAAATTTGAAAAAAGGCCATAAATAATCAGTACCCTCAGGAGAGGTACAAAGAGTACATATGCAAAATACCCCCAGAAACCATCCAAGCAATTTTCAAATTGCTTTCATTGGAATGTAATGAACATTATCTGTAGAATCAGGCAAAATAAATTGAAAAAAAGGCCATATATGATATGTACCCTCAGGAGAGGTATAGAGAGTACAGATGCAAAATATCTCCCAGAAACCATCCAAACAACTTTCAAATTGCATTAACTGGAATGTAATGAACATTATCTCAAGAATCAGGCAAAATAAATTGGAAAAAGGCCATAAATGATTTGTACTCTCAGGAGAGGTACAGATGCAAAACACCCCATCTGAAACCATCCAAACAGCCTTCAAATTGCTTCCATTGGAATGCCCTAAACATAATCTAAAAAATCAGGTAAAATAAACTAGAAAAAAGACCATAAATGATCTGTACCCTCAGGAGAGGTATAGAGACTACAGATGCAAAATACCTCCCAGAAACCATCCAAGAAGCTTTCAAATTACTTCCATTGGAATGTAATGAACATTATCTCTAGAATCAGGCAAACTAAACTGGAAAAAAAGGTCATATATGATCTGTACCCTCATGAGAGGTATAGAGAATATAGATGCAAAATACTCCTAAGAAATCATCCAAATAGCTTTTAAATTGCATAAACTAGAATGTAATGAACATTATCTCAAGAATCAGGCAAAATAAATTAGAAAAATGCCATAAATGATTTGTACTCTCAGGAGAGGTACAGATGCAAAACACCCATCCGAAACCATCCAAACAGCCTTCAAATTGCTTTCATTAGAATGCCCTAAACATGATCTCAAGAATCAGGCAAAATAAATTAGAAAAAAAGGCCATAAATGATCTGTACCCTCAGGAGAGGTACAGAGAGTACAGATGCAAAATACTCCCAGAAACCATCCAAGCAGCTTTCAAATTGCTTTCATTGGAATGTAATGAACATTATCTCTAGAATCAGGTAAAATAAATTAGAAAAAAAGGGCCATATATGATCGTACCCTGGGAGTGCAATGCTGATTACAAAATACGTCCCAGAAACCATCCAAACAGCTTTTAAATTGCATAAACTGGAATGTAATGAACATTATCTCAAGAATCAGGCAAAATAGACTGGAAAAAGGCCATAAATGATTTGTACCCTCAAAAGAGATACAGATGCAAAACACCCATCTGAAACCATCCAAACAGCCTTCAAATTGCTTCCATTGGAATGCTCTAAACATAATCTCAGGAATCAGGCAAAATAAATTGGAAAAAAGGCCATAAATGATCTGTATCCTCAGGAGAGATCTGAGAGATGCAAAATACCTCCCAAAACCATTCAACGACTTTCAAATTGCTTCCATTGGAATATATTGGAATGCCCTAAACATAATCTCAAGAATTGGGCAAAATAAACTGAAAAAAGGCCATAAATGATCTGTACCCTCAAGAGAGGTACATAGAGTACAGATACAAAATACCTCCCAGAAACCATCCAAGCAGCTTTCAAATTGCTTCCATTGGAATGTAATGAACATTATCTCTAGAATCAGACAAAATAAACTGAAAAAAAAAGCCATATATGACCAGCATGAGAGAGTATAGATACAAAATACTCCCAGAAACCATCCAAACAGCTTTCAAATTACATAAACTAGAATGTAATGAACATTATCTCAAGAATCAGGCAAAATAAACTAGAAAAAGGCCATAAATGATTTGTACCCTCAGGAGAGGTACAGATGCAAAACACCCATCTGAAACCATCCAAACAGCCTTCAAATTGCTTCCATTGGAATGCCCTAAACATAATCTCAAGAATCAGGAAAAATAAACTGGAAAAAAGGCCATAAATAATCTGTACCCTCAGGAGAGGTATAGAGAGTACAGATGCAAAAATACCCCCAAAAACCATCCAAGCAGCTTTCAAATTACTTCCATTGGAATGTAATGAATATTATCTCTAGAATCAAGCAAAATAAACTAGAAAAAAGGCCATATATGATCTGTAATCTCAGGAGAGGTACAGAGAGTACATATACAAAATATCCCCTAGAAACCATCCAAACAGTTTTCAAATTGCATAAACTGGAATGTAATGAACATTATCTCAAGAATCAGACAAAATAAACTGAAAAAAAGGCCATAAATGATTTGTACTCTCAGGAGAGGTACAGATGCAAAACACCCATCCGAAAGCATCCAAACAGCCTTCAAATTGCTTCCATTGGAATGCCCTAAATATAATCTCAAGAATCAGGCAAAATAAACTGGAAAAAAGGCCATAAATGATTTGTACCCTCAGGAGAGGTACAGAGAGTACAGATACAAAATATCCCCTAGAAATCATCCAAGCAGTTTTCAAATTGCTTCCATTGGAATGCCCTAAACATAATCTCAATAAACAGACAAATTAAATTAAAAAAAGTCCCTAAATATTCTGTACTCAAGAGATGCAGAGTATAAAAAACCTATAAAAAATAACCAGTCACCCTCCAAACTGCTTCCATTAGTAATGTACTGCACATATTTATTGCTACAATCGAATAATTACAAGGTCCTTAGCAGAGGATTAACTCAATAACTACTGCTTAAAGAGCTACAAACAGCCTAGTGAGAAAATCCCTTAGCTAAATATAATCTAAACATCTTGGTGTGCCTGTTAAGTTAAAGAGAGTCATCTTAGGGACTCTAAAGTATTACAAAAAAAGATTAATAAAGAACACAAAACTAGATGATGTCATGCATTAAAATATTTTCCTGAAATAATATCCATCATCAGCTTAGTGCACCCTTCAACCGACTGATTGATTGTGGAGCTCGAGTTAAATTCCTGCATGTAAAATATCGTATTAGTTGATGATTTCTTACAGCATCGATGTGTGATATTTTGTGCGTACCTCTGAAAAATACTTTGGCATAACAGAGAAAGATGATGCAACTTGTGATGAAATATATTCTGCAACACTATCAGACTGTACTTTGGTTTCTGCAACAACAAAAGTAGAATGGTTTGAAGATTAACAGCAATATTTAAAATACTAAAAACTAATATGCAAATAGAAAATTACTCTTGGCTTTCTTGGATCTCTCCCAATATCCCTTAAGCTTTGAGTTGGAAACACCCTTTGGATGTTGCTTAACTGGATCCTTTAAGATGTCTTTTCCCTTGTCTGTTGTGGTTGACTTCTTCTTCTTAACTGCTCTGTCAGCTAGAGGAGAATTCCACTTATTATAGAGTAGACATCATCATATAGTTTTTTTAAGGATCCAAGCATATAGTCCTCTCTTATCGCCTGTGCTCGACGCTATTTGATATGCATATCAACTTATGTATTAAAAATAATGCCAGTAGCATTTCCATCTGTGCTTTCCACATCTCTTAATTTTCTGTATGCACTATCAATATAAATATCCTTCTTTGCTCTAGTAGACCATCGCATGAGAAGATACTTGTCCGGAATGCGCACAACATCTTCCCGATTAAGAACTCTGATACAGTGGGCACAAAGTAATCCCATCATTTCAAATTTTTTATAAGTACAAGTTACATCTAGGGTAGTCCCATCAAAATGCACAGTCCATATTTTGGATGCATTTTTATTCTCTAAGTTTCTCACCAAATACTCCATGGTGCTGTCATCTGACTTAGTTATTGATAGGCCTCCAACTCCATGCAAAAATTCCTCCTCAAACATAGTATAAACCTTTCTTGTATAAAACATAGCAGCTTATTTTAGAATTGGACTGGTCTTAACAATAGGAATAATCGATGACTGGCTACACTTGAAGTCTTCGTCATGTTCATTCCGATGTCATGTCTCCATAACCTTTTCTAACCCCAAGAAATAATCTATGAGCGAACTTGTTGTTTTAGATATTCTGTAACATACGTTGTTCATGGACTCACTACATTGCGTTGACAAGATGCCCATGTAGAATGAGTCCTTGCTGAATGCAGTGGACCACTTGGATCTAATCTTATAAAGCTCAGACAACTAAGCATGATCATGCAAATTGCCTTCTTCTAGCATGGCAGACCAAGCTTCTTCAAACTCTTTCTATGAGTCACACTTACTTATGCATGTATAAAATAGCCCTTGTACTCTCTTATTACTATTAAAGCAATGAACCTTGGAAGGAGCTTTCTTTGAAATATGCCATTAGCACAACCTATGAAGAGTATGCGACAATACAATTTTGATAGCTCTTGCCATAGCCTGATCTTGATCAGTGAATATTGTTATAGGATGTCTGTCACTCATCAACCGAAGAAATGTTTGGAATAGCCATGAGAATGACTCAATTGTCTCTTCTGATAAAAAGGCTACTCCAAATAATACATTTTGCCTGTGATGATTCACTCCAACAAGAGGGGCACAAACAAGATTATATTTATTGAGTCGAGCTTGTATCAAAACTATCATCCCCAAAATAATCATATTCTATCCTAGGCATGCCATTGCTCCAAAAAAGCTTACTAAGCAATCCACTCATCAACTTGTACATCCCATGCAAACATCCCATCCGCCGCTTCTTCCTTAAACAACCCAAGTATTAATGCATTCGTCACCATTCGTAATCCTCGATCTTTTCTCTTTCTGAATAAAATTGAAAGCATCTCTTTTTATGAACCCAATATTCTCTACGCCGCCAACTTCCTCAGTTAGATAGCTAAATGCATCAGTTGCTCTAATTCCAGCCTCTACCATTATCTTCAACACGCCTTCTCATTCTTAATGCATCGTGATCGAGAAGATGTAGGTCGTGAGCTCGCCAAAGAATGATTATGACTTTTGTATGTTTTTTAATCATCCAATTCCCCTCCAAATCAACAGAGAATCTAATCATGGCCGAACAACCAGTTCTTGTATCAACTTTCTGGAATTTTGTTAAGCCATTTAGACTGGCAGACTTCTTCCGACCAGCTTTTGCACATAGAAAATCTTTTGATTTCAATTTCTTGGAGTTTGGCCAATAACTAGTATGGTCCTTCCGAACACTGAAGCCAATTTGATGTGCATAGTCACAGTACAGTGCATACGCCTCCGTTTCATTTTGAACAGTGGTGCCAAGGAGTTTCTCCAAATTTGGGTCATTAGACATCACGACTTCATCATCGCACTGCTCATTGATCGCATTCATCTAGCCAAATAGCTCCAAAAATATGTGACGATCTGGATGCAAAATACCACCCAGAAATCATCCAAGCAGCCATCAAATTACTTCCATTGAAATGTAATGAACATAATATCAAGAAACAGACAAAATAAACCGAAAAAAGGTCATAAAGATCGTACCCTCAAGAGAGGATGAGTCTGATGCCAAAACTCCCCAGAAACCATCCAAGCAGCTTTCAAATTACTTTCATTGGAATGCCCTAAACATAATCTCAATAAACAGGCAAAGTAAACTGGAAAAAAAGGCCCTAAATATTCTGTACCCTCAAGAGATACGAGAAATGAACAAAAAACTTATAAAAATAATCAGTCACCCTCCAAACTACTTATGATGTAATGTAATGAACATATTCACTCCAAGAAGGCCAAAATAAACTGGAAAAAAGGCCATAAATGATCTGTACCCTCAAGAGAGGTGCAGAAAGTATAAATGCAAAATACCTCCCAGAAACCATCCAAACAGCCTTCAAATTGCTTCCATTGGAATGCCCTAAACATAAACTCAAGAACCAGGCCAAAGAAACTGTGAAGAAAGGTCATAAATGATCTGTACTCTCAAGAGAGGTATAGAGATTATAGATGCAAAAAAAAAAACTCAACAGAAATCATCCAAACAGCCTCCAAATGCTTCCATTAGAATGTAATGAACATAATCTCAAGAACCAGGCAAAATAAACTGGAAAAAGTCAGCCCTAAATGATCTGTACTCTCAAGAGAGGTACATAGAGTACAGATATAAAATACCCCCAGAAACCATCCAAACGGCCTCCAGATTGCTTCTATTGGAATGCCCTAAATATAATCTCAAGAAGAATGCAAGATAAACTAAAAAAAGTAGGCCCTAAATGATCTATACCCTCAAGAGAGGTCTGAGATGCCAAAACCCGAAACCATCCAAAGCGACCTCCAAATTACTTACATTTGAATGTAATGAACATAATCTCAAGAAACAGGCAAAATAAACTGGAAAAATAATTCCTTAAATGCTCTGTACCCTTCAGAGAGGTACAGAGAGTACAGATACAAAAAATCACGCAGCCATCAAATTGCTTCCATTGAAATGTAATGACATAATCTCAAGAACCAAGCAAAATAAATTGGGAAAAAAGACCATAAATGCTCTTCTCAAGAAGCAGGCAAAATAAACTAAAAGAAAGGCCATAACTGATTTGTACCCTCAAAAGAGGTACAGAGAATACAGATGCAAAAAACTCCCAAAGACCATCCTAACAGCCTCCAAATTGCTTCCATTGGAATGCCATAAACATAATCTAAAGAAACAGGCAAAATTAACTTGAAAAAAGAAGTCCCTAAATGATATGTACCCTCAAGAGAGGTACAAAGAGTACAGATGTCAAAAAACCCCCAAAGACCATCCTAATAGCTTTCAAATTCCTTCTATTGGAATGTCCTAAACATAATCTCAATAAATAGGCAAAATAAACTGGAAAAAAGAAGTCCCTAAATGATCTGTACCCTTAAGAGAGGTGCAGTCTGAGATGCCAAAAAACCCCAAAGACCATCCTAACCTCCAAATTGCTTCCATTGGAATGTAATGAAATAATCTAAAGCGAGAAAAATAAACTGGAAAAAAGTCCTAAATGCTCTCTTAGATGTACAGGAAATAGATACAAAACCACCTAGAAATCATCCAAACAGCCATCAAATTGCTTCCATTGGAATGTAATGAACATAATCTAAAGAAGTAGGCAAAATAAACTAGAAAAAGAAGTCCCTAAATGCTTTGTACCCTCCAAAAAGGTACAGAGAGTACAGATACAAAAAAAATACCCAGAAATCATCCAAGCAGTCATCAAATTGCTTCCATTGGAATACCCTAAATATAATGTCAAGAAATAGGCAAAATAAACTGAAAAAAGAAGTCCCTAAATGCTATGTACCCTCAAGAGAGGTACAGAGAGTACATATACAAAATAACACTAAAAAGTAAAAATTCAACCAAATAGCATCCAAATTGCTTCTAATGGAATGTAATGAACAATATTCTCTTGAACCAGAATATCACTAAAAAGCGTAGAAAATTATCGAAACATTACCGATGAATTTTTATTTAATACATTCTCAGCTAAATTGGTCGCTATTTCCTCAACGTTCTCCATCTTCATGGTTCTTTTGTAAAAAGGAAATGAGATTTTCTATTTATCTTCTGAGCTCAGTTTGCTTGAAAAAAATACACCATAAACCCTAAATCTGTCTATATATTTCTTTTAAATTCCTCCCTCGCATTCCAACGACGCTTCTTCTCCCGATGTTTGAGCACGGTAGGGTCGGGCCGGGGAAGTGTAAAGCGGTGTCGTGAATCATACATCCCTTTACGCCGTCAGTCGATTCGCTCGTTAAGCGCCAAAATGGGGAAAAAAATCCACGCATTTATGGATTGGAGTCCACACGTAAAGCTACGTGCGGACTCCGGATGTAATATTTTCTCCCTTCTGATTGGCTGCCTAAACGGCGTCCAATAAGAGATAGGGGTCGGCTGCTCTAATTGGTGGCTTGGGCGGCTGATTTAGAATAGGGATTAGAGGGGTTTAAGGGATTAAGCAGCCATTAGTTAATCTAATTACAAATTAATATTATTTCGTATTAAATTTTATGAATTTACTTTATGCAATAAACCCTAACAATATGAGTGTTAATTTTAGTTATTTTTGTTGTTGAGCATGCGTGATCGATTTCCTGTCGTCGTTTGAGCAAAGTCGGTGTTGGCGTAGTGAAATTAGTCTAAAGCATGCGATGTCATGCTCAGGCTCGGCCGTGCACACTTCGCCGAATCAATCGCGGAAGGCGTCGTCTGATAGGTTTCGACGTTTCGACGACGACGACGCGATCAATTTCGCGAACGGGGGTCGTTTAGACGTCATCGAGGCTTCTCGACTTTGATATGCACGTAATTTCATTAAAAATTAATTTTAATTATTTGATCGATCATTAATTGATTCAATATTTTCCCATTTAATTAATTTTAATGCTTTCGACGCATTATGAAGTCGAATTTTCAAATCGAATCGAATTTAATTGATTTCGTTCGTGATTAGGGGGATTTTAATTTTTACGGCATTTATTTAATTTCAAGTGGCACATAATTGTAGGTCAACAGCTAGTTGGATTATGACGACTGGATAATCATATTTAGATGATGATGATTGTTAGATGATGGTTATCAAGTCATGGTGTCAAGATGATAGTGGCCAAGCGGCGATAATTGTTAGTAATGATTGGTGTTGATTAATGAATAGGCTCCAAGATTTTATTAGATTTTTAAGCACTCTCCAAACTCAATTTACCTTCTTATGGAGAATAGAGTCTAGTGACATTTTATTAAATCTTGTCAAAATCACAAAATGCTCCTACATATAGCTTATATTGATTACTTTGGTCATGGATCATTTATTTAGGGCCCGTTTGGGATCACTTTTATTTTTTATTTTTTATTTTTTATTTTATTTTATTTATGTTTTGCTTAAAAATAAATTTGTTTGATCATACTTGTTGATTTTAAAAATATGTTTTGAGTGTTTTTAAAAAATAACATTTTTTATTTTTAAAAATAAAAAATAAAATCACATAAAAAATACTCTAAACAAATATGTTTTCAAAAATAATATAAAAATAAAAATAAATTACATAAAATAATTGTAATCCCAAACGACCTCTTAGACCCTGATTATTTTCTATTTTATATTTTTCTATTCTTAAACAAATTTATTTTTTATTTTCAAAATTACTAAAAACATATAAAACTTGTTTTTCTTAATTTTTAAAACACCCACTCATACATTTTAGATTTTTAAAGATTTGGATTTGATTTTTTTATTTTTTTAAGTTATATTATATAATATTATTAATTTTAATTAATTTAATCTAACAAGATTTATCTTGAATGTAGGATAATAATAAATTAATTTTAATATATTATGTGTGTTTATATATATATAATATAAAATTGAATTTATATATTAATTTTTGATTGATTTTAATTAAATTTAGCTTGATTATATAATAATAATAATAATTTAACTTATTTCATCAATAATTATAATTTAAAATATATTTTCATAAATTTTATCTTTCTCATAGAATTTAAATATGCGCGTAGCTATTTTACATTTCATGTTTATACATCAACTCCTACAAATGGGTGTCTTTCTTTTGCATTTTTAACTTTTCAAATGCATCGATGTAGTTTAACTTGCAAGCAACTATTTTTTAAGTAGCATCTGTGATAATCAAAATAATATTGCACAAGTTACGTGATATCGTATTTGTAGCTTGTCAATTTTATTATGTACAAATGAATCAACTATGAAAATTATTGTTTGATAGATTTTTATATTTTGATTTTTTTCTAAGTGATTCTTTTTATGAACAAGTACTATTTGAGTTATTTCGACGATGATTCAAATCTAATTTGTGCATATCATTTTCATAGATCATCGATTCATTGTATTTGATTCGATTCGAGCAATAAAATAGATATGTAGGTTAACATCCATCATTGTCATTTGTGTCTCCAAATATATTTTTTATATTATGTTAAAATAAAAATCAAACATAATTTTATTTTATTTTAAAATAGAAAAATAAAAAATACAAAGTGGTCCCAAGCGGCCCCTTAAGAAGAGTAAAAATTAATTTCATTATTTCATTTTTTTTCATTAAAATTTTTTAAAAATAACAACTAAATAAATTTTTTTAATTTTTTAAAACAAAAAATTCATAAAAATATCAAACATGTTTTTATTTTCACATATAAAATAAAAAATAAAAAAATAAAAAAAAACTAAAATAAAGAATAAAAAACAAAAAATAGAAAGTGATCCCAAAAACCCTTTAGCATTTAAGTGTTTTAATACATCAAAATTGACACATCATGAACACATTGGATTCTTTTGAGACGTCTAACTTTATTATGATCATGCAAGATTAATAAATTATTCATTTCTTCAATTATTGTCTCATAATTATTTTCAATCGTAGTTTAAGTACTTGATTTGACTCGCTTGAATTGAAATGCTTTTGATGTCGTTAAGTTTGTAGACGTTAAATTTGATTATAATTTTGCTAAAATTTGTGATTGAATGATCCTGAATTGCATTAAAACTTGTGCTTTTCTACGATGTATCACACACATAGACAAACATATTGTAGTATGTATATCTGTATATACTATAAATGAATTAATCTGCTCATGCCAACGTCATCTAGTTTTAACAATGAAGAAAAATTAGATGATGATATCCTTGAATTATGATCAGTTTTAAATTTTTTGTAAATTTTATCCATCAAAACTTTTAGGGGTGTTTACATGCATGCCACCTAAAAAATTATCCACGACACCTATTTAACATATAAAATATAAATATTACTCATATACAAGCCTAAACCACCACTACTTAAAGATGCCATTCTGTCAAGGCGAGGGGTGCATTTCTGTTCAATCGGGCATGCAGCAGGTTGAATATGCTGAGAGTTCTCAATGGCCTACGTGAGAGCTATACGGAAATTGTTTCTGGAACTCAGACCGAGCAGCCTCGAAGCCAACGTGGGAGTAGTTTCAAGGAAAAACTACATGAAACCATGACTACAAGCAACTTCACTTTGGACTGATAGTTCTCACCATGCCGCACTTGTAAACTGGAGGCATTTATAAGCTTTAATGAATCAGATTTTTATGGTCTGCCGAGAAATTCTACAAAAATTACATTGCGAAAGAGCCGGTGGAGTGTTCCGTTCGGAATATCTTCATATCTTGAGAAAAAAAGCTTAATGGTGAGTGAAGAGGGATGTGGGCTCCGAAAATTCGTCATCGACCTCTTCGATGAAACGAGTATTTTAAATTGTCGATGAAATTTTCAGAAGTTAGATGGAATAGTAGATAAGACACTACCCAGAGATTTCGTCCTCATTTGGTTAGTACTTTAGATCAGTTGTTGGGTTTCTATAAGCAAGCATGGATTAATTACCCCTCTCGATAAGTGAGAGAGAACTTTCGATTAAGGCTAGTCGTTAGATTGCTTAATGCGTAGCGTATAGTAGCAACATGTAAAATTTCAAAAATTAAATTATGAAATTTATCATTTTAGCTTAAACCGGATGGTTGGGGGAATGATGATGTGTCCGATTTAGATCTCATGGTTCCGTCATCCTGTCCACGGTCCCTACATAGTCGAGGGGAGGTAATTACGATTGAAGGATCCTTATCAGCAACACATGGGTTACATCATCCAAGAAATCTTTGTAGACTTGGGGTGGTGTTTGTCTAAAGAGACAGACTTAAGTTTACCCTAGCTGACAGATGACTATTTGTCCTATCAAGTATATCGTATGATTCATAACTCAAAGGCAAAAGCATTATCTGACTACGGTCGTGATCGTAATATAATGGAGCTGGCCAAACCACCGTCGAGGAGGGCTACTATCATCATCTGTGGAACTCTTAACCCAACCGTCGGAGGACACGAGCCACGTCCTTTTACTGGCGTGAGATTGATTGAAAGTGAACATAGCAGAACACTTGATTTGACATTGGCTCTTTTGTGAGCTAAAGTTTTCTTAATTTGTCACCCCCGACAAACGGTTACAGAAGGTGGATGGATTGATTTAAGTTTTTAATGATAGAGTTTCATTTAAATAGTTTTAGATTGCTATTTATTTTAATTTGAAAAATTGATTAATTGGAATATGTTTAAGAGCTTTAGATCTTGTCAACTCTGTTTAGCAACTAATAGAGGATTAGATCTACTGTCACCTGATAGAATCAATTTTTCAAATATTTTACTGATTTGAAACTCTTATTATTGGTTTTTAGGTTTTGTTAACCTGATCACAGACTCCAAACGACCAGACATCCTCGGCACTTGAATTTAAGCATTCAGCATAGTGTCGGGGCCCATGTGAGTATATTTAAGAATTTAGGTAGTTTTGTGTTTGAACTATGATATTGATTTCAGATTTTTATTTAATTCCATTTTAGCTTGCGCAGCCTTTTCAGACATTAAAATTTGCACTTGAAATCTCTATGTCCGAGCACACTCAGGAATTTATAACTTAGCTAATTTCACATAATTAGTGATTTCATTGATTTTAAAGATCATAATTAGAATGAAATTCCTTAATTTTTGATTAAAAGAAACCTCCATGATTTTTAAAAATTTTGATTTATTATCACCTTTTTTCTACTTGTACAAAGAGTTGTATATCCGGTGGCGAAGAAGGTGTTTTGATGTTATAGGTTCAAAAGATAATTTAATTTGTCATTTTAAGAAAAAGATTTACCCTTCAAAGTAATTCTCATTTTTTCCTCTTTTACTCAAATTGATTTCCTCATCTTTTATTTAAGTTTGATTTTTTTCTCTTTTGTATTCAAATTTGATTTTCCCCCTCTTTTATTTAAATTTGATTTTTTTCTTCTTTTGTTCAAATTTGATTTCCCATTCTTTATACTTCTTCTAATCTCTATAAATAAGGCTAAGGAGTGTTACATATTCCATTCCATTTATTGAAAAGTTAGAGCTAGGGTATTTGAAAGGGAGGGATTAGGAATTTTAGTGGGCTTTCAATCCTACTTCGATAAATTTCTAAGTGCTTTTCACCATTCTTTTTATTTTATTTTATTATTTTTATACCTACCGCATGTCATTCTACTTTCCCCCTCCCTCTCCTTTTTTAGTTAAAAGGTTTGAAACAATTCGGCAACCTCCTGGCATCATCCCTGTGTAGAGAGGCGTCGAGTGTTTTGGCTCATCGTCGTGGAGTGGTGTCTTACGACACCACTGCCAGTTTTCATCTCGTCACGCCCTGTTGAGTACGATGAGGCCTTCACACCTGAAAAAAGACATATTATGCAATATATATTTATTCCCCTCCCATTTTTTTTCTAAGTCTAAAAATTAAACAAAATTTGGTGTTGGCAGGGAAGCGACTCTAACAAGTGGTGTGCTTCAGTGCCTAGTGAAAGCGTGCGAGTGGTGTCTTACGACATCACAATCTTTTTTTTCATCCCGTCGTGCCCTACTGAGCACAACATGATCTGGCCGGATTTACGGCAGCAGGCCGGGCAACCCGGGTGCAGTGCAGCATGGGTTAGACAGCGCAGGCGGGCCGTGGGCGAAGTCGGCGGGTCGCGGGCTGTGGATGGCCCGGTGCGGGTGTCACGCAGGCGCATGTCGGGTCGGGCGGAACGGACTCGGGTCGCGGGTGCGGCCGTGGGTCAGGTTCGTTGCGATCGCGGACTGGGAAGACGGACGCGGGCGGGTTAGCGCACGGGTAGGGAAGGGGCGTGCGGCGTGATTTTGAGGCAGCAGGCCGTGGGTTTGCGCGGGTCGACGGAGCGGTGTTGCGGAGGACGGACGTGCGCCGACGACACGGGAGCGGCAGCGCTGATCGCGCAGAATAGCAGAAGCGGGCTGCACGCGGGTGCGGCAGCACGGTCAGAGCGAGCAGAATTTGATTTTGCGGCGTGCATGGACGTCGCCGGCAGTGGGGAAATGCGCGGAATAGAGAAAAACGGAGAGAAAATTTTTTGAGATTTTTACATACATATTATCTCAAACTACCTATTTTACTCTTTTAACATTCAAAACTTTATTATTACCTGTATACCAGAAAACAAAGGCGGAACTCTCACGGTTACGGAATGATAAAATGAGTTCCGCCCTTATTTTTGTGGTATATATATAATAATAAAATTTTGAGTGTTTAATGAGTAAAATAGGTAGTTTGAGATGATATGTATGTAAAAACCCTTTTTTTTTAATTTTTCTGACCGAGAGGGAGAAAATAAGAGAGAAGAAATAGGAATTGGAGAAATGAGAGAGTGGGAGAGAATGAGGGGGAGTGAGAAGTTTTCTGCCCAATATGAGAGGGAGTGATTATCTTTTAATTTTTTTTTATTTCCATTTTTAGAAAACTTAAAATATGGGGGAACGGTTGAGCACCGGGGTATTTTGGAAATTTTTAAATTAATTTAAAATTAATTTAAATTGTTTTAATTTAGATTTCACACTAGTAAATATATATAGTCATATATATATATATATATATATATATATATATATATATATATATATATATATCGATTTAGGATAATTTCATTGTTACGAATATTTGTTATTTGGTCGGGACATTTTGGTTCGTCGCAAATCGAGTCAATTTCTCGAAATGCATTCCTTTCGGCCGCGATCGTCGATTTCGTCCAATTGAGTGCGGACAATCTTATTTGATAGATTTATGCGTTTTGAAGCCAATGGCGCAATCAATCTCACGAACGGAGATCGTTTGATTTGCGTCGGTACCTCCTGATCTCGATATGCGTGTAGACGAGTTGATGACTCGAGCGCTTGATCGGTTGATCATCAAGTCGTGAAATATTTATAACCTGACTAATTTCAAAGTTCTGAATGCGATGACGAAGTCCGTTCGTCAATCGGAGGTCATTTGAGGTTATTTCGGCAACGTCAAGTGAGTTTCAGCCTCGATTTACGCGCTGTCACTTCAAATCATTCGACATATGCACAGACTCGTTCGAATTGAGCGCAGATAGTCTCATTTGATAGATCTTGATATTTTGAAGCTAACAACATGATCAATTTCATGAACGAAGGTCATTCGGACATTATCATAACTTCTCGACTCTGATATGTGTCAACACATTGATAGCTGGAGCGCTTAATCGATTGATCATTAGATTTGCAATATTTATATTTCGACCAATTTCGACATTCCGAAGGCGATGGAGAAGTCCGTTCGTCGATCGGAGGTCGTTTCAACCATTTTTGGTGACGTCCAGTGCATTTTGAACCCCGATTTGCGCACTGTCACTTCCGAAGTCTGTCGAATTTGGTTTGTGGGCTTGACTCGACTTATGACACATATGTGAAGGTCAACAAGAGACTTCTTCCTACGTCGCATTGAAGAAGCTGTGAAATACCGCCACAAGTCGCTTGAATAAGGAAAATTCATATGTTTTCATCATGAGTAGAAATGTGATCGGTTCAGTTCGATCTGTTCGATTGAATTTAGTCGATTTGATCTGTTAAGTTAAAGTTTTTGTCAAATTAAATAAATCGAGCCGAATAATTTAAAATAATCGAACCATCGTATAGGGTACAAAACTTAAAAAACTAAAATCAAACTATAATTTAGTTTATTGGGTTCTATTTTTAGTTAAACCAAATAACATATAAAATAAAATAATATTTTTAAAATTTTTAATGAACTAAGTAATTAAAATATAATCTAATAAATTTTATAAGTTAAAATTTTCTTAGACAATTAGAAATCTATTAATTTAGATAAATAACTAAGTATTTATAATTTAAATTATGTATTTATATTTGATTTTCTAACTATTTTTTATTTATTCAGTTTAATCCATCTATTTTGTTAAACCAAATCTAAAATTGAAAATTAAATAACTAAGTATTTATATAAAAAAAAAGAACTCTGAGATTACAAATCGAACTAAATTAACTAAATAACGCCGGTTCAATTCTATTTTTAAATTTAAAGTGACTAATACATACCCCTAATCACGAGTATTTCTTTCTAATGTTCATAACTCATTTACTCTTTAGAATATTCAATAAATAAATTAGTTGATTTATTTGAATATCTACTCGGTCCCACACTATCACTTGAGTTGGCTGTTGGTATTAATTAATTCGAATTTGAACTTAGAATTTTGTCTCTCAATTTCAATTGAAATCACTTTGAAATGATTTAAGATCACTACACATTGTTGTTGATATAATCTATTATTGTAATTAGATGCAAAACAAGCTGAGAATACCCACTGCCCTTAGCTCAATATGAGCACAGAACTCCCACCGCTCGATTCCTCATGAGTGCATCCCGTAGGGGGAAAAAAAGGGCAGGATATGCTGGGATCCTCCAGATTATTTATACTGAAAACAACACGCCACAAACTGGGCTTTGGTGGACACCCTGTCATAAAAAAAAAAAAGAGGCCGAGAACTTGTGGTCGGCCACGTTAATGGGATATTATATTATATATTGTTTATATTTTATTAATTATATATTTGATATTAACCAAAGAAATGACAACAAATTTTGAGTTATGTAAAATATATGGAAATTTATGTATTTTGTATTTAAAAATCATTTATATATCTATCATCATCACCTCCTATCATTTATCACTACCTTTAATCGTCATCATCTATCATCAATATATTTGAAATTAGGATATATTTATAGATTAATTCCATAAAAATAATAGTTAACTTAGGATAAACTAATGTGAATTAATTTGCAATTATATTATATTAATTATTTATTTTCAATGTTTATTTTTGATTGATTGAAAGTTGTAGAATATTTAAGTTGAGTTTTAGAAAATATTTTTTATTTGGATCTCAATTAAATTTAGATATGTATATACACTTTTATTATCCAAGTTATAATGCTATTTAATGGATAGATTGTTCTACCCATGGGAACAATGGGGTTTGTGCCCCTTAAGAGCTGCTTCCTTTAATGAAAAAAAGAAAAAGAAAAAGAGTATAAAATATTTAGAATAAATAGATCTTAAAAATTTTGATATTTGGTTTGAAAAATTTGAAATGTAATGTAAAAATTCAATAAATTTTAAATTCACTTTATAGTTTATTTTTAACGTGTTTCAAATTTGATTGATTTTAATTGAATTTTGAATACACCAAAGTCATGTTCATTGTAGCCACCCATAAGTCCATTGGCCATCGCCGCTCACCTCGATTGCCATTGCAGCTCAATTTCATATTAATTTTTCTTTTTTAAATCTCAAACCAAACAAAAAGAGATAAAGATGATGATCAAACACAAATTTCAATGATGATGCAGCATGGCAAGGCTTTCCACTATTAAATTGCTTAGAGAACTAACATACCATAGAGTAAATGCATGATCAAATATACATATTGAAGATAAAGATTGTTCAATTATCCACTATATGTTTCATCAATCTACTTAAATATCATATCCTTAAACATTATAAATACCTCCAAATAGTAAGGTATGGGACACTTCTCCTGGAATCTATTTTTTTTTAATTCTATTATTTAATTTTTCAAGCCTATTTGAACTGCTTACTTTGAAAATCCAGTTCAAACAAGAGGTGATCAGATTAATCATAGAAACTGTCAGCAAAAATAACCTCTCATTTCTTTCACTCTAGAGCAAAGTTGGATCAGTTGTCTGAAAAAATATTAATATAATTTCTGCAAAAAAATCTACTTTCTAAAAACACTATAATGGATAGTACAAATTTTTTATTATAAAAAAAATTGGATCTAATAGTAATCATATTCTGTCAAGTCAACTTGACAAATATAATTTATCTGCTGCAAAATTTTCAAAATACAATAAAAACATAATTTTCAAATAACATTACAATCTATTTTTATATTGCACTACTGTCCCAAATACAACCTGATAAATTAGGATAAGGTTTACACCATTCCTCTTCTAAGCTCTTATCCTTTAAGATTGATTAAAAGGAGACCTTGGATGAGGATTGATCACTTATGTCGATTGAATTTTGTAATCGACAAGACTAGGGCTGCAAACGAACCGAACCGAACCGAGCAGAGCCCTGTTCGAGTTCAAGCTCGTTTGCCAGTATTGAGCTTGAGCTCGGCTCGAGCTCGATTAGAGCTTTTAGGATGGTGTTCGAGCTCGAGCTCAACTCGAGTTTGCTCGCAAGCTCGGTTCAGATTAAGCTTATCGAGTCTATTAACAAGCAGCTCGTTTAATGAAATAAACGAGCCTTAATCGAGCCTTAATCGAGCCTTATACAGTATCGTTTATGAACAAGCCTTAATCGAGCCTTAATCGAGCCTTATACAAGATCGCTATTTTAATGCCTTAATCGAGCTTATTGAGCTCCTTAACGAGCTTGTCCAGCTTTAAATGATCCGTTCTAACATAACCGAATCAACAATAACGCTCGCTTTCATTTAACAATCGAGATTTACAAAAAGTATTCAAACTCGTTCGATTAATTAAATGAACGAACATAAACGAGCTCTAATCGAGCCGAGTCACGAGTAGCTTGTTGAACGCTCGGTTCGTTTGCACCCCTAGACAAGACTACATTGATGACATGTGTGAGGTATGATACACCCCATGATGACCCTCTTTCAATCAACTAGGTTGTAATAGACGCATGCATGACTTAGCTAATTGAATTTATATTTAATACCCATTTTGATGTTCAACCATCTCGAATAGAGTGAATGATAAACTAAATTACTCAAATGCACTCAAAATTACACAACATATTATTGCAATTCACACGAATCCAGTAAAATCAAACTCATCAAATTAGATGGAAGCAATCCAAAATATATATCATGCATATATCTACAAAGCATCTAATAATTCTCAAGACTTATATACAAAATATTAAACTTTATTTACTACATTATCTTTGTACCTGTCATTATTTTATATCAACACATCAAAATATGATGGTAAAATTGAACCAGTTTCTTACTCAGCATCAATTTATCTTTTCATCTTCCTGTAAAAATAATAAGAATAATGATTTTGATGAGCTATAAGGCTCAACAAAATAAACTATAATATAAATTAAAATCTAAAAAAATAATAAACAATTTGCATGCTTATCATAACTGAATATAATTATAAAATTGAGTACATTTTAATTGGTACTTTATGATAACATAAGAAATTAAAAACTAGTTGCATAAAAAATATCAACAGAATGCTAAGTATAAATTTTCTCTATATTGACAACTCTTTTATCTCTCTAAAGAATTTTCATCATTAAGCATGAACATATATATATATATATATATATATATATATATATATGGAATGCTAGCCCTATGGGTATATAAACAGAGATTCACGAACTTCTGATCTCTATTACAAGCCAAAATAGCTTCTCAAAAGTGATTGATGGACCCTAAGAGAAAAAGATGGTCTCGAAAAGGAATCGAATGTTAGCCCTATGGGTATATCGGGATTTTACATGACATTCTATAGTTTGTTGAGGGGCAAAATCAAGAACAAAAGAGGTCAACAGTGGAACGCGCCTAGACGTAGGAGGCCACCTAAGGTCGTGCCGCAACTTTTGCTAAAAGCAGGGGTGAATTTGTAGTTGCTTCTGCAGCACAGCCCACAGTTTCATTCCTTTCTGTTTAATCCCAATGTCAGATTCACAAACATCTACTGAAACCACACATTCCTCCCCCTTCATCAAAACAGCAGATCTCATCATACCTCCATCTCTGAAATTTCTTATTGTTAATATCAAAAATAGTCAACATTCAGCTCACTGATGACAATTATCCTATATGGAGACTTCAAATTCTACGCTTATTTACAACAAATGGATTTGAAGGCTTTTTAGATGACACAACCATCTGTCCTCCCAGACAATCAATTTCCTCTACAGGAGATCTCACCATTAACAATGATTATAACACATGGCAACTCATAGATCAAAACCTTGCTGCTGCCATATACTCCACTATCAACTCATCCATTCTACCATATGTTCTAAATCTCACCTCCTGTCTTGATATTTGGAGGAATCTTGAGAAACGACTGCAACCCACCAACAAATCTAGAGTTATACAACTCAAAAACGAACTCCACAATATCTCTATGAAAGGGCAAACCATGACACAATACCTCTCCACCATTAAATCCCTGGTAGACAATATTACAACAGCCGGGTCTCATCTGGATATTGAAGATGTTATCCTCTATATTCTAAATGGCCTACCTCCATCATATCAAGCATTCAAAACTTCAATTCGAACTAACCTCTCACCAATAAGCTTGAACGACCTCTACTCCCTTCTTCTTAGTGAACAAATCAACATCACCACTGATCAAGCCAAAGAACTACATCAAGACACCTCAACAGTTGCATTATTATCTACCAGAGGAAGGCCTGCAAGCAGCAATTGCGGTGGAGGAAGATTCAACCCAAGAAGAAACTTACCCGGTCAAAATACCAAAACCAACTCACATCTTATTTGTCAAATCTGCTCCAAACCTGGTCACTCAGCTTTCAACTGCTGGTACCGATACAACAACAACTATTCACCACAGAAATTTGCTCAAACAGCTCTCTTCGGCAGCACACAGCAACCCACTTCCACTGAATGGTACTTGGACAGTGGAGCAACATCACATATAACAACAAATCCCAATAAACTGCAACAACCTATACCTTATCAAGGACCAGAAGAAGTTCTCATAGGTGATGGCACCTCTCTTTCCATCGCAAACAGCGGTAAAGGACTTCTTCCCACTCGAAATCCCACTCATAAGCTCATTCTCAACAACCTCCTACATGTACCCAATATCTCTCATAATCTTCTCTCCATTCACAAACTAGTTTCTGATAATAACTGCAAAATATCCTTTGATGTCACTGGTTTCACTATACAGGACCTCCAGACTAACAAAACCATCCACCACGAAATCAATCGTAATGGCCTATATCCACTTTCGATTCAAACACCCCAAGCTCCACCTACAACTCTCCTTACAAGCTCCACCAACGCTTCTTTATGGCACCAACGGCTGTGTCATCCTCATCAAGCAATTCTGTCCACCATCGCGAAGCAAGACTGCTCCTCATTTATTCCTTCTACTTTTTCACTTTGCAATTCATGTAACATGGCTAAAAGCCACAAACAACCTTTCCTGCAACCCTCAACTACAAATTACAAGCTCATTGAGCTTATTCACTCTGATGCTTAGGATCCGATACCTGTTTCCCCCATTAATGGGTATAAATACTACGTCTTGTTTATTGGTGATTTTTCCAAGCATGTTTGGATATATCCTATGATCTCTAAATCTGAGACAACTATAAAATTCATCAATTTTACTCTCATAATAAACAATAAGTTCTCAACAAAACTCAAAATACTACAAACAGATGCTGGAACTGAATACACCAATCACCATCTCCAATAATTTCTAGCCAATCGTGGTATCTACCACCAATACAGCGCTCCATATACACCTGAACAAAATGGCATTGCCGAATGCAAACACCGTCATCTCATTGAAATGACTCGCCCTTTTTTTCAACAGGCCAATCTACCTTCAAAATTTTGGGCCTCCACTCTTCTTACCTCCAGTTACTTAATCAACCGGCTTCCCTCCCCCACACTTCCATGAAATCTCCTTTTAAGATCCTCTACAAGTGACCCCCATCCTACAATCATCTCAAAGTCATCAGTTGCCTCTGCTATCCTTGGCTCAAACCATACTCCCAACACAAACTCTCTCCCCGCTCTCAACTATGTATATTCATCAGTTACTCCTCCCCTCATAAAGCATATTGCTGCTTTCACCCGCAACTCCTCAAAGTTTTCATCTCTCGTCATGTCACCTTTCAGGAAACCATATTTTCCTATGCCAACTCTGTCTCAGCAACTACATCCTCTCCTTCCCCACAAATTGTCACGACCCGGCCCGGAAGTTTGGAATATCAAGGCGGGAACGGATGGTCGGATGAATAAAAGAAAATTTTACTTAAACAAATCCAATAGAAATTATAAACTACACAATATTGTTCCAATTCATATAAGAGCCACTATAAATCCAAATCACATTAAACAAAATTGTCCACACATATAAAATATCCATCAACATAAATCATATAAAACACAGTCTAAAACATAAACTAACATAATACCTATATCTTAAAGTCCCTCTATGACAATAGACATAATCCTCCTTTCTATCCTCTTATCTAGTTAGGAAGGTTACCTGAAAAATATAAATAACTTCCAATTGAATAAAATTTTCAGTGAGTAAATTATGCTTTTATACTATAGTAAAACAAGAAAGCAAAATTAATATACATGACAGGTTTTATTATAAACATAAACATAAACTTTGAGTAATATGCGATTCCACAATCCAAGATATAAGAGGTAGATGCAAATGAACATTTCTTAGAAACTTTATTTTCTAATTTATCAATCATTTCAAGAGTCACCGTCTAAAAATTTTTCCATAATAAATATTTTTCATAACTCATCCAAAGGACAAACAATCATTTCTATTTACCTTTTTTTTTGACGCAGTGCATTCGTCATTCTACTATAAGAGGGTGAACTCCACTTTCGGATATACACATTAAATATAATTTATAAAGGTATCCATGGGTTCAAACAAGAATGTCTTATTTCTGCGATAACATAAAATACGTGATATAACATTCGGGCTCATTCATATAAGAAACTGAGAAAATAAATAATACTTTGAAGTACAAAGGTAATTTATAACCATGAACAAATGCATTCCATCACATGAAAAATAAGTATGCTTTTACCATAAATGTAAGAACATAATTATTCATTTTAGTGTGAAGCTTCTTTTTGAATCTCCTTCCCTTTAACATTTCTTTCCTTGCTTTGAGTACCTATAAAATAAAATATTAATTTGATCAATATTTAAAAATAATTTATTTTATTTTATTCATTTCTTGTCTACGATACTTATGTATGTCTTTTATTATTTAACACTCACATTCATTAAAATTTTATTGTCTATTTTTTAAATTAAATTAAATTTATAATTAATAATGATATGATTATCATATTTAGTTGATTTAACCATTAATTTATCTAACATACATAATATCTTCCATTTATTTTAAATTAATACCCACTCTCCCTATTTTAATTTTATTTAAAGATTTTATTAGTTCTTTTCATTTAACATTTACTTAATTTAATATATATAATATTTATACATATATAATATGCCATATAAGACTTTTTAAATCCTATTATTTTTCTTAAAATATACTTTTGGTTTTAAAATGGCTTAATATACATAACTAAAATTTAAGTTCCATTGATAATTTTTCTCACTAATCTGACATAAATATTAAATTTTAATTAGAGGTTGTGAAAATTAGCATAAATTATGTTTTCATAATTTTGCGATGTTTAAGTCTATATCATTGTATTTCCTAAAATTTAAGATAAATGTTTACATGAAAATATATCATTGTATTTCCTAAAATTTAAGATAAATGTTTACATTAAAATTTGAACCTATCATTTTGAAAAGTCAAATTTGTCATTTATTTCATGATATCTTTATCATATGTTAATTAAAAAAGAAGTAAGAAATAAAATCATATTTCTAATATATATATATATATATATATATATATATATATATATATATATATATATATATATATATATATATATATATATATAATCCTTCTTCCTCATGATGCCTTTCGCAGAGGCTTGGGACATGCCTTGCACTTTCATCCCTCCTCTCTTGATCATGGAGGCTTCGGCGGCTCGATGTCAGAAGTAAGGAAACCGCCTCACTAGGGCATAGCGCGCGCCCGCCTCCCTTTTCTTCTTCTCCCTCTCTCGTTTCCTCTCTCGCTGCTTTGGGGGTTCGGTTTCGGCAAACCGAAACTGAGCCCCTCCATTTTCAATTTATCTTTTTGCGCCTAACCGTCGCGACGGTTAGGGAAATAAATATTTATTATTTATTATTTTTTTTGTTATTATCTATTGGTTCCAACCTCCACATTATCAACTCCTCCTCAGCCAAGCCCCTCAATACTTTCCCCAACCAACCAACAACCTCCTCTCCAATCCCCAACTAACACCATCTCTTCATCATCACCTCAACCACAATCCGGCATCATTCCCATCTCCACTCATCACATGGTTACAAGATCTAAAATTGGGCATCTCAAACCTAAACCAATTTTCAATCTGTCTACCACCACATCTTCTAACTCCATCCCCATAGCCTATCATCAAGCCAACAAGCATTCTCAATGAAGAGAGGCCATGTCTCATGAATTTCTAGCTCTTCAACAACAAGGAACATGGTCTCTTGTCCTCCTCCTCCCAATCAACCAATCATTGGTAGCAAATGGACGTACCGTCTCAAACCAAACTCCAACAAATACAAAGCCAGATTAGTAGCTCAAGGCTACAATCGAGAGTTTGGTATAAACTTCTTTGACACTTTCAGTCTCATTGCCAAAATGATCACTATTCGCATTTTCCTCACCATAACAACTCATCATCACTGGGAAGTCCTCCAACTTGACGTACAAAATGCTTTTTTTCATGGGCAACTTCCCGAAACAATCTACATGAAACAACCACGTTTGTCAGCTCCATAAAGCTATATATGGACTTCGCCAAGCTCCCCGCCAATAGTTTCTCACATTCACTTCCCATCTCCAGCAACAAGGGTTCGCCTTCAGCCAATCTGATCCCTCCCTACTAATTCATCATACCTCTACAACCCGAACCTACTTACTCCTCTATGTCGATGACATTTTGATCACAGGCACCAGCAGCTCCCATATCAATCACATCATCAATAATTTACAGCACCATTTCAACATGCAAAACCCACATCCAATCTCTCTATTTCTTGGCATTCAATTCACTAAAACTCCAACAGGTTTCTTTCTTAATCAAACCTCTTATGCCAAGAACATTCTCCACAAATCTCGCATGGCAAATTGCAAACCTGTTCTCACTCCCATGCCTACGAAATTCTTTTCATCCTCATCCCCAACCACCCTCACCCCGCACCAAAGTCTATATCGCGACCTAGTTGGTTCACTACAATACCTTACAATAACCCGGCCCAATATTGCCTACACCATCAACGTTCTCTGTCAATCCCAGTATCAACCATCCACACATCATTTTCAACTGCTCAAGCGCCTTCTTCATTATCTTCAAGGAACTCTTGCCTATGGCCTACCCATAACCGCCGCTCCACTTATTTTATCTTCCTATTCCAATTCCGACTAGGCCTCGGATCCTACAGACAGAAAATCCACTACAGGCTACTGCACCTTCCTCGGCTCATCGCTTATTTCTTGGTCAACTAAAAAGCAACCCACCATTGCAAAGTCTTCAACTGAGGCAGAATACAGAGCTTTAGCATCAGCAGCAACGGATATAATCTGGCTTCGTCAACTTCTCTCAGACTTTCACACTCCCTTACAACAACTCACCTCTCTTCACTGCAACAACATTTCAGCCATGGCTCTAGCAAACAACCCTGTCTTCCATGCACGTACTAAGCACATCGAAATCGACTACCACTACATAAGGGAGAAGATTCAATCCAAGGAAATCTCAGTGCTTCATGTTCACTCAACCAATCAGCTCGCTGACATCTTCACCGAGGCTCTTCCTGCAACTAGGTTCCAACACCTTCGCAGAAGATTGACCATCATTTCCTCTGCTGATCAATCAGAGGGGTAGTCATAAAGCTACAAGAATATCAGTCAGTTATGCTAAGGACAACAACTTATCAATCAGCACAGTCCTCTCTTTATCCTCACCGTTCAGCCTTACTAAGTGCAGCAATCACTACCATGCATCTGTAATAAACTTCCTCTTACTCCTCTATATATACAGACCACTGTACCAAGCCAAGAGACATATATACAAAATGTAATATATTGATAATTATACTTTATATTCTGCATTCAGAAAGATTTCTCTTCAGTTCCTTTTCGGTATGCTTCTTCTAACAGTTATCTTCACTCTTCAACACAACAGAACCAAATAAATGCTCTGAATCACCGTGATTTTCTTTTTCGCTATAACAGTGTAAACATGTAGCAATACCACAAAAATGTAAACTCCAAAGCTGAAATTAACCAGCAAGAGATAAAAAAACAAAAATGGGAAAACGTTATAGTTTATAGCCAAATCATGGGCAACACTAAAATAATCTATATATTATGTTTCAATATTATAAAACAAAAAACCCAAAACGAAACATAAATTTTGGTTTCCAATGAGTTAATCAAGAAGTATTACATCAGTATGAAAAAAATCAAATGCCAATGAAGAGATGACAAGCTCCCTTAGACCACAAAGTCAAACCAGAAATGTGACCCTATATCAAAAATTGTGGACAAAGGCAATACCCGAATGTTCCTAATAGCTTGACTTTGGATATGAAAATTACCTCCCATAGAGATTTGCTTAGATATGCCCATCATAGAGGTAGGAAAAATTGATCAATAGGAGTTTCAAGTCAGGACGGTTGATACCTATTATTAAACTCAAAAAGTGATGATGATGGAGGAGATCACTTGAGTTTGGATGATCATTGGTTATGTGATATGGATCTTTTTCTGTAATTTGATCTGATACAGTGAAACTTGAATGAATAGAATAGATCTGAGTTAATTCCGGCTCAGATTAGGCTTTATTTCCCTGGTTTGGGCTTCACCAGCTTGACTTGAGTCTGTTTCCTGAGTTAAACCACACTTGATCTAACATTTGGTAGAAGAGGAGGAGTTTCGCGGGTGCCTTACGGTCGTAGGATCTCGGCGTCTTTAACTTGGCGTTGGATGGGATCGCGGTGGTGTTCCTCTTTCTTCTTGCTTGAGCTCAGTTGGCGTGTTATCTTCTGCCCTTGGATTTGTTTCTTGATCATGTGGTTCTTGATTCTTACAAGAATTAGTGGAATACACTTGTAGCTTTCTGCGCGGCTTGATTAGGGGAATGGATCTGATCCGTAGCTTGGGTTTGCGCTGGCTGCTTCATGGCCGTTGGATGAATCCTTTGAATTAACCTAACTGTATCCTTTCCTTTGTTTGTTTCAGTCGACTGTTCGAGCCGTCGACTTGCTCCAGAGAGAAAGCAGGGGGAAGAGAGGAAACCAGAGGGAGTTCACGGTGATTTCGAGGAGGGACCTTCCAAAGGTGATCAACCGTGGAACTACTTGGGGAAGAAGAAGAGGGAGGAGGAGATTTCTTGAGATAATTCTTCAACATCTTTTCATTCCTCTCTGATCTCTATTTATACTCTTCTTTCTGCCTTGGATCATGTTTGTTCTACCTCTTATCTGTCTTGCCTCTGTCGTATATTCTGTTGTCTTTCTTGATTTCTGTTGTTTATCATCGTGTTGTTCTATGCTTCTTCTGGCCGTTATTCTTGTTATGGATCATTAGTTTTAGCATATCTTGTAACCAACTTCTGTTGGCTAGCTTCAGTCATTCTAGCCTTGTTACATTTATTCTACTATTCTTTACTGAATGAGTATATTATATGTTGTAAAGCTGATCTTTTATTTGTAATATCTAATCTTTTATTCCTTGTTATTGTAATAGAATTTTGGTCTTCTTGTTTTCTCTTACGGGCTTCTTTGCATACTGATTATTGTAGTTTGGGAATATCAGTGAAATCCTTTAACCATTGTGGTCTTCTTCTTTTTCTTTTGTTTCTGTTGTTGGTCTGGGGATATGTGTTCATATCATTATGCCTATCAATATCTACAAAGAGATTTAGGATATACTTGTCATGAAATTTTGAAGGCATTTTTATGGTGAATCTCACCCTTAGGTTAGAAATTTATTTTAAAAAAAGAACAACATCAATGATGGAGAGATTTGAGCATATTTATCTTTATAAATGATGTGTCACTAGAAAATCCGAACTTTCATATAATTTTTAAATTGAAAACTTCTAAAAGTAAATCGAATATCATTCAAACTTTAATTTTAACAAACTTATAGTTAAATTAAATATCTCAATGAGATAAATCCAATGACATCGAAAGTGATTAGATCCGACTCCAAATAAGCCTAAATCAAGTAATTAAATTGTGGATTAGATCCGAGTCCATTATATTTCTAGATAAGATGCTTTGCTTGCATCTCTTTGATTCTTTATTGATATCAGATTTACAAGCTATTTTTCTTTCCCCTTCTAATTGAATTAAGCTTTCCCAACCTTATTTGCCATACATGTTGTAGCTAATATGAAAATCTCACCGAGCTCCATCATTATCCTTTCTCCTTAAATTTTCAAGATGTTAATTAAAGAGTCAAATTACCTGAATCTTGCATGCAAATAGTCAAATCGAATGTCTAAATAAGATGAATCTAACAAGCTCAAAATCTTTCAATTTTGAGGTTATTAACACAACTTAAAAGTTAAATGAATGATTTATAATCAAAAGAAACAACACAACCCCCTTTTATAGAATGTTTCGGGACTTGGGCCAAAATAATCAAAATGGTACTCTTAAAACTTATAAATATAACTCCATTTTCCATGTAAGAGGCCTAGATTGTAAATTACAAAGAGCCTACAAATTTAAAGAGAGCCAAAGCTCTATCCAAAAACCAATGCCAATGATGACAACCAGCAAACATCACAGTCTAAATGCCGTCGTCCAACTGTCATCAACCGAACGTCATAATATGATAAGTTTCGTTATTCAGTTATAGTCGCCTAATTGCTATCATCTAATCATCATCACCTGATCGTCGTTGCCCAACCCCATCTCCCAACCATTATCGCCCGATCTTCATCTCATAACAATCATCATCTGACAATTATCATCCAATCACTATCCGTTGGCTATTATTATCACCCTCCACAACTTCTACCATAGTCACAAAAGATGAAGCAAATGCTCCTATCTTTGTAATCATAACTTCTCCAATCATATAAAAGAGAAAACTTTTATAACATCACATATATAGTTGATTATTTTAACTAGGCCAGGCATAATAATTTTTTCCTTTTTGAATTTTTCATGAAATAATTTTAGTAATTCACAAAACTTCCCGCTACCATCATGAATTTTCAAACATGCAATAATAATCTAGAGTTTTTATGATATTAGTAACACCATTAATCATAATTTGCAATAATTGAACCCATCATTAGGATACATGATGGGATATTGAATAGATTTATCTTTGCAATTAGTGATATGATAATATTAGTAATCCCACTAGCTATAGTTTGTAATAATTAGGATGTAGTTGCATCCTAAGTAGATTTATTTTTGTAGACCAATTCATTGATGATAGTGGTAACCCTTCCACTTATGATTTGTAATAACTGAACCCATCATCAAGATAAGATACATTGGTGATTAGTAGCAGAAGAAAGGTTAGGAATTCCTCAAATTATGATAGAAATAACTGAATACAACATCGAGGTATAGAGGCATATCTCCAGTTGTTAATACTAGATTAACATCAGAGTGGAGATTTGTACTCAATTGATTTGGAGATTATATCTCGAAGAGTTGGACTTTTTGTCTTGGTCTATTGAGTAGAACCATAGGGTTGCATTTCTTTTTTTAGTTTGAGACCATAGTGTGTTAACCACAAACTAAGATGGTGAATACCTGCACTAGTTTGACAAAGACCTTCAATATATTTTTTCTTAAAACTATTCTTTTTCAAGTTCATGATCTATTGTCTTCATATGATTACTTAACCCAAGACTCTTAATTGCATTGTCTTATCAATAGTGACTACTAGAAGTGATCTAAGTCCTCTGTGAACTAGATAGATTCAATAGAGTATGACTCGGGAGTTATGCCGTTGATCAAACACATCAAATAGGAATGGTTCTAGTCCCTGGTAGGAAAATCAATTTGATTGAGTGCAATAGAGATTGTATATCATTCAACATGCCTTACACAATAGCTAAGGCACAGGCTATGCCAACATTGCCTCTCATTTATAAAGGAGTAAATCTCATCAGTATTTATGCCTAGTTCTTTAAATTCTCTAAAACTTTTCTATAAATGATTTATAGTGGGCAAAAAATAGTGGATGCATCACACATAGCTTTGAAGAAATTTAGAGCACTAAACATAACTCCTAAAATTATCATAGAATTTTTATGAAGCATCCTTTTTTGAACTTCATAACTTCCCTCAGATGTATCTATTTTTATAGCATTTTTAAATCTTTTCCTGCATTTCTTTTGCATCCAAAAATCATTTACATTTTTGCACAATTTCATAAATTTTCCAAAATGTTTATATCGTTGAAGTGTACTCGATATAGATAAGGTCATAAGCAAGATCAGGGACAAGAACTATGAGTGCGCTCGTGATCATGGCTAGTTCAAGGAGTAGCATATAAGTTGGCATGACTAGTGATACATAATCACAAGTGCAATCAACATCAACCTTTGATGGAGAGGACACATGGAGGAGAACTGCAATGGCCTAATGCTTGAGACAAAGAGAACATCAAAAGTTTGGTTCTAATACTTGAAAACAATGGAAAGAACTACAACTTTACTAAATTGTAATTTTAATAATACAAAAATATGTGTGCCAATATATGAGAGAAAAAACAGCTAAAAATTTGAATGAAGAATATCGTCAATAACAATGAAATATAGTAATAATAAATAGCATAGATTACTATTATAAATAATTAGCACTAGTGATAATTTAGATATAATAACAATCATCATGCTCAGACTCACATGCATAAGGGAAAATAATGGGACCTGTATAGTAATTGAAGTGTTAGAGACTAGATTTATTGGGCATGGATGTCAAATGAGTTCCTCAAGTTTATCTTGTTATAAAAATAGTTCCTTTCTCAACCATCGCAACTTTCAGATAGAGTTTTAGGTGGGTTAAAATATATTACATAATATGAAGTTTGATAACATCTGGGATGATCATTTGCATAACCGCCATGACATCCATATTATTTATGAGACATTTTATTATATGACTCTTGATATTACATGAATAAAAACTAAAATAATTTGTCATCATGAGCTAGCCTAGAGTCATATGCATAATATTACTAAAATTTCAAATGTTTATGAAATTGATACAACTTATCTTCAATACGTAGTGCAAAACTAAGTCAGCAGACTTCCGAACTTCCTCATGTGAGTTTAAATACACTCAATATAACTATCTACCATAATGCTGACATTCTTCATAGAAAAAGTAATCATATGATGATATCATGCTAACTCATAAAAAATTAATGTGGGTAATTAATCTTCAGAAAGTAAGAAATTTAAGCAATCAAATGGGAGAGGTGGCAGAAAACTTGGATGTCACAAGCATATGTGCAACAGCCAGGCCAAGCATACGCGGGCTACGATCACGAAGCAGTAACAAACATGCGGGAAGTGCAATACGGTAAGCGGGTGAGCAACTTAGTGTCATGTGCAAACAACCTGAAGGGCAGTACATGTTGAATTGTTAAGCATAATGTGCAGGAGAGCATGTGCAATCGAGCAGCTAAAAGCTTTTGTGGTAATATGATGAGTGAGGCAAATGAAGTGTCAATGAGAGCAAATTAGAATAAAACATCAGAGAGAAGTTGCATAGGATAGGAGTTCTAAGGAGGGTTGAAAGAGAGAGAGATTCAAGGAAAATTTTCTGATTTTATTCCAAGATGTCTTATACATAGATCATACATCAAGTCTTAATAAACAATAAAAGGAAATAATGACTTACCTCAAAAAGGAGTTCCAAAGATCACTCTACTTCAGATGTCTCTTCAGAATCAGACAAGGGTAATAGAATGCACATGCCGAGTAAATGTCCATTCAAGCACACATAATACTCTACGCAATCGTTATAAGAACCCAATCTGCTGGCTGCACTCTTCGGTATCATCTTTGCCTGTAGCATGCTCCACATCTTTGCTTTACAATATGGACAAACCTCAGTTGGATGGAGCTTAGCTCTGCTGTCAATCAACATCTTCCTGACTTTTGATACAGAAAATGACTTGAAGACACCACGAAAAAAGCCCACATCACGATCCTCTCCCTGATCAAGATGCTCACAAGGGTCTGAGACATACAGGACATCTGTTCTACACTGTGGAATGAGAAAACTTTTGCCTGATGTCCTTGAAAATCGTGTCTGAAGGACAAAGTGACTTGGCATGTGCCTGCCATTAAACAGACCTTTTTTGCTGCATCCAGAACAATATGTTAGAACTTTCGCAAGGGCCTTCCAGTTCCCGTAGACGCTATGGCTACCTCTAGATTGCAGATCTGACATCATCTTTGGAGCTCGAGTTCGGCAGAACTCCTTCCATAGCACTCGTTTGGCTAAATCATCAAACCATTTGCACACACAAGAAATTACTGCAATTAATCTAGGATTCCAGTTGAGGTGCTGAAATATAAGGAATATTGCATCCTCACTTGGATGGTGTTTAGTGCATATACAAATTGCTGAGTGGATACAGCGATACCGCTTCATCACAAACATAAACATAACAGAGGACTGAAAATGAACTCCCTTTTTGCACCTGCTTGAAATTTATGTAAATTATTAATAATCACTGATCATAGCTTTTCACCACTTCAATCAAGATGGCACTGGGTAAGTATACAAAAGAAAATTTAAAAATATAAATCAAATTGAAGAATTTTATGCATGAGTTAGCAGATAATCTAGATGGAAATAGGTATTTACATATAATTCATAAAGTTGAAAATACTGCATTGTGGGCTCCGAAAATTCACGTCCAACCTCTTGATGAAGAGAGTTTGATTAATGCCGGTCAAATTTTCAGAAATTAAATTAACTTAAAGATAAGACATTACCCACAGATTTCACCCTGATTTTATGAGAACTTTAGGTTTAGTTCCAAGTTTCCTATAAGCGCAAACACATATAGTTAATTACCCCTCCCAAAGTTGAGAGAGAATTTTCAATTAAAGCTAGTCGTTGGGTCCATAATTGCTTACGGTATAGTAGTAGCAAATAGAGTTTTTTATTTAAAATTATGAAATTCATCATCTTTTTAATTTAAAGAAGATAGTGGGGGAAATGATGACGCGCCCTATCAAGATCTCATGGTTCTATCGTTCTGGGCTGTCATCATCCCTGATCTATTAAATCAGAGAAGGTAGTCGACCAACCTAACCGAAGGATCATTATCGGTAGCCATAAGTAATTTTGTCCAAGAAGACTTTGTAGATCTGAGTTGATGTTTGTCTAAGAAGATAATTTTAAATCCACCTTAGCTAATAAAGGGCTTTTACCCTATTAAGTGCACCAAATGGTTCACAACTCTAGGGGCAGAACCATTGAAAAACATACGGGCTACAATGGTGATTGTAATATAATGATACCATTTAGTAACAAACCACCCGATCAAAGGGCTCTAATCATAATCGCTACTTTATGTGATGTCATTTAAGGGTAAAACTACGCGGGCAGAAGACTCGAGCCACGTCCTTACTAACATGATATTGTTTGAGAGTGAACATAGTTGTACACTTTGACATGACATTCGCTCATTTGTGAGCTAGAATTTTCTTAATTTATCATCTCCAACAAACGAGTGTGAAAGATGAATTAAGTGGATTATATATAAGCTTTGAGATAATGAGTTTCATTTAAACATTTAGAACTTAATAACTTGCAGATTTTATATTTTTAGATTGATACTTGATTTAAGTTAATTTGATTTTAAATTTTAATGGTAATATCCTCTCCAATTGAAATCTTCATTCAACACAGCCATCATCAAATTGCTTGACTTCTTTCATTTATTGATTTAGACCTTATCAACTCTAGATACCTGATTGCAAAAGATCAAGTATATAATTAAGATTTATAATCATATCCACTGTCTTGAAATATAAAATTTGTAGATTTGAATATGAATTTTCTTGATTGAGATATTTTATGGTTGTATATAAATGTAAAATTAAAATCTCCATTTAAAGAGTAAATGATTTATTTACAACCAGTCTTGTCAACTCTTATTCTCATGAAAAGAAGGTTTAGACTGATTAAATGGGGACTTACAACTTTATCGTATAGGCGAAACTGCCCGATCAAAAATACATATGATCAATAATTTTATGTTTGACTTTGAAAATAAATATTTGTTGATCATACAAATATATGTGTAGTTATTAAGGCAAGATTAGATCTAGATTAACTCTGATTATAGCCTGCGCAACATTCTCAAACTGTGTGGTTAACTGCTTAATGTATTGGTCGAAGAACATCCAGGTAATCTAAATTTATTTTTTGTCAACCCATGCAGCCTACTTAGACACCAAATTCATGCATTCATTATAGTGTTGAGGCCATGCGAGTAAATCAATTTCAAATGCTTCCATGAATTTTAGAAAATATGTTTATTATCTCAAAGCATTTGCGCATATTTTATTATAATAAGATTGAACATGAAACTCTCTTGTAATGTGCGCAAGTATTTCATTAGTAGGTTATTTACACACATTTCTATATGAATTTGAATGTGAAATCGTCTCTTAATGTGTGTAAACATTTCATTCATCTCTTTATAAGCTTGCATGAGTTTTGAAGCATTTGAATGAGATATATCTTCTAAAATTCGTGCAAGGAATTTATTTTATTTATATGTTTGCACATATTTCGAGGCATTTAAATCAAATGAATAATTACTTCGTGATATGTAATGATTCATTCAAGTAAATAATTGCATGCTATTTGAAATGTCTAAGTTGGATTAAAAAAAGGACTTGCTTTGCATGAATATGTTCCATTTAAGTGTTTGAATGAACTACGAAGATATTTAAGTTGATCAAAAATGGTGATTTACGATGCATGCGATGCTTATTTAGAACTTGAAACAACGTCTTTTGTCTGCTCTTAGGTTTGTATTGCAGATTTGGTGGCGTATAGTTTTGGCTCTTGTTCAATCGTTTAAAATAATACTTTTTATTTTGGATTTTGTTCTAAATCCATCAATACCTCAAATAGGACTTCTCATATATGTTGAGCTATCGAGTTAAAAATAATTCCATTACAAATCTAACTTGAATTCCACTACAAATCTAACTTGAATTCCACTATCGTTTGAAAGCTAACCCTATATGGCTCAATCTATTTGACTTAAATTACTTAGATTGCTTAAACATGTAAGCTAACACAATTTCATTTAAAAGGTTATGAACATGCTCAATGATGAGCTATTAAACTTGTTGTAAGTCTCTTATCAACTTTATTTGAATTTTAAATCAATTGAAACATTATGAAGTTATATTTGCATTCATTGATAGAATATCAAACTCATTGCATTTGTTTTGCAATCTAGCAATCAAATATCTCACCAATCCTCTTAGTGTTTCAGTTACATAATCAACTGAAATCCCTTCAATTATTCCAATATAACTTGCAAGATGATCCATACTTTTAGTAAATAATCTTGTTCATGTTCATTAATGAGCATCCCAATTCGTCTTCATTTCATTCAAGTTAAAATTCTACAAGTCTGTCTTTATCTTAAATTTTGATGAATTTAAATTAAGTTTAAAAATCATATTATTGTTCAATTTAAGCTTAAAAATGTTCATTTTATATTAGTTTATTTGAGTACCCTGGCACTGTAAATTTTGGCATCATCTAAATATCGTCCCTGCATAGGGGCATCATGTATATTGGGTGATATTTTGCAACACCGCAACGAAAGTGCATCATCCCACCATACCACAAAAGGCATGTATGAGTTCTTCATATATGCAAAAAAACACATATTTTTCTGTCACGCCAAAAAAGATATGTATGAGTATTTATTTTGGCGGCTAACGGTCTTCCTCCCCATCGTGCCAAAAAAAGTGTGTATGGGATTTTAAAATACATAAATTTCCCCACCACGTCAAGAGAGACGTATACTGACACTTATTTTTGATCATTTTTATGTTTTTATACTTTCGGCATACAAAACAAGGCAACGTCAAGTAGTGCGAATTTCAAGGGGATATGCGACACAATTTTCGAGGCAAGAATATGGTAGGGAGGGGAGAAGCTTTTCCTCTCTCTCTCTCGCTCTCTGCCATTTTGTTGGCTTGTTAACTTCTAGAAAGAGAAAGTAGAGAGAGATTGAGAAAGAATGAGATCTCTCTTTCTTTGTTTAGAGAGAGAAAGGGAGAGGGGGTGAGACAATTGTTATATGGAGAATGGGAGGCCAAGAAGTGTGCAACGAGGAGATTGACTTGAAGGCTTGGGTTGAGCGGGATTGCCGGCTGCTAGAGTTCGCTAGTGATGGGGTAGACAAGTTAGGAAGGAATGTTGTGGGGATGTGGGAGGCCCAAGGTCAGCAAGCTAGGGTTCAGAGTTCAGTGGTCGGTCGGCTACTGATTACAAGTTAGTTATGAGAAGAGAAGAGAGGATAAAAAGTCTGGACAAAAAAAGGAGAGTCGAGATGTGTGATATGTGCATGAAGAGAGGCATATGGGTTTCAGTAAGGAGTGGGTTCAACAAGTAGAAGGGAGTCGAGCCGCTGGGTTCGGTTTGTGCAGGAAATGAGGTGAAGAAGAGGAGATGGCCGACGGTTGGAGCTCAATTTCATGAGAGCTGAGGCATGTGTGGGTTTCTGGACAGAAATGAAAGTAGGGACAGGTGGATGTTGAGAATGAGGGCGAAAAGAGAGCAAGGATGCCTTCAACTGGGAGAGGAGTGAGAGTTAAGGCATAGGAATGGGAAGACATGGGCTGCATGTCGATGACGAGACAGGACAGCGAGACTGAAATTAGTAGCCGGCTGTTACACCACAATTTTCATGAAATTCGACTCAAAATGCGTGTCGATTTTGTTGAAACTCTTCTTGCAGCGACTCTGGACAATATGAATTTTTATCGTAAGTAAATTCCACATTTCGGATGCAATGATGCAATCCGTTTTACAATTGAAGATCGTTTAGATGATTTCAGCATCAATTGATATAATTTCAACTCAAATCGTGCGACGTCGCCTCCGCTCGCTCGATGCTCGCATAGAGTCGATCAAATCGATTGCAGACGGTCTCATTTTTAAAGTTTTTATTTTTCGACAATGCCGGCACGATCAATTTCACGAATAGAGCGCATTTGAATGTCGTCAAGCCCTTTTGATTCCGATATGCAT
The DNA here is from genome assembly GCA_021442155.1 of Cymbidium sinense. Taxonomy (NCBI): domain Eukaryota; kingdom Viridiplantae; phylum Streptophyta; class Magnoliopsida; order Asparagales; family Orchidaceae; genus Cymbidium; species Cymbidium sinense. The sequence continues at coordinate 108,612,232 of CM038225.1, forward strand.
GCAATCACATCTATAGCTCATCCTCTCTATCAGTAGTAATTGAACAACACGAGGAGCCTCCCTTGATCAATTTCAACATTCCAAATACATCAATACAATCTGTTTATAATATGAGGATATTTTGATGAATTTCAATGACAATTGGAGAATTTCAACTTCGATGTGGAGGCCATGTATATACCCAGGTGACACCTTACAATCATCAACTGTCATAAACAAAATAAATTGACGCCAAAACATATCACATAGATACCATACTCTTGGATGTTTTAACCTTCTACATCATACAACAACAACAACAACAATAAGCCTTTATCCCACTATATGGGGTTGGCTACATGAATCTTCTTCTCCATTGTGTCCTATTATGTGTCAAATTCTCAGTTAATTCTAACAAACTATGATAATTTATTATACATCTTAACCAAGCTTTTTAGGTCTACCTCTACCTTTCTTAACATAAGGCAAATCTAATACATCTATTCTCCTAATCGGATCATCGGATGGACAATGCTTTATGTGGCCAAACCATCTAAGGCAACTCTCTAATCTTATCTGTCATTGGAGCTACTCTAACTTTTCCTGAACATACTCATTTCGCATTTTATCTCTAAGAGTAAAGCCACTCATCCACCTAAGCATCCTCATCTTTGCAACACTTAACTTAGTCTTATGCTTCTCTTTTATTGGCCAACATTCTGCACCATAAATCATTGCAGGCCTTACCACCATCTTATAAAATTTTCTCTTAAGTCTAAACAGAACTTTTCTATCACACAATAGACCAGATGCATTCCTCCACTTCAACCATCCAACTTGAATTCTACTAATAGCATCTCCATCTATTTCACCATCATTTTGAACAATAGAGCATAGATATATGAATAGCTCACTCTTTTTAATGACTTGGTCACCTAATATTACAACACCACCACTAGAACTTCTATAGCAAAAATTACACTCATATATTCAATTTTTGATCTACTAAAACAAAAACCTTTAGACTCTAAGGTTGACCTCCATAATTCAAATTTCTCCTGGACTCCCTCTCTAATCTTATCAACAAGAAGAATGCCATCAGCAAAAAGCATACACCAAGGTACATCTTCCTGTAAATGCCTAGTAAGAACATTCATACAACAACAACAAGCCTTTAGCCCACTAAGTGGGGTCGGCTACATGAATCCTTCGTCTCCATTGTCTTATTATGTGTCAAATTCTCATTTAATTCAAGTATACTAAGGTCATTTTTTACACATCTAAGCAAGTCTTTTTAGGTCTACCTCTACCTTTCTTAACATAAGGCAAATCTAATGCATCTATTCTCCTAACTTGGACGGACTGACGCTTTATGTGGCTAAACCATCTAAGGCGACTCTCTCTAATCTTATCGCCCTTCCAACTATTTTTCCAACATACTCACTTTGCATTTTATCTCTAAGAGTAAAGCCGCTCATCCACCTAAGCATCCTCATCTCTGTAACACTTAACTTAGTCTTATGCTTCTCTTTTATTAGCCAACATTCTGCACCATAAGTCATTGAAGGTCTTACCACAATTTTATAAAATTTTTTCTTAAGTTTAAGTGAAACTTTTCTATCACACAATAGGCCAGATGCATTCCTCCACTTCAGCCATCCAACTTGAATTCTACTAATAACATCTCCATCTATTTCACCATCATTTTGAACAATAGAGCCTAAATATCTCACTCTTATTAATGACTTATTCTTTAATGTCATATCAGAACTTCTACAATTAAAATTACACTCCATATATTCAATTTTAGATCTACTTAAACGAAAACCTTAGACTCTAAAGTTGACCTCCATAATTCAAGTTTCTTTTGGACTCCTCTCTAGTCTTATCAACAAGAAGAATGTCATCAACAAAAGCATACACCAAGGTACATCTTCCGTAAATGCCTAAGTAAGAACATCCATGAATAAAGTAAAAGATAAGGGCTTAAAGTTGGTCCTGATGTAATCCAACCAAATATGAAAATATTTTGTCAATCCTCCTTGGACACAAGTAATATACATATCCTTAATGACTTAAATATAACCAATATTAACTCCTTTCTATTCTAGAACTCTCCAAAGAACATCTCTTGAAACTTTATCATAAGCTTTCTAAATCAATAAATATCATATGTAGATCCTCCTTACTTTCTATATGCTTCTCCATCTTAACAAATGTATAGCATCCATAGTAGATCTACCAAATGAAACCAAACGATTGTGAGAAACTTACATCGTAACTATGCTCATTACTCTCTCCCATAATTTTAATATATGGCACATTAACTTAATTTCTCTATAATTTGCACACTCTTGTGCATTACCTTTATTCTTAAATAGAACCAACAAACTCTTTCTCCACTCATCTTTTTTAAAATGACATTAAAAAGATTTGTAAGCCAAGAAATTCCTTGATCTCCTAAACATTTACACTCTTCTATTGGAATATTATCCGGTCCTACTACTTTTCCACGTTTCATTTTCTTTAAAGCTTCACTAACTTTAGATTTACTAATACGACGATAAAAATAAAGGCACAAAGCACCTAAGTTTGTCATTTTAAGCTTCTCAATATTCTACTAACTTCTTGGCTCCCATCTCTTATAGGTCAAATTTACTTGAAATCCTCATAGTGATAACATCCTTTCCCTCTAAATAATCTAGGTCTTATTAAAGGTTGCAATGGTGATGTTGATCATGCCAAATAGATTCAACATATTGATGAGGCATTAACATTCTATTAATCAAACATGTAACACAAGCTCAAAGTTACCTTTCTCTCACTCTCTTCTTCATTCTATATGGGATATGATCGATGCCAAAATAATGAGGGGATTACATATCCTCAATAAAAGTTCATCATAACAATTACTTTTTATCTGCTTTAACCATTAGCATCAAAACTATTATCTTCATTTATAATTCTGCTTGACCTATCACATAACTATCAATCAAAACAATTTTCCTTGCCATACAAGTATTTGGCCTTTGAAACTACTTGAAATAAGTTTTTAGCACTTACAAGAAATCCCCTATTGGCACTTAAAGAAAGTTCCTAGGAACTATAAATCGAGTGAATCAATTTTACAGCATGCTCGACAAGCAATCCACTAGGTAGATTAACACATTCATTGGCTCACCTTCTCAACTAATCTATAATCTCTAAGCTAATCACAAGCAATAATAGTTCGGGTGTGACAAATTACATCCAATAAAAAAAAAATTCATCTTTAAAATTCCTCAAGGAACTTAGTTATGATTAACTTTGATTCAAATAATCATATCAATGTTTCAAAAAGAGTGAACTTCTTGGCCTGGATCTTGAGAATATTCATCTCAATGACAATAATAGTTCGGGTGTCACAAATTACATCCAATAAAAAGAATTTCATCTTTAAAAATTCCTCAATGAACTTAGTTATGATTAACTCTGATTCAAATAATCATCCTTCTCGGTGTAGTCATCATGACAAGTGCTACAAGAAGGTTGCCAGTATTATTACAGCCAAAGCATTTATCCGTCACATAAATCATCCCAATCCTCTAATATTGAGACCCAACATTGGATTATCAGAACCACACTCAAATGTAAGAGGATGAACATCTATATCAAATGATGCCTTGTTTTTCAAGCTAGGTAAGATAGGCACTTGATCAACTAGTGTTTTCCTTTTGGGATCAACTAAAACATTGATTTTCTCGGATAGGTTAGCTGAAGCGTCAAAAGATTTTTTTAACACTACTTTTCTTATCCATTTTAAACTAGCAAATGGGGGACAAACATAAATAAAAGGCTTTGAAGAAGTCTTAAGAAACCCGCTGACTCTGGACAAGGTTCCTAGAAACAACAGACTTCTTCTATACTTCTAATGATTCAAAAATGTGATCCTACCCCACTAGACCTTTTTTCTTATCTCAACACATGTAAAACACTAACAAAAGAATATCACATCATCAATTTTAAATTTAAAAAAAATTAAAAAAAAAGAATTTAATTCATCAATCTTCAAAAGGAAATATATTCCCTATAGTTAATTACACTCTTAAACACCTCCAAAAGATACTATCAATAAAAAATATGCTTGTATTATAGTTTGATTGATTAAGATGTATAAAAAATGATCTTAGTTTACTTAAATTAAATAAGAATTTGACATATAATAGGACATAATGGAGAAGAAGGATTCATGTAGTCGACCCCACATAATAGGATAAAGGCTTGTTATTATTATTGTTGTATAGTTTGATTGGATGAACACTAAAGAGTAGACTATGATTCAAAAATCATTATAAAATATAAACTACGCTCAAGATGAGTTAGACCATAAGGTAGAGACTGAATATCTTAATCAAGCGAATAACCATCTCTCCATATAGAAATTATAGGTGATGATGATTCATGAATTATTTTAGTCTTAACTCGACGGTGTTGTCACAATTCTATAATGCTTTGTCAACACCGCCGTTGTCGAGTCTCTAGTCATGAATGAAAAAAGTGAAGAGTTGCATTAGATAGTCAACTGCAAGCGTAAAACTTGTCGAATAATCATGACATGAATACTTTAATACATTGTGTCAATGCTAGGGCATTCCCTGAAAGCAATGCATTGTATGACCTGAATTATGAGAAGTATGCAAGGGCCGCTGCATCGGCGCCCAAGTGCAGTGTTAAATAAACAAAGGTGGGTTCACACATTATTGACGAACACGGGCAAAAAAACTAGTCCATGAATCTAAAATTAGAATAGAAACTTGAAATATAGATAGTTTACAAGTAAATTAATGGTATTAGTAGATATCACAATTCATACGAAAATAAATATCTTATGTATTTAAGAAACTAAATGGGTTGGGGAAAAGATCAAGAAGATTGATAGTTTAAGTTTTAAACATTGATATTCAAGTAGAAGTCAATACTAGAAATAATATATGTGTGATTATAAATAAGAATTTAAAAGATAATATTATGAAAATTAATAGAATTAGAGATAGAATTATAACTTTAAAGATTGTTATTGATGCTATGATTATTAATGTTATAAATGCTTATATCCCTCAAATAGGTTTGGATATATGATCAAAAGAAAAATTATAGAATTTCCTAGAAGGATTAATCAAAAGGGTGTCTATTGATGAAAGAGTATTTATTAGAGGAGATTTAAATAGACATATTGATAGAGTAGTAGAAGATTTTGAAAACTTCATTGTAACTATGAGTTTAGAATGACTGATAAAAAAAATTTGACCATATTAATTTTTTTCTCAAACTTATGATTTGATAATTACTAATAATTTATTTAAGAAAAAAGATGAGCATATTATTACTTGTAAAAATGGATATAATAAAACATAAATTAATTATTTTATAATAAGAAACATAGATCGTTTTGTAAAGTGATCCCAAGTGAAAGTTTAACTAGTCAACATCGACTTTTAATTTTGGAGATGAAGAATTGAAAGATGAAAAATAAATCAAAATATTATCTTAGGATTAGATGGGGTACTTAAAGTATATTGATAAAAATATTTTTAAGAGTAAACTACAAAATTTTAGAACTTGAGATGTTCATAAAGAAGTTAATATTATGTGAGAAAAAATAACAAGTGAGATTAAACAAATCGCTAAAAATATGCTTAGAAATCAAAAAGAAAATCTCTATTAGTAAAAACAATTGGCAGTGGAGTCAAGATATTCAAGAAATGATCAAAAATAAAAAAAATTATTATAAAAATTAATTTGGATGTAAAAGCTGGGATAATTGGAAAAGATATAAAATAGCCTGTATAAATTTTTAAAAAAAAGCAATATGTGATACAAAGAATTGAGGTTTTAATGATTTATATAATATATGATACTAAATGGGCGAAAGATGTATATCTAAGTTAGTCAAACAAAGAAAAATAAAAAGTAAAAATTTAGCTCAAGTGAAGTGCATTAAGGATGAAGATAAAAATAATTAAATAAAAATTATAAAAGAATATTCAACATAAGTGGATAGCATATTTTGATATTTTTTTGATGAAGGTTATGAAAAGACAGTTGACTTTAACAAACTTAATATCTTAAATGAAAATAAAAATTTTATTTTTACTAGCATATTAGTAAAACTAAAGTTGAAAAGGCTTTAAAGAAAATGAAATTTAAAAAAATAGTAGAACTTGATGATATTCCAATGAAGTGTAAAAATGCTTAGAAAATAAAAAAATTTCATGACTTACTAATCTTTTTAATATTATTTTAAAGATTAAGAAGATGTTAGAAAAGTAGAGAAATAGTTTGTTTGTTCCTATTTTAAAGAACAAAAGTGATGGACAAGAGTGTGCAAATTATAGAAGAATTAAGTTAATGTGTCATACATTAAAATTATAAGAGAGTAAATGAGCATAGGTTACAATGTGATATAAAAATTTCTTAAAACCAGTTTGATTTCATGCCAAGAAGGTCTATTATGAATGTTATACATTTGTTAAGAAGTTTGATGGAGAAGTATAAAGAGATTAAGGAGGATCTACATGTGTTATTTATTGATTTAGAGAAAGCATATGATAAAGTTCCAATGAAGGACTTTGGAGAGTTCTTGGAAAGAAAGAAGTTAATATTGCTTATATTCAACTCATTAAGAATACGTATATTATAGTTGTTAATTGTGTTCAAACACAAGGAGGATTGACCAAGTATTTTCCTATTTTAGTTAGATTACATCAAGGATTGGTTTTAAGCCTATATCTTTTTGCTTTAGTTATGGATGTTCTTACTAAACATTTTTTGTTGATAAGACTAAGGAGGGAGTTCAAAAGAAACTTGAACTTTGGAGATCAATCGTAGAGTCGAAAGGCTTTCATTTGAGTAGATCTAAAATCGAATACACAGAGTGTAATTTTAATTGTAGAAGATCTAGTGGTGGGATTGTGAGAATAGATGATCAAGCCATTAAAAAAAGTTACTATTTTAGATATCTCATGTCTATTGTTTAAAGTGATGGTGAAATAGATAGGGATGTTATTAGTAGAATTCAAGTTGGATGGTTAAGTGGAGGAATGCAATGCTTTATGGCTTAAAATCTTTGCTAATAAAAGAGTAGCATAATTTAAGATAAGAGTTGTAGTGATGAGGATGTTCTGATAGATGAGTGGTTATACACTTAGAGACCAAAATGTGAAATGAATATTCATGAGAAGGTTGGAGTAGGACCAATGGCAAATAATATTAGAGAGAGTCACCTTAAATGATTTGTTTACATAAAACATCAATCGTCTGATGACCTAATTAGGAGATTAGATGTATTAGATTCAACCTATATTAAAAAAAGAACAGGTAGACCTAAAAAGACTTGATTAAGAAGTATAAAAAATGACCTTATTTTATTCGAATTAAATGAGAATTTGACACTTAATAGGACACAATGAAGAAGAAGGAATCATATAGCTAACCACACATAGTGGGATAAAGGATTGTTGTTGTACAATTCTTTGTCAAAATGGTTAAGCATAGCCCACTAGTTTTGATTTAGCACAGTCTTGTCTTTTAGATTAAAACAGATGGCAATGTTCAAGTGGGCTTTGATAGTTCGCCACCGACCTCTCGATAAATGTTGAATTGAAGAGAGTGATTTAAGAATGTCGGTGTAATTTTCAGAAGGCAGGTAGAATAGTAGATAAGACACTACCCAGAGATTTCGTCCTCATTTTGTGAGGAATTTAGATTTGGTTCCAGGTTTCCTATATGTGCAAGCCCCTATAGTTAATTACCTCTTCCAATAAGTGAGAGAGAACTTTCGATTAAGGCTAATCATTGGATCGCTAAATGCATAACGTATAGTAGAAGCATGTGAAGTTTAAGATTTATATTTATGAAATTCATCATTTCAGCTTAAATCGGATGGTTGGGAGAATGATGACGTGCCCGATCTAGATCTGGGTTGGTCGTCCGGCGTGGTCCCCTCTACTTAGTTAGAGGAGATAGTCAACCGTAGAAGAATCCTTATCAACACAACACATGGTTCGTCGTCAAGAAATTCTTAGACTGGTGGTATTTGTCTAGAAGGACTTAAGTCTACCTTAGGCACGAGGATTTTTGACCTATCAAGTATACCCATGATTACAACTCAAAAGCAGAGTCATTGGGAGTATATGGCTACGATCGTTATAATATAATGGATATGAAAACCAGATCGATGACCTCATAACTTCATTTAGTCTATCGGTAGCAATGGGAGGACGTGTCACGTCCTTCGGTAAGAGATTGATTGAGTGAATATAATAGAACACTTGATTTGACATTAGCTGGAAAGAGTTTTCTTAATTTGTCCATCAAATTGGAAGGTGGATTGAGTTTTGCTTTAAGCTTTTAATAATAGGATTTCATTTAAACAGTTTTTAGATTGACACTCAATTTGAGATGATTTGATTTGAAAATTGATTAATTTGAATATGTTTAAGAACTTTAGATTATGTCAACCTGTTTAGTTGCTAACAGAGGATTAGATTTACTGTCACCTGACAGAATCAATTTCTCAGATATTTTATTGACTTAAAATTTTTATAATAAATTTTTAGATTTTGTTAACCCAGACCCTGTCCTAAGACTAAAACGGGTAGCAATCCGCTCAACATCCTCAAACACTTAAATTTAAGCATTCAACGTAGTGTTGGGGCCGACGCGAGTGTATTTAAGACTTTATGTAGTGTTTATTTCTTAATTATGAGATTAAATTCAGATTTTCATTTAATTCCAACTTAGCCTGCGCAGCCTTTTCAAACATTAAAATTTGCACTTGAAATCTCTACATGTCCGAAGCATGCAGTGTTTATAACTTAGCTAATTTCATAATTAATTAAATCATTGATTTTAAAATCATAATTAGAATGAAATTCTTTAATTTTGATTGAATCGACTATGATTTTTATAGATTTTGATTTAGTATCATCTTACTGCAAAGAGTTGCGGTCGGTGAGGATTGATGTGAGCGAAGCAAAGTCAAAAGTTAAGGATGAAGTGAGGTGTGAATGGCTCGATCCACCACTATATTCACGTCCTAATTTTGTAATTGGGTGTTGCGAAGGTTGCATTTAGGTTCTACTCTTACTTGAAAGTAGACGTTCAAATATATGTTAGATCCCATATGCTATAACCTTAAATTCAATTAAAGCCTTCTTCAATTCATTTGAATCAAGATACTACAACTAGCGAGCTTCCCAATTTGTTGTGAGTCTTATTTATATTTCTCTCATTTGATTTCAAAAAAAAAAAAAGAATTAGAACATAATTCACTTGTTAATTGGAAAGCCATTTTATAAGTCATTTTGTGAATTTTATTTGGACTTTGTTAATTTTGAAGATAAACAATAGATATATCACAAGCGCTTCAAATTCAACCTTAACTGCAACCTCCAAATGCTCTTTTAAAGGCTACATTCATGATTGATCATGAGTTGCCTAATTGAACTTGTGCTCCCTAAAGTATCTTCAAATGTGATATAGATTTTATTTTGAAACTTTCTTCATATTATTTATTTTTTTTATCCCTCCAATATGCTGCATAACTGTTTGTGTTTTAGAAGACATTTAATTCCATTGCAAATTCTATCCAAACCCCTTTGACCCTCTCATTATAATTGTAATATTTTGAAAGTCTACGATACCCTATTTATATTTCTCTTGCTTAAGAGTGAATTTTTAGTTTTGATATTAATGCTCAATTACTTAACTCAATCCCCAATATAAGTTGTAATAGGATTTGATTACTCAATTAGGAATCATTCTTATATTTATGAGTAGGTCATCACATGATGCTTATTGAAGTGCTTAGGGATTTCCTTTCATATGCTTGATTTTGAAGTACTTTAAAGAGGAGGATGGCTCAAAACTTAAGTAAGCTTCCTATTTGCTCCATTTCTCTTTTATAAGCTTCTTCCCCCCCCCCTCCCCTCCCCTTCCCTTTTTTTTTGTTTGATTCTTTTAATTTGAACTTAACTTTAGGTAGATCTCTTTGTTTAGTGCTCTTAAGTTATTTTCATCTTTTTTTCTAAGTCTAGAATTTATTCAAAATTTCAACAACATTTCGACTAGGGGGAGCGACATCTAATGGATATTGGCTTACCTGATGCCATAAGCGTCTGCGGTCTTGTAACAGATTTTTCATCTTGTCACCCTCATTATTAACGTGAACTGAGAAAAGAAACACATGTATATATCCACATTCACACATTGATCCCACATGTTCAGACTCATTTTTTCTACGCGTTACAATGATCACGAGAAGCGGGGTTGGGTATCGGGAAGAAAAGGACCGACCCTCATAAAAGCGGTGTTCTTCTCCGGTTCGGAGCAAAATTGGAAATGTAATGCATGAGTGCGGAGGAAACCGAAAGAAGAACCCTCATGTGTTCTTCTCCGGTTCTAAGAGAAAATTGGAAATGTAATCTTGGGAGTCGACGGAAAGAAGAACCATGACTGTTCTTCTCAGGTCTGAAGCAAAAAATTAATGTAATGCAGGAGAAGAAGAAGAACCCGCCTGTGTGTTCTTCTCGGTTCTGTGAAAAGATCTGATGAAATTCGGATTAGGAAAGTGGGGAAAATGAAATTTCGGATTAGCTTTGTGAGGGGAAAGAGGGAAGACATTTTCAGTTTTAACTTTTGAGGGGGAAAGAAAGAAGATGAAGAAGAGAAGAATGAGGGAGGAATAATCTGTAAATTTTGGTTTTGAGCAAGAAATGGAAGAAGAAAAGGAAAAAGAAAAGAGAAGGGAGAGGAAAAAGAAGGGAAGGAAAGAAAAAGAGGAAGGAAGAAGAAGAAAAAGCGAACTACCTTTCTCTTTTCTCGGTTTTGGAGGAGAGGGATCGGAGAGGGTTTTTCGGATGAGGGGAGGAAGAAAGATCCTTTTTTCGATTTTTTTAAAGAGAGGGGCTCTTGTATACTAGAGCTGTTACTTGTATCCAAACACAAGGAGGATTGACAAAATATTTTCCTATTTCAGTTGGATTACATCAAGGATCAGCTTTAAGCGCTTATCTTTTTACTTTAGTTATGGATGTTCTTACTAGGCATTTACGAAGATGTACCTTGGTGTATGCTTTTTCTTTGACATACTTCTTGTTGATAAGACTAGAGAGTCCAATGAAACTTGAATTATGGAGTCTAAAGGTTTTCGTTTAAGTAGATCTAAAACTGAATATATGGAGTGTAATTTTAGTTGTAGAAGTTCTAGTGGTAGTGTCGTGACATTAGGTGAACAAGTCATTAATAAGAGTGAGCGTTTCAGATATTTAGGCTTTATTGTTCAAAATGATGGTGAAATAGATGGAGATGTTACTAGTAGAATTCAAGTTGGATGGTTAAAGTGGAGGAATGCATCTGGCTTATTATGTGATAGAAAAGTTTCACTTAAACTTAAGAAAAAATTTTATAAGATGGTGGTAAGACCTGATGAGTGCGAATGTTGGCCAATAAAAGAGAAGCATAAGAAGTTAAGTGTTCTGAGATGAGGATGCTTAGGTGGATGAGTGGCTTTACTCTTAGAGATAGAATGCAAAATAGTATATTCGGAAAAAGTTGGAGTAGCTCAGGTGGTAGATAAGATTAGGGAGAGTCGCTTAGATGGTTTGGCCACATAAAGCGTCGGCAGTCAGATGACGATTAGGAGAGTAGATGTATTAGATTTGCCTTATGTTAGAAAGGTAGAGGTACTAAAAGACTTTGGTTAAGATATATAAAAAGCCAGCGTGAGGGGAGCGTCGTCTGGCGTCGGCTACATGAAGGAGAGGCGATCTTTGTCGCCGCATCTGGCCACTTGGCTGATTAGAAGGAAAGAAAAGAATCTGAGAGTCAGTCAAACAGAAGAAAAACAGCCGCCGAAGCGATTACGGCGGGAGAAAGAGAAGAGGAAGGCCTCCGTGTGATCGTGGTGAAAAGGCGACGTGTGTAGAGAGGAAAGCCTTATACGATATATAATATATATATATAAATATATATATATATATATATATATATATATATTGATTATTTATGTCATTTAGTTAACTTAGGGTTTATAATTCTAACTTAGGGTTATAGATGGTAAGAACTTTAAATTAGAATTAGGTAATAAATTAAAATTTAGTTTAAGAATCATTTTAAGATCATTTCAAGAATAAATTTAAGAAAAATAAGGAAAGGGGAGTATTAGATTTTAGGACATATAAAAGAAATGTATTTATATTATCGTTAATTAGATTAGAATCATTTGATGGGGTATGATAATCGATTAATGTTATATATTAAGTAAATTTAACACTTAATATTTTATGTTATAGGAATTGCAATTAAGGAAGGAATCATTAAAGGAAAGGAGGTTCGAGAAGCTGCAAGTTAAAAGTGAGTAATTATGTTCTACATTTATGGTAAAAATGTCTTTACTTTCCGTGATGAAATGCATGTTTAGATGATTTTGACTTTTCGACCGCCACCGCGTGATGATTTTCCCGCTTTTACATAAATGGAATAGATCGCTTCTTCATATTGGATAATGAATCTGAGATCATGCTTAGCCATTTGATAAAGCTCACCGATTCTCAAGTTAAATTAATGTTCATAGTTATATGATGTTATGTGAAGCTTTGAGTTCACCCCTATGGTACGGGACGAATGTCCGCACGCTTATGAGGAAAAGGGCCAATGAAATTGGCAAATGGTAAGGTTATACTTATCCTTTGGATAGTATGTGACTGACTTTGGTGATAAAAGTAAAGGTAAAAGTAAAAGTTCATACGCTATCGCTAAATGTTTATGAATACCCCTATGCTATCGCTAAATGTTTATGTATACCAACCTCCATATGCTAAATGTTTATGCATACTTACCTACATGATTGATTGTTCAGATTATTTTTACATGTACACAGTAAAACGCATGATACTGCTTTCTTTTTCTTGTTTACTATATAGCGAATAATTATATCAATTATGTTAGTTGTTTAATCTTTTTCGTAATAACCCAATTAAATGACCGATAGGGAAAGCTTTACGTAGAGAACCGCAGGAGATAGGTGGCGGAAATTATGTTGAGTTATGTTAAAGTGTATTTTTTTTAATCGTATAACATTTATGTATACGATTTTTAAATCATGGATCAGAAGTGGTTTTTATGATTGAAGATTGAATACAAATTTTATTTATGATTGAAAATGTTAAAATGTTTTATTTTATCCGTCCAGTCTGCTCGCGATTCCAAGCTCCGCCGTCGCGACAGACGCTTTTCCTTTCCTGTGTGCATGAAGAGGAGTGGAACGGGCGAGGAAGGCTCGGTTCGGTCGAGTGCGAGGGAGCATCGGGTTGGGTCAAGCGTGCCGTGAAGAATTAGGGTTGAACGGTTTGAGCCGAGTGAGGTGAGGGGATTTAGGTTAGGTTAAGGCTTTTAAGTATATTCCTTTATTGCTTAATCGGCTTTAATGTGAATTTTGCGCCGACGCGAGTAGATAATCAATATATATATATATATATATATATATCTATCAAGTTATTCTCGATGATCCAACGAACGGCAGAGCTTTCGACGGATGTCGCCTGCCAATCGGGTCAATTTCAACTCAAAATGTGCGGCCATCGCCACTGATATTCATGCAGATTCGTCCGAATTGAGTGCAAACAGTCTTACTTGACAGTTTTTGGCTTTTCGAAGCTAATGACGCGATCAATTTCGTGAACGGAGGTCGTTTGGTTTGGGTCGAAACCTCCTGACTTCGATATACGTGCAAGCGCGTTGACGATTTGATCGGTTGATCAACAAGTTATGCAATATTTATATTCTGACCAGTTTCGATGTTCTGAACGCGATGGCGAAGTCCGTTCATCGATCGGAGGTCATTTGGGTTGATTTTGGCGACGTCCAATGCATTTCAGCCTCGATTTGCGCATTGTCAATTCAAATCAATCTACCTTTTGCCCGACACGACCGAGAACGAGCCTCATTTGATTTTTCAATATTTCATCTAATCTAACGACGATCAATTTCATGAACGCGAGGTCTTTCGACACTATCCTTCCTCGATATGCGATCGACACGCTGATATCGCTTAATCATCGATTGCATTAGATTTTGCAATATTTATATTCTGATCAATTTTGATATTCTGAATGCGACGGTGAAGTCCATTCGTCGATCAGAAATCATTTCGACCATTTTCAATGACGTCCAGTGCATTTTGAGCCTCGATTTATGCACTGTCACTTCCGAAGTCCGTCAAATTCGACTTGTGGGCTTGACTCGACTTATGACACATATGTAGAAGTCAACAAATGTCCCCCAACAAATATGATTCGCGCATGGAGCAAGTCACGTTTGTTGAAAACGATTGACCCTTTGGGCTGACCACAGAACTTGGATCATTTCTGCTTTGATTGTACTAACTTACGAAGCATTTGACAGGATTTTTCATTAGTATGATGCCTTGTTTAGGACATACTAAATGATGGGTTTGACTGAATTGTCAGAATCGACTTGTCGGATAGATAAGAATTCTTACACCATCTACTCTCTGCTTCAATAGCTTTGCTGAAAATCTCTTTCGTTTATGTCTTTGCAAATTTGAGTTTCCTCCAACCCTAGCTTCACCCTTAGTTGGATTTGATGGAGGAATTGATTTATTTGTTTTGATGAAGGACTCCGCTAAGGAATTGGTTTATCTGTACTTGATCGGATTTGAAATTCCTTCTGTCCTAGCTTTAAGCATGGCGGACTTAATGAAGGACTGACCTTGTTTGTTCATATTGACTTGTCAGGAAGTGTATGCGCGATGAATCCTCCGCTTTGATTCATTGAAGGGTGACGTTGATGACCGAGCCTTCCGCTTATATAGGTCTATGTTGAGTTATCGCCCAAATGAGGTGTGTTTTAACATCGAATAACCACGAAATTCTTTAGTTCGGCCATCGCTTTATATGAAGTGGAATTGTTTCGATTTTGTGCATTCTCGCGTGGATTTGAGAGGAGATTGGCTTTGATATGCTTGTGCTTGATCGAGATCATTTGAGAATAAATTGAGATATCACTCGCAATATATAGATTGATTTGGGCGCCTCAATCGAGAGTTTCCTCGATTGTGATATATTGTTCAAGTAGAAAGATCTCTTGGATCTGCCGCTTGTAATCACTAAGTTGGATTTGAGATTGAGCATATCATCTTTGGAACGAGGGGCTCTCTTTCACTGACCTTTCTTACTTTGAGTGAAGAGAGCGTCGAACGCCAATTACCATTTATAGACTTGTTGAGTTCGACCTTTAAAACCCAGTCTTGATTTAAGTAGTGGTTGGTGGTTTTGTCATCAAACTAATGAACGCGGCTCTTTCTACTTGTTGAGTGAGAAAGCGCCAACTGCAATTTGGGCTTATTGAGTTCGACCTTTAACCCATCTGTCCTGACTTCAAGATGTAGAAGTTGATGTTTCTCCAACTTAATTAATTGAAGCCTCCAAAATTAGGAGTTCTTCTGACTTGATCTCTAGAATTTGGCAAATCTGTGAGATAAATTTCTTGACATTTAGGGATGTCTTTTCATGCATAAAAATAGATTCTTTTTTTTTCTTGCAAGAACGTGCAACTTAACAATAAGAATTATGAATATATTCAGGGATTTCGCCGTAAAATTGGATGTCAACTTGAATCAGAATATATTCGAAGATCTCGTCTTATAGCACGATGCCAACTCAAATAAGCTTGACATAAACTAAAAAAAAATTTCCCTCATCCTGCAGGGGGAATTCTAAAACATATTTAGAAGAACTTTTAAGATGAAAATGAGTAAATACGTCAATATTTGAATTAATATGCTCTTAAGAGGATTTTAACATGTAACATTGCTTTCATCTATGTATATGAATCTAAAATGCCCCGTGTAACGGGAATTTTCACAGAATTTTTTTTTTCATCTGAAGTGAGTATATTTATTTAGGGATCTCGGCATGAAGCGCGATGTCAACCTAAATATATATACTAAAAAAATGTCCCTATCTTGCAGGGAGATTTATTGTACTTCGAGAATGTAGTTATCATGTATAATACTTTTTTTAATAATATTGGTGGTATCTTTCATCTTTAGTCAACGATGATATGCCCTCCTTGATACACTTTTCAATGACAAAAGGACCTTCCCAATTAAGCTCAAATTTGTCACCAAATTTTTAATTGGGGATAATTGATCTTCTCAGCACCGGACCAATTCTACCTTTTGGAATGTTCGAAGTCGCACCATATGGTCAAAAGCCCTTGACATCTTTGCTCGATAAACTTTCAAATTTTGATGACCTTACAATCTAACTTCATCAAGCGCGTTGAGTTCTTCTATTCTCAGACGAGTGTTTTGATATTCAGGTAGATTGTATTGGATGACTACTCGAAGTGAAGACAACTCAACTTTGAGTGGAAGAACTACTTCAGTTCTAAATACCAATGAATAGAGAGTGGCTTTAGTCGACATCTTGTAGGTGGTTCGATACGCTCATAGTGCCTCTATTAGCTTAGTATGTCATTCTCTTTTATTTTTAGCGAGAATTTTCTTGAGCAGCTTGACTGATGTTTGTTGAAGGCCTCCGTCAAACCATTTGCTTTTGGATTGTATATTGAAGAGTATCGTCAATCAATTTTGTGTCGATCGACGAATCTAAAAATCTTTCCACTTTTGAAAGTTGTGCCATTATCAGAAATTATTCGGCGCGACACTCCAAATCTATAGACCACATGATGCGTGAAGAAATTGATCACTCGGTCAGCAGTAACTTCTTTAAATGAGGCAGCTTTAGCCCACTTAAAGAAACAATCAGTCGCTACTGAGATGAAGCGATGTTCAGCTAACTACGGTGGATCAATTGATCCAATTACATATGTACCCCAGCATTCGAATGACAAATATGCTATTGTTAGGTGTAGTGGATTTGGAAGTTGATAGATTATATTCCCATGTACTTGACATTCATGGCATCTCTTAGCATGATTTATACAATCTCTCACCATATATGGCTAAGAATAGCTCATCCTTTTGATCTTTACTGTCATCTTGAGACCTAACTGGTGTGCAACACAAAGTCCTTCATGAACTTCAACCATCACTTTGCAATCTTCATCTGCGTTTAGGCATCGTAGTCATATTTGTTCAAAGGATCTACGGTATAGAGTGTTGTTGAAAGCATAGCAACAACATTCTCTTCTTTGAGCTAGTGATTTATTATTTGGTAATTTGTCTTCTTTGAAGTAGTCGATAAAAGGTTGCCTCCAATCATATGGCTCTTCTATTATAAAAATTTCGCATTGCTTTTCTGAGGTAATATCATTCTTAGTTGTTCTTGGCATAACTTCTTGTTGATTTTGGAGAGTATGAGGAGCAACTTGAGTCGCATCCTGCTAGATCAAATTTGATAACCACTCTACCTGCGGGGATTGATAATTTGCTTGCTCTAGAACTCGTCGAGTGAATATGCCGATCATGACATAATCACAATTCATACTTGCAATTTCCTTAGCTAATTTTGCTAAGCAATCGATTTTGCTATCCTCAGATCGAGAGACTCGAGTTAGTGTGATATTTGATATATGCTTCATAAGCTCGAGAACTCGCTTGTGATAGAAAGCAAACTCAAGCTTGTTAATTCTATAGATGTCTAATACTTGATTTATAATAAGCTTGGAATCACCAAAATTATGCAAGTTTTGAATGTCTATGAAAATAGCTTCTTCAAGACAATGCTTCATACCATTATTGCTTTAAAGTTTATATGATCGTCTCATTATCCTTCCTTCCGATGTTATGAATGAAGACAATGTCGATTCCTGCTCTTACCTTTGGGAAATTTAGAGGTTTAACTTGTTTGATCGATGAGGCTCCATTAAAGTACAATTCTCAAATTTATGATTTTTTACTTTCATGGATGAGCATAATTTGCTCATCGGGCAAATCATCGTTAAGGGAAGAGTCTACAGGGATGTGATGTGCAGCAAGAAAATCTGCTAAGACTTGTCCCTTTACTGCTTTCTGTCGAATGTATGTAATATCAAATTGTAAAAGCAATGCTGCCCATTTACGAAACGACCTGTCAATGCTGGTCTTGTCATCAAGTACTTTAGCGGATCGATTCTTGAGATGAAGGTAATCTTGTGAGATAACATATAGTGATAGAGCTTTTGACGAAAGATGTCAAATAGTTTCTATCTGAGAATATCTCATTTCTGCTTTAATCTAATCGATATAATAAATAACATTCTCTTTGTTTTCTTTATTGTGTTGTGTCAATAATACTCCAAAGGACTCTTCTAATGCAGCTGTATATAAAATGAGAGCTTCCTAGGAGTAGGTGCTGCAAAGATTCGTGGATTTAACAGGTAGCTTTTAATGCTATTGAAGGCTTCCTGACACTCTTTGTCTCATTTGAATGGAGCATCTTTCTTCATCAACTTTGCAAATGGTTGACGGCGTCCTGATAGGTTTGATATAAATCGTCGGATGAATGTAAATTATCTTTATAAAGAACGAAGCTATCGTAAACTCTTCGGCGGATGTATCTCTACAATTGCCTTGATTTTAGCGGGATCAATTTCAATTCCTCTGTGACGTACAATGTACCCAAGAAATTTTCTGGAGGATTCCCAAATGCACATTTTAGAAGATTCATCTTGAGATCATATTTCCTGATTCTTTCCAATACAATTCTCAAGTCTTCAAAATGGTTTTCGCAACTTAAGCTTTTCACAACCAAATCATCAACATAACATTTCACCTTCTGATGAATCAACTCATCAAAAATATGCGTCATGGCTCTTTGGTATGTAGCTCCAGTATTTTTCAAGTCAAAAGGCATGACTATGTAGCAATAGATGTCAATTAGCGTCCTAAATGATGTGTGCTTCTCATCTTCAGGCATTATCTTGATTTGATTATATTCCGATGATCCGTCTATGAATGAGAACATATCATAGTTAGAAGTGTTATCCACTAGTAGTTCTGATATTGGAAGTAGAAAGTCATCTTTTGGGCACGCCTTATTTAGATCCCGGATGTTAATGCAAAGACGAATTTGACCGTTCTTTTTCCCAACTGGGACAATGTTAGCTTTCTAGTCTGCGTACTTCTCATCCTGGATGAAGCCTGCTTCGATCAGCTTCTTAGTTTCTGCAATTACCTATTCTTCAATCTTCAATCTCATTCGTCTAGGAGCTTCTTTAACAGGCGTTGTATCTGGTTTAATAGCTAGTTTATGAACTGCTACATCAAGGGATAAGTCTGACATTTCAGAATATGTCCAAAAAAGCCACCAATTCATAAAGCAAGATTTTAGCTCTTCAACTTTCTCATCAAGTCGGCACCGAAAAAGTTGAGGGATCATCCTCACCTGTTGATTTCTTTAAGTTCATCCATAGTAGCTATTTGTCTACCATCTTCGAGTTCTTTAGGTGCGGGTTTAGCTTCTACTTCTTCATCATTTTTAAGAAGAATTACATGAGAATCATCTTCTTCGTCACTATGAGTTTTTATCTCAGCTTCTATTATATTATAACAAGCTCTATTTTGATGAGATCTGTGGATAAACCCCAGACCTTTAGTGATAAACGTATCACTTCTTCACGATGTTTGGGGACTTCTTTGGCTCCACATCTTGTTAAATTGAGTTCTATGTTTAATAGTTCCAAAATGAATTCCAAGCATATACATCATTCTTCGCAATTTCTGTGGATAGTATATTGGTATTCTTGTTGGCACTATCTCATCATAATTTTCATATCAATGTGAATATCAGGTGAGACTCTTCAGATTTGTATAATAGAGTTCTTGTTCCCCCACTCTCGCTCAACGACGACACATAAAATGTTATCCATTCTTCAATATTATGAACCTCCAGTAGAGTAATTTCTTGAAGCACTGTTGAGGGATGGGTATAATTTTGAGTGAGTCATCTGACTCTGTCAAGTGAGCTATCCTCCTTGAGGCAATCATCTGAACTCTATTTCCATAAATAAATTCAAAATCATAGTCTGAATCAGAATCACTTATTTCATATTTTGCCTTTCTTGAAAGCTTATAAGTTCCCTTAGGTTTACAGGAATATCTTCTCCTTCTATGTCACTTCCCAAATGAAGAATTGATTTTCTTGATTTAGATGCATAATCAAATGCTTTAGGGAGAGTTGGCATTATCTTCTTTCTTCCTCTTTGCTTCTACTCTTTCACTTTGTGAAATTATTTTTTAATTCCTGAAGTGGATGCTACGCTTCAAGAGACTTTGTTAGCTTAGGCTCTTTAGGAATAAAATATTTTGCATCTTTATAAATCTTTGCTTCATTGACGGAGAATGGTTGTAGGTTACCAGGAATTCTAAATTCTTCTCCTTCTTTTAGATACTTCATACATTGATGCATAGTTAATGGGACCATGCCATACTCATGCAGCCATAGTCGGTCCAAGAGAGCTCTAAATGATGTATCAACATTGATTACATGAAACTTCATTTCTGTATATAAATCCTTGAACTTGAGCAGGAGAATAAAAGAGCTCAGAATTTTCTGCCCCTTCTCATTGAAACTATGAACCATCAACTTGTCTCTCCCAGAATGTTAGATATCAAGTGATAATCTTTTTAATACTTTCAGACTCATAAGATTGATAGAAGAACTTGGATCAATCAATATTCAGCTGATCAAGATGTCATCACTTTCTTCGATAACATTTAGAAGACGGTTGGGATCTGTCGTTTCCAACATAAGATCTTCTTCAGAAAATGTGATTACTGGGATATCTTGAGCTTGCAATGCTTCGGTCATGCATTTCTCAGCAAAGTAAGCTTCATAACTTTCCGGATTTTTGAGAGCCTGTATCAAAATTTCTCGAAGATCTTTTGACATCAAGAGAGTCTCGTACACACTCAGTTGTGCAGGGATCTTTCTCAGATGTGATAGAATATTATAATCTATCATTTCGCTTGATTTAGACTTTAGTTTAGGATTTTTGGGAATGATATCTTCGTTGACTTCAATTTATTTGCCTTTATCTTTATTTATACTTCCCTTCTTTGATGAAGGTGGTAGGACTTAACCGCTTCTCAACTGAACTTGAATCATCTTATTTTGCTCAGATTCTTCTAAATAGATAATTTCTTCAAATTCTCTTCTTATTTTAGAAGATTGGACAAAAAAGCTAAACTTATTTTTCAATGTCATACGTTTCATACGTGATAATATCGATGAGTCTGACTCTTCTTCGTCGAGAAAACATAAATCTTCATCTGAATTGTTATTATTTTGTTGAGTCATTAAACAAAATTCAGACGTTAACTCCTTAAGCTCTTATTACTTTCCTGATAAAAATTTTGACGGGTTGGTCGAGTCTGTCTGACTTCCCTTGTCATTTTGGAGTAATTGATGCTGAGGAACATCTAACATCATGCGGATGATTCGGCATGTCTTTACTGGACAAGATTCACCATTATCTTCTTCATTTGATTCAACAATGCGAAGTTTGGGCATGAAGTCTGTAAGCTTAAATGGTTGTCTTGCCGGCTGGTGATACTCTTCTAAATTGTTAATGATCTTTCGAGTTGTAGTTCTTTTCTTGATATTCTTTTTCTTAGCCAGCTTCTTTGATTTATGGCGCTTGCATTTAGTAGACTGTTTCTCATGCTGTAAAGAAATAGCCTTATCAGAATGCTGCTGAGAAGCCCAAATACTTGGTCCAGGCATCTCTTTTAAATCCAATAGAGGTACAAGTGGTGACTTCCACTTAACACTGTGGACGATTTTAGTCGCTCAAAGATTTTCACAATCATTTGAGACTATCGCTTTCTATTCTTCACGAATTGATTTCTCCTTCTTTTTGTCTTTGTTGGATGATACGGAAGAAGACGTAATCATTCTTGTAGATTCTCTTTTAGGGTTGACTAGAACACTATCAAATAGTATAAATTCACCTCGTTGATATTTCCTTTCTAGCCAATCTTTGAAAACATAATAATCTTAAATGGGATCGATCATCCGATAGAGCGATGATGATTTTGATTTGATCGCCTTATTCATCCTTTTAATTTATGGTAATTATAGGTCAGCTTTGACTGTTTGTCGAAACAATTTAACCACACTGTCTCTTTTAAAGGAATAATATTTATTCATCTTTTCCTTAAGAGATGGCTGCATTCGCTCATCATCTCTTCTTTCTTATTTTGGACGCTTCCCACTATTTAGAAAAGTCCGAGGTCTGTCATTGCCTCCTAATACCAACTTTGACTGTGGATTAGAATAGACAGGCTTCTTTTCCTTATCATCGTTGTACATCGGCTATTTTCCTTTATCCACATTATATATCACCCGCTTTTCACCATTTCTATAGAAGAAAAGATGAATGTCATTTTTCTTGAGTCCGGTTTGTTTCTCTTTATATCGATGACTTGACTTAGATTCAACTTTTCAAATTTAGCCACCCTATCGAGCAAGTCCTGGAATGTTACAATCGACGACATACATAAAAATGGTATCATTTTATCATCCATATTGCTCATTAATAATTGGATCGCATGTTCCTTTTCTATTTGTTGCTCACACTTCATACTTAGATTATGCCAACAACTTATAAATTTTATCACTGATTCGTCTTTTCTTCTTTTCAATAAGGCAAGGTCAGCGATTGTTATTTTCTCAGTTGCACTAGCGAATCTTTTCATGAATATCGTCTCTAATTCAACAAAAGTTTTAACTGAATTATTCGACAATTCTGCATACCATTCGAAAGCAGCTGAAGTCAGGCTACTAACGAACTGACGGAAAAACAATGTGTTATTCCCTCCTATGTTACCGCAAGTGGCCTTAAATTGGGCTAGATATTGCTTTGGATTACTAAGCCCACTAAAATTTCCGGGCACGGCACTGAGTAACCTTTTGCGTACGACACTTGATCATATTCAGCTGGGTAAGGGTAACCCTTACTCACCAGTTTTTCAGTCTGACTATGATTGTCTTTATCTTTTCATTGATTATCGTTTCCAGCTGAGCAGCTATTACCGCTCTAAGTGTGTTATCCAGATTTTGAATTATCGGGTGAAGAGGTGTTTGGTTAACTTCATTCCTCGCTTCAGGTGTAGCATGTATTGTAGGAGCTTGAGGTACTAGAGCGACTGGTGGTATAGAAATTGTATTATTAGCTATCTATTAATTAGCATACAAGACAAATGATGTATTTGATGTGATATTCTTCTACAACAACTCCATCGTGATGTTCATTTGTATCATCATATCATTTATCTTGGTACCAAGCTGTGCAATCTCCTTGTCTTTGACATCCATTTGACGCTGCATTTCTCTTTGCTCTTTAAGAGTCGTCATGGCGTTAACAAGTACAAACTCTTCCACTTCCTCTATTTCTTACTGTTGTTCTGCTCCCTGCTTATTTCCAGGGGAAGAACTTAACTGTTCTTCTCCTTGTGCATTTGCAGAGATAGCTCCTGCTGGAGCTGTACGATGACACTGAGTATAAAAGCGTGTATCAGACTAATCATTTTCTGGTTCAACCATATAGACAACTTCAACACCCATTAGCTCTTTCTCATTCTGATCTTCTTCTTCTTCTTTTTCTTCTTCAGCAGAGATTGAAGATCCATCTTCTATTTGGTTCTATGAAGACTCCTCTTCATAAATATCGAATCCAGGTTCAGGTTCCCTGAGTTCGTATTGCTGCTGATGGTGCTGAGCGGAAAGTTCATTTATATCTCTAACCATATAGACAACTTCCACTTCCTTAGTATCCTCTTTATTATTTTCTTCTTGCACACGAATTTCCGATCGATGTTTCCAGTGGATCTCTGGTTTAATGTGCGAAACAAATACTTTTTCTATTAAAGGACTGCGATCAAAGTCAACCTTCTCTTGTGGGGGGGTGAACCTTATCGATGATGGGATCCCCTAGAGGATTTTCCAAGGTGTCGACCATCATGTCTTTTATCAATGATATCCCTTCTTTTGGGTATCCACTTCTGATGAGTTATTTTAGAGGCAGATTTCTAAATATATGTATCAGATGTCACACCTTTTCCATTCTTCAGGACTTCATTACAGGGCTTTGACCTCCATATTTGCTTATCCTCACGGACCTTTTGGCAATTTAACACGCCGTCCAAGTGTCCGATGCTCATCATGCAAGCATACTTATTATAACCTGTTACCATAAGAGATGGCAACCTCCTTGGTGGAGCTTCAGTATTTTCCATCACCACAGGCCTCTAAAATCTTCTTTTCATTAAGCCTCTATCCTTGACTACTTTGAGAACTTTATGTGTCCCGCACAATGTTTCGTGCCTCTCCTGGTGTACTGACGTGGTTGGTAATGATTGTTTTACTCACCAAGATTATTCTTTACCCACTTTAGGTTGTCAAAGTTATTGTGAATAGAATATGCTTTTGCGACAAGATCGCTTTCTCACAGTCGTTCAAAAGGGATCAGCCTCAACTCAATGTTTCTCCTTCTTCTGTCTCTAGTTAATTTGCTCGATGAGAAAACTTCATGATCATGCTTTCCGTACAAAGGTTCAATCGACGCAAAGAAATGTACATGAGACATTAAAGACATAGTTTGCCCATCGACGTTCTTTTCATGGGGCTTGGGATTAGCCTTTAAAACCAAGTTCTCGGTAACTCCTCGACGCGATTTATTGAACCGATTGACTAACACACAAGTAGAGCTAGAATTGAGGCCTTCCAACATGACCTCGGACGAGTGTATCACGAGTAGGTACTTCAGGAGTTGCAGCTACGATAGCTGAGAAATTCAAGCTACCAAATAGAATGGTAGCCCCAAGATCTCATGTGTTAATGACGGTGTTGGCTAGGCAAATGTTTGCATCACACCCTAGCCGAACAGTGAAAGGAGTGCTTTGTAGATCCATTCTACAAAAATAAAAAATGGGGATTACTAATTAGCAATTATTATTTTACCCCATACTTTCAAGATGCAGAGGTACCACAGAACAAATAATAGTGTAATAAAGATATACTTTACGAAATGGATCATTCTATATAGAGCCTAATATTGAATTTATTACACGCTTAAATCACCAATTTTTTGTTTTGAATTTTCAAAAATTTTATTGCTACTATAGCACATATATGACTAGCCAAAGATGAAAAGAGAATCTTGTCCCAAAATCAGGTTCAAAATTCATCACCTCTCACAAATGTTGAATTGAAGAGAGTGATTTAAGAATGTCGATGTAATTTTCAAAAGGCGATGAAATAGTAGAGACACTACCAGATTTCGCCCTCATTTTGAGACTTTAGATTTGTGTTTCTTCTTACAAAGCCCCTATAGTTAATTACCTCCCAATAAGTGAGAGAGAACTTTCAATTAAAGCTCCGTTGGATCGCTAAATGCATAGATATAAGAAGAAGATGTGGAGTTTAAGATTTATATTTATGAAATTCATCATTTCATTTTAAACCGATGGTTGGGGAATGATGACGCGTCATCTAGATCACATGGTTTCATCCCGCCGTGAATTCCCTAATCTACTTAGTTAGAAACCAACCCGATGAATGATCCTTATCGCGAATATGTTACGCCGCCCAAGAAATCCTTGTAGACTGGTGTTTGTCTAAGAAGACAGCTTAAGTCTACTCACGACAAAGGATTTTTTGTCCTATCAAGTATACCCTGTGATTCACAACTCAAAGGGCAGAGCCATTGGGGAGCATACGGGCTACGGTCATGATCGTAATATAATAGAGCCTAACTAGCCAAACCACCCGATCAGAGAATTCTGGTCGTAACCACTTCATTTGTGGAGCCTATCGGCCAAGTCACGCAGTCAGAGGACACGGGTCACGTCCTTACTAGCAAGAGATTGATTAAAAGCGAACATAGTAGAACACTTGATTTGACATTGGCTCGTTTTTTGAGCTAGAATTTTCTTAATTTATCTCCCCTAACAAACAGTTGCGGAAAATGGATTGAATTTTACTTTAAACTTTTAATGATAAGATTTCATTTAAATAATTTTTAGATTGACACTCAATTTGAGTTGATTTGATTTGAAAAATTGATCAATTTGAATATGTTTAAGAGTTTTAGATCCTCCAACTCGCTGTACTAATGATGATTAGATTTATCACACCTAACGTAATCGCCGATATTTCACCGACATGAAATTTTTATAATAGATTTTAGTTAACCTGCATCACCCCAAGACTAAACCAAGTAGCAATTCGCACATCATCCTCAGACACTTGAATTTAAATATTCAGCATATTGTCAGGGACCATGCGGGTGTATTTAAGACTTTATGTAATATTTAATTCTTAATTATAAGATTGATTTCAGATTTTCATTTAATTCCAACTTAGCCTGTGCAGCCTTTTCAGATATTAAAATTTACAATTAAAATATCTATGTCCGAGCACATGCAGGTGTTTATATCTTAGCTAATTTCATCTAATTAATTAAATCATTGATGTTAAAAATCATAATTAGAATTAAATTCCTTAATTTTTTATTGAAGGAAGCCCTATGATTTTTATAGATTTTGATTTAAGATCGCCTTGCTCATTGCATAAAGAGTTAGATCCGGCGATGATGACTAAAAGCGTAAGCAAAGTCAAAAGATAATGACGAAGTAAGGTGTGAGCGGCTCGATGCACCACAATATTCACGTCCTAATTTTATAATTAGGTGTTGCGAATGTTGCATTTGGGTTTTACTCTTCCTTCAAAGTAGACGTTCAAAAATATGTTAGATCTCATATGCTACAACCTTAAATTCAATTGAAGCCTTCTTCAATTTATTTGAATCAAGATACTACAATTGGCGAGCTTCCCAATTTGTTGTGAGCCTTATTTATATTTCTCCCATTTGATTTCAAAAAAAAAAATGAATTAGAACATAATTCACTTGTTAATTGGAAAGCCACTTTATAAGTCATTTTGTGGATTTCATTTGGACTTCGTTAATTTTGAAGACAAGCAATAGATATATCATAAGCGCTTCAAATTCAACCTTAATGCAAGCTCCAAATGCTCTTTTAAAAGCTACATTCATGGTTGATCATGAGTTGCCTAATTGAACTTGTGCTCCCTAAAGAATATTCAAAAGTGATATAGATTTTATTTTGAAGCTTTATTCATATTATTTTTTTTTATCCCTCCAATATGCTGCATAACTGTTTGTGTTTTAGAAAACATTTAATTCCATTACAAATTCTATCCAAACCCCTTTGACCATCTCATTCTTATTGTAATTTGAAAGTCTACGATACCCTATTTATATTCCTCTTGCTTAAGAGTGAATTTTTAGTCTTGATATTAATGCTCAATTACTTAACTCAATCCCTAATATAGGTTGTAATAGGATTTGATTACTCAATTAGGAATCATTCTTATATTTATGAGTAGGTCATCACATGATGCTTATTGAAGTGCATAGGAATTTCCTTTCATATGCTTGATTTTGAAATACTTTAAAGAGGAGGAGAGCTCAAAACTTCAGTAAGCTTCCTATTTGCTCTTATTTTTTTAAAAGCTTATTTCCCCTTTTTTTTTGTATTTGATTCTTTTAATCTGAACTTAGCTTTAGGTAGGTCTTTTTGTTTAGCGCTCTTAAGCTATTTTCTTCTTTTTTTTCTAAGTCTAGAATTTATTCAAAATTTTGGCACATTGCTCGGGAGTTTACATCCAACGATGTCGGTTATTCTTGACACCTCATGAAGCGAGCGGTGTCTTCATGACACCAAACCAATTTTTCATCTCGTCGCGCCCTCATTAACACTACGAGGCCTTCAAACCTGCAAAGAAACACAAATATGTATATATTCACATTCACACATTGATCCCACATGTTCTGACTCGTTTTTCTGCGCGTTGCAATGATCGGCAAGGAAACGGAGTTGGGTATGCCGGAAACCAAGAGAAGGACCAGCCTCATGATGGTGTTCTTCTCCGATTGCGGCGAAGCGAAAATTAGAAATGTAATGCAATGAGTGCAACGCCGGAAATTGAAAGAAAAACCCGCCTCGTGACGGTGTTTTTCTCCGGTTGCGGCGAAGCGAAAATTGGAAATGTAATGTCAGGAGTCCGACGCTGGAAACCGAAAGAAAAACCTGCCTCATGATGGTGTTCTTCTCCGGTTGCGGCGAAGAAAAAATTGAAAATGTAATACAAGGAGGGTGACGCCGGAAACCGAAAGAAGAACCCGCCTCATGACGGTGTTCTTCTCTGGTTGTGACGAAGGAGATTGCGGCGAAATTTGAATTAAGGAAATGGGGGAAACTGGAATTTCGGATTAGCTTTGTGAGGGGAAAGAGGGAAGATGTTTTTGATTTTGACTTTTGAGGGGGAAAGAAAGAAGATGAAGAAGGGAAGAAAAAGGAGGGAGGAATAATCTATAAATTTCAGTTTTTAGCAAGATATGAAAGAAGAAAAGGAAAAAAAAAGAGAAGGGAGAGGAAGAAAGGAAGGAAAGAAAAAAAGGAAGGAAAAAGAAGAAAAAGCAAACTACCATTCTCTTTTCTCGATTTTGGAGGAGGAGAGGGATCGGAGAGGGTTTTTCGGATGATGGGAGGAAGAAAGATCCTTTTTTCAGTTTTTTGAGAGAGAGGGCTCTGTGGTATGAAAAGAAGAAAGGAACGGTTGGTTGCATGGGGAGAGAAACGAACCGGGAGGCCACGCTGAGGGGGAGATGTGCCCCGTTGGCTCAGCGTGAAGGGGAGGCCGAGGCCGGTTTTCCCGCGTGAAGAGCGGATCTGCAGGAAGGCTCGATCGGTCACGTGAGGGAGAACCGAGTCAGCGCGTGAAGAATTATGAACGGTTTGGAGTGAGGTGAGGGGATTTAGTTAGCAGGCTTTTAAGTATATTCATTTATTGCTTAATCGGCTTTAATGTGAATTTTATGCCGACACGAGTAGATAATCAATATATATATATCAATTCAGGTTTATTCTGATGTTCCGAACGCAACGGCGTAGTCCGTTTCGCGATAGGAGGTCTTTTGGCTCAAGTCGGTGTCAAATTGGGTCAATTTCAACTCAAAATGCCGCCGCTGACCGCCGATATTCGCGACTCGTCCAAGCTTTTGGCATTTCAAGTTAATGGTGCGATCAAGCGAACGTGTTGGTTTGCGTTCGACCTCTCAACCTTGATATGTGTGCAGGCGTGTTGATGATTTGATTGCTTAATCGGTTGATCAACAAGTTGTGCAATATTTATATTCTGACCAGTTTCGACGTTCTGAACGCGATGGAAAAGTCCATTCATCAATCGGAGGTCATTTGGGTTGATTTTGGTAACGTTCAGTGCATTTCAGTCTCGATTTGCGTGTTGTCACTTAAAATCATTCGACATTTGCCCAGATTCGTCCGAATTGGGTGCAGACAGTCTCATTTGATAATTTTCGATGTTTCGAAGCTAACGACGCGATCAATTTCATGAATGGAGGCCGTTCGAACACCGTCGCAGCTTCCCTTCCCCGATATGCGCGTTGGCACGTTAATAGCTCGATCGCTTAATCGATTGATTGTTAGATTTTGAAATATTTATATTCTGATCAATTTCAACGTTTTGAATGCGACGACGAAGTCCGTTCGTCGATCGGAGGTCGTTTCGATCATTTTCGGTGACGTCCAGTGCATTTTGAGCCTCAATTTATGCCCTGTCGCTCCCGAAGTCCGTCGAATTCGACTTGTGGGCTGACTCGACTTATGACACATATGTGGAGGTCAACAGTTCAAACAAGAATTTTATATTTTGATCCTCGTGATGGTGGCAGCATGGCCCATATTATATTGACATAGAAATTTAAGTGAATGCTCTTATATGAAGTATTGGATGCAAGAACAAATCCAATAATGCTTGCATATGCTCTGTGTTAAAGGGAAAGAGAGAAGCTTCCATTTGAATCCCTTTAGTTGTCTTTGTTAAAATGCTAGCAATGACTTTTCAGTATCATACCTAGTGTCATTTTCTGTAATAATATCATATTTATAACTTGAAATTGGCTATGTCATCACCTAAACATTAAAACCAATGCATCCAAGTAAAGTCAATCTAATAAGTAGATGGTAAATTACCGTATCTAGGGAGACAACTATCTTCATAATGATTATAATCGAGAGAAAGATGATTTATGGTTTTCCCTAAAATTCGTATAGGTGTTTATTCCAACATCTCTCAATTCCATCCTTCTCTGATTTGAGGTGGATGATACCTAGAATTGGTATAGGAAAAACATGATTTAAGAGCTTAAAGCATGATAGGATCCCAGGATGAATGATTCCTGGCTTTTGTCATTGGTTCTCATATAGATGAAGACTGTGTGTTGTTAAAAGCTAGGTTTTTGGGATGCATATCTGTTGTTTAACTTTCAAGGGGTTAATGGCATAGTTTTCATCTCCTTAAATCATGCATTAATATTTGAAAATGGATAATGTACACAATTCAAGTCAACAAAAAGGCAAAAAAGTCTGGTGCTTTTTTCCTTATCTATCATATTTATAGTTATTTAAGAGCATTCTACCTAATCGTGAAATCCAAATAAGGGTCTATTTTACCAGCTACTGCCTGATACTATAAAAAAAGGTAGGCTTCATTGGAAATGTAAGGAGCAACCTAGCTGACAAGAAAAGGGCTAGAGCAAAAAGCAAATGGATGAAGCAACGTTGTGAAACTAGCACTTAACTTTGCCGATAAAAGAAATTTGATCCAAAAGGAAAGAAACGTTTCAGTAGTGTATAGGTTTATAGGGTCTATTGTTTTTTAAATAGTTAGTTTCCCTCCTGTTCTAAGAAATTGTGGTACGTATATGTGCTAGATACATTACCCAACACCATTATAAAATCAATGACAATAAATCAAGCAGAAATTGAGAAATATATATAAAAAAAAAGCCCATAAGTTTGCGTACCCTTCAAACTATCTTCAATCTTATCCACTATTATTATCTTGCACCTTCCCGATGGCAGTTATATTGTTCCTTACAACATCAATCCCCCTACATGCACAAAATGATCCAAAAAAGTGATAGCTCAGAATAATCACGTAAAAAAACAACAACACAAAAAAAAGATCCAAATCCAAAAATGCATTTCACCATGTCGTGAAACCACCTCCTAGCAATGAGGCCTTAATAGCTCTTAGGCAAGGACAAACATAATCGTCCTCTTCCTGATCCAAGCAACGCACTGAGGATTCCGTTGTGATCCCACTGAAATCTACAAACTAAAGTGACAGAAAAAAAAAAAAAAAAACCCTCATTGTGAGTCCCGATTCTTTTTCTGGTTCCTCTACAAGAACTATTAATGTTAGGGTAAGATGATTTCAGTCACGTATTCATCTCGAGAAATTATCAAGCGGCGGAGTCCGTCTAGCTGTCGCCGACCACATCCACAACTTCAATGCGGAAGCACGTCCGAACATATTGAATCTGGCAACAGAAGCTCGAATTGTGAGAAGGAGGACAAGCGAGGAATCTACTATAATTCAAAGGAGGTATATAGGTGGCACGACTGGGTTGGTGGTGGAATCAAGATGCTAGTTTTGAGGGCAGGTGTCAATACTGTGAAGCTTTAAAAGACTAGATATTTTGTTGAGCTAATATATTATAAGCTAAATTTTATTATATTTTCAATCATGTTAAAACTTAGAGTATGACATGATAACCTAAGGAATATCAAATATTATTATTAAAAAATTTCATACTCATCAATGCCCTCATTTTAGCTAAAGAGCATTACTTTAATGCATTTTAATTGTCATAATACTCAACTAAAGTCTCTCATCTTGACACATAATCTTAACATTTATTTGATATTTCATTAATGTATGATGATTAGTTTTTCTTTTGTGTTCAATTATTTAGTCTAAATGTTGCCCTCTAAGTTTAATACATTTAAAAAAAAATTGTGTTTTGATATGACTCTTTTTTATGCCAAATATTAGACTAGTCTAGTCTCTCATAAAAAGAACAAAAAAAATCTAGCTGAATCTTTTGCAAATATCTCATAAAAATGATTTTTTATATTTCACTCTTCTAGACAAATCCACTTGGTGCAATTAGGTAGCTATTATGAATTGTGTTAGGTAGCTTCCTTTTTCAAAATCATAAAATCCATCACAAGACTTTTTTGAAAAAAAAAAGTCAAAGGTCATTGAAGTTAGTTGTTGGACACACTTTAGGTTGGATTTGTGGCTTTTTTTTATTTAAAGACCTCTCTCTCTCTCTCTCTCTCTCTCTCTCTCTCACACACACACACACACACACACACCACACACACAAACACACACACACACACACCACTTTCTTTCCCACTAGCAAAGCCATTGGAACCTTATTTATGAGGAATTGATCAACGACATCAACAGAGTGCAGAGGACCAATGGCGGTGAATATCTTTAAATTCATATGTATGACTTGTCATCTTTAGGCTTTTGCCAAGGGGGCCCTTCACTCAATGGTCATTCTTTTGTGTCACCTTGTGATAATAAAAAGTGTAGGCAATCCTCACAATACATTAGTATTATTTACAAGTACAATTTTACACATTATATTTATGGAAGTTATTATCGCTAAGTATATGAGATTAGAGAATATATAACCTCGTAGGTACAACGTTACCTCCTTCTCATCATTGTTTCTCTTTCTATCAATTTGAAATAATCATTCATCTTTTCTTGAGATGGCTTATCACTATCTCATTGTGAGACAACCTGATGTCTCACTTTAAGAGGGCATGTCTCAGTCACATTTTTAATATGCCCCATTTTATTACGCCAATTTGAAATATTTCCGTCTCATTTTGAGGCACCCCTTCATCTCGCCTTGAGATGGTTGGTCATCTTGTTGCGATAACATGATATTTGATATTTTAGGTGCATCTTGCCTTTCTATTGCTTTCAAATCAGAAATGATTGACAATTTATTACACATTATAATCTAAATCATCTAGTTGATCCCAATCTAATCAATCACTTCATGGGTCCAAAATAACTAACTTACTACCTCCCATAAGCACAACCAAGATGTCACTCCTATTCGTTAATGCAGAAGTTTTACCCCTCGAAATAACTATTGTTGACTCTTTCATGTGAGTTGTCCTAATAGTGATTTGGCAGGCAAACTAAAACTAATTAAATTCTTTTTATGTGATAAATTTATGCTAAAAAAGTTATTTTTTTGATATATTTTTGAAGAATTTATTTTTGTCATAAATTAGGATAAAATTTCGACATATTATTAAAAAATAATGACAAATGTAAATCCATCAATGCTCTTGTAACTAATAATAAATTTTTTTAAAAAAATTAAAATATCGAGATACTTTATTTTAAAATTATAGAAAATATTTTTATAGATGTTCTATATTTTTAAATATATTTTTCTTTGACTTGCTATCATTATTATATAATTTATATGTCATACATTCTATGTACTAATGAAAAAAATAATTAAATAACTAAATCATATATCAAATATGTAAAAATAATATCAGGATAATTAAATAACTATATTATATTATATAAATATAGGATTATTTGAACTTAAATTAAATAAATTTATGATCAAAACTAATATTTTAATATCACTAGCCAGAAATATAAATGTAAAAAAAAAAAAAAAAAAATTCAATTAGGTTAGGCTTCACAATTTTTCTCTTTTCAAATTTCCTTGAGAAAAAATCATGTAATATGTGAGATTTATTTCTAATGCTATAATGATAACTTACCTATCTCTATACAATAAGTATAATATTAAGAGATTAATTAATATTTATTTCTTTTGATATTTTTTACAGCAATACGTAACTGAACGAAGTACAACAGATTACATTATTTTAATATATTTATCATTTTAAAATTTAATTGTTTGTCAAAATTACATAATTTAATATAATTTATATAATAACATGTCTCAAATTTTAAATTCATTTTAATTAAAGTCTCATCCTTTGCACATGAACTGCACATGTGGCACGTAAATTTGAAGTATTGTTTAATATTTTATATAATATAATGTTATATTTTACTGATTTATAATATTTGATTTGACGTTATTTTTATATTAAGATAATTTAAATAATATTATTAATTATTTAAGTAATTTAAGCAGCTGTCAAATGGGCAAGGCACTAGAACTCCCATCGTTGGATTTTTGTACAAATTAATTATTAAATTAAAATAATTATGATTAAACTTGTTTATTGTATAAATTTTTTTCTTCAAATTAGTTGATATTTAATTTATCCTTATTTTGATGAATTTTAAAAACAAAATATTATTTAAATAATTTTGAGTCAAAAGAGATCCGGTTCATGCTAAAATATTTATAATAATAATAATAATAATAATAATAATAATAATAATAATAATAATAATAATAATAATAAAAAGAGAGGAGTTTAAAGTCATAAGTTTGTATGAAGATAAAGCCTATGTGCACACAAAAGAGGTTGCAAGAGATAATAAATCCTGAAAAAGGGCAAAAACTTGGAACTTAGTTTAATTAAAATAATCTATTATATGAGAGATTATAGAAATATATCCTTCTCCTTAATTGAGAAAATGAGATTACAAAGTTGAGAGCAGTAACTTAGTCTTTTGTGATTGATTAATTAATCAATATTATTTGAGCAATAACGATCAGTGAAAATAATTGAAAACAACAGTGAGGTAATGGTGATAAGGCAAAACCACAATTATGAGATAACAATCAAGAAAAAGCAATCATTAATAGTGATTATTGCTATCAATTGTTGGATAAGGTTTTAAAATTTTATAAATCATTGAACTTTTTTTTAATTCAAGCGTCTTTATGTAGAGAATGGAGTTTCCTTATATATATATATATATAGCGATACTTTAGCTAATTTAGCTAAAATTTAAGAACAATCCATCACATCATTCATGCCAATTTCTTTGATTATAGACTATTTTTTTAAAAAAGTTTAAGTGTCTTAATGATATTTAAATTGAGGGATCTTAAGTTCATTAAATTCTACTTGTTTAATAGTTTATTTTGACATGCAAAAATTAAAAATTAATAAATTCTTGAATTAATTTCATAAATTTTTTAGCTTTGCATCAAATGCTTTATTTGAATTTATTTAGACTTAGATCAAAACAAGTTAAGTATAAGAATAATAATATCAAGGATTATAAAAATATGTAAATAATTTTAATTGGTACAAAATCAATCTCTAAGAGTGTTGAGTCGATGGGACATCCTTTGCCCTTGCTCACACATAGTTACCCATCAAACATAAAATTATATCTAACTTTTAATAAAAATATAGATCATTTCATTTATTTTTTTTAGTTCTAGTGTTTGTTTCTCATTTCAAAACCATAAGAAAGTATCAAAGATTTTCAAACAATCAAAGGATTTTCATAAAAACTCTTTTAAAATTTGCAACTCCTTTCAACCTATTAATATCACATAGGTTATCTCATAGGTTTAAGTACTCTATTGCAAACATACTTGATATTGTCTCCTTCACAAACTCTATGCTTCACTATAAATAGTGTTCATATTTGCAATTCATGTACAATGGTTCCACTTTTTCTTTTGAGATGTAATTCACTATTCTTATTTGGAATGATTGAATTTGAAGTGGAAGCATTTATCATCTCATTTTAGGGCTCTAATATCTAAATTTTGAAAATGTAAAATGAAAATTTCTCCTAAAAATCATACCTCACTTTTGGCATGTCTCAAAAATAATTAAATATATTTTTCTATATTTTTATTTTGATCATTTTGATATATATAAATGTATATATGAATATTTAAGTATAATAAAAATAATTAATTTTGTAAGTAATTAATTAATGAAAGATTTACATATATATCTCACAATTTTTATGCATTTATATATCTAATATCTAAAATTAGATATTTACTTATCTAATACTTTTTTCTGCTTAAAAAAATGCATTCTAAAGTGAATATTGATGATATTTTTGATGTGATATTGAAGATTGTGATGTTATATATTTAAAAATTAAAATTTAGATGTTAGATATGTAAATATATAAGAATTATGTTATATGTATGTAAATCTATAAGAATATTCTTTCTAAATCTATAGTACTTATTATCTCATTATTGGAGACGGGAAGGGATAAGGATAAAAGAAGGCTTGACGCAGGGTAAGAGAGGAGAAAAACGGAGGAGGAAAGAAGAAGGAGAATGAAGAAGAGAAGTAGGAGAGGAGATGATAGGAAGAAAAAGAGGAGGGAAGGAGAAAAAAGAGGTAAGAGATCTGATTTTTTTCATTTATTTATCTTTCTTTCATAAATTAAGCTAGATTTGAATATAAATATATTTATAACATTTTTCTCTAATCAAAGTTGAATTTGGATAGATAAGCAATGGAACTTATATGAGAAATCATTTTGAGGTCATTTGAAATTAAAAATACAATTTTAGAAGAAGATTTTATTTATTTTAGATTGTTTATAAATAAAAAAGAAATTACTAGGTGATCAATATGAAGTGGTTGATCCTCAAATATATAAGATATGTAACCTCTAATTTAGAAAATAAGTATTTTTTTAATTATTTTGTATATGCATTAAAAGATAAATTATATTTATGAGTAAATTTTATTAGAAATTTTTTATATTGTTGGATGCATAGTTACAAGTTACTATTTAGATTTAAATGACCACAATTATATTTTATTACTATATGTGGGCTCTGAAAATTCACCACTGACCTCTCGATGAAGAAAGTATGATTTTATATCGATGAAATTTTCATAAGGCAGATGGAATAGTAGATAAGACACAACCCAGAGATTTCTCCTCATTTTGTAAGGACTTTAGATCTGGTTCTAAGTTTCCTATAAACGCAAGCACATATAGTTAATTACCCCTCCCAATATTGAGAGAGAATTTTCATTAAGAGTCGTTAGTTATAATGTGGCATTATAGTAAGATGTAGAGTTTTAGAATTTAGATTTAGGATTTATGAAATTCATCATTATTAGCTTAAAGCGGATGGTTGGGGGGCGTGCGTCTTGCGTCTAGATATCCCGAGCTATCCCTAGTCCTAGTTAGAGGAGTGTCGGCCAACCTAGAAGGATCCTTACGTCGTCCAAGAAATTATTGTAGACTTGGGGTGGTGTTTATCTAAGGAGACAGGCTTAAGTCTACCTTAGCTGATAGAGGGCTTTTTATCCTATGAGGTGTACCCTATGATTCATAACTAAAATGATAGAGTTATTGGGGAGCATACGGGCTACAATCATGATCGTAATATAATGGTTCCATTTGACGGCAACCATTTGATCAGAGGACTCTCATTATAATTGTATCATATGTGGAGCCTACTGGCCAAGCCACGTAGTCAGAGGACACGAGCCAGGCGTGAGATTGATCGAGAGTGAACATAGTAGAACATTTGATTTGATATTGACTTCTTTGTGAGTTAGAGTTTTCTTAACGTATCACCTTTAACAAATAGTTATGAAAGGTGAGTTGGATGGAGTTTGCTTTAAATATTAAATATTGAATTTCATTTAGGGGTTTAGAACTTAGTGATTTATCAAATTTTGTATTTAAATTAATACTCAATTTAAGTTAATTTAATTTAAAATTAAAATCACTCTTTGATGGAAATATCCCCTCCGGTTGAAATCACCATTTGTGGTGAAATTTTTTTTCATAGGAGTCACCTTCAAATTTGTGGAGAGAAAGAAAGGCAAGACCTATAAAAATTCATCTTTTTAGGATGCCACGTAGATCCACAGATGTACTTATTCAGGTGATCAGGTACGTCATTAAGGACGTAGTCTCTTTCTAAATAAATAACAGCCTAGCTATCTTGCATAAGCATAAAAATATGCCTACATGTATTTAAAATCGTAAGAGGAGTTAGTTATGGCTGCCAGAGTTGTAAGTCCAAGTCAGGATTTGTCTTCTCTTATAGAGGCAAACCAATTACCCATTTTCACCTTAGATTCAGGTTGTGCTTTCGGCCCTCGCCAAAGCTCCCTAAATTTAGGTTCCGTGGTTGCTTCTCCTCTTTATGGGCCATAAGCTTAATTCCTCACCTCTTTTGTATTTCCTTAATCTTGTGTTAAGGAATCTTAAGTACTAAATTTCTAATAAAAAATGCAACTCAAACAAACTAAATTAATTTCAAAAATGTAAAGTCCAATAGGATAGTTTGAAATTACTCGCTAGGTTTCCTAGCATCGTGGACATCTCCTACTTATCTTCCATTTTAGCTTCGATAATAACTCCAACTTTTGATCAATCTTATTTGATCTTCTAAAAATAAACCAATCGATTGATAGTCCTTACCTATTGAAATCTTCAAAGATAACGATCATTTACCTTAATCGAGAGTTTTTCTAAGGAATCTTCATTTCTTAGGATGTAATTAACTATGGGGGCTTGCCACTGTAGGGAACTTAACAAACCCAATTTAAAATAAACTATGCTTTACTTTTCATATAAAATAGGAGAAGAATCTCTGGTACATATGCATACCCATCATCCTTATGAGTCTTTATTGAGGTGATTAGGTCCATTAAAGGGTAGTGACTTCTGTCTTTCGAGATAGTACACTATTTCCTCACTCCCTAAAGAGACTAGATCATGTAAAATGCATGCTTCAAATGACTTAAATCTAATGTAATTTCATTTTATTTTTTATTTTGGACAATTATTTTGACTCATGCTAATAGGATTCATATGTATAATGCATGAGAAAGAAGGTTATTGGACAAAATCAATGAGAAGGGAGGAGGTGAGTTTCCACCATGGCTCTCAAAGGTCAAGCCAAGTTTCTTTAGCAAAGGTGGAAGCCCTCTAATCAAGAGTGAAATAAGATACATTTGCGCATGATATTATAAAAGAAATGCTCATCCAACTAAAGGGTTGCTAATTCTTTTATCTTGATTTTAAACTTAAGCTTTAGGTGAGGTTATGAGTTGTTTAATTTTAATTTGAGTTATTAAGTTGGGTAAAAAATTTATTTTTTTTCCTAAAGAGCCTACTCCACATCTAGGCCATACATAAAGCAAGAAAAAAACTAAAAAAAATCATGGCACATAATGCAAAAGCTAAACAAATCATCAACTAATTTATAGAGCTAATTGCAAAAAGAATAAATGGCCATTGTGGTCGGGCACCACTGCACAAACTCAAAAAGTGTCAAATATAGGTAGCCGAGCCCTACCCTTATACAACCTGAATTACAAATGAATTAAATTACAATTAAGTAAGGAATTCATTGTCATGAGGGGTCTTCAAGCTTTACTCTTCTTTCTTCTTCTTTTCTTCTTTCTTTCTTCTTTTGGTTCCTTCATTTGGATGGTTGGATAGTAGATGCTTCAAGGCTTCACATGGTGCATAAGATAGAATCTTATGACCAATGCTTATCCTAATCCCCATAACAATCATTCTAAAATCTTAATTGCATAAATTTACATGAAAAAGAAAAGTGAAAATCTAATTAATACCTGCAAAACAAAGATTAGCTAAAATAAACTGCACAAATTCCAACCATGTATATTGGACTTATCACCCCACACATGGGTGACTAAGTCCATCTGGCATATGGATTATGCTTAGGGGTATAAAGCACTTGCAAGCAAAAAATATTTATATTTTTATTTATAATAGCGCCCCTTAAGCACAATCTCCTGCAGAAAAGAATAGTTAGACTAAGAACGTCCTACCATTTATTCTACGAGCATACACCATAACATCCAGTCTAAAATATATATCATAAAATAAAATAAACATCAAACCATGCACCAACCTAACCTAAGGCTAGAAGTGGTGACTTAGGCTAGTGTGCGTGCTTTGAAAGTTTGTGTGGTATACTTAGCTATGGCTTTAGGTTCAAATTTTTCTAAGTATGAGGAGCACGTTCAACTTGGAGGAAGGTTTCTTTTAAGCTGTTTAGTTATTTTGGGTTGATTTTATTTCATATTTTAATTTGATTTAAGTGGATCATACAATTAATTACTAAGTTATAAAGAGAGGGAAAGAGAAGTTCCTTCCCTAACCTAAGTAATTTCTAAAGGAGATTCGCATTTTAATTTCATTTAAGTGAATATTTTGATTACATCTTTTGATTAATCTTAAGTTTAGATAAATTCTAAACAAACCTATTAAAAAAGAAAGACATTTTAAGATTAAATAAAATGAATCAAAATTC
The DNA here is from genome assembly GCA_021442155.1 of Cymbidium sinense. NCBI lineage: Eukaryota > Viridiplantae > Streptophyta > Magnoliopsida > Asparagales > Orchidaceae > Cymbidium > Cymbidium sinense. The sequence continues at coordinate 108,652,396 of CM038225.1, forward strand.
ACATAACACATGTTACTTCATTTCTTTCCCAACATATATAACATGCATATGGATGGATCCTAAGCATATCTATACATGCAAATGAGAGTATTCAACACACTTTATGATGCATGCTAAGTAATCCATTTAAAAAAATTTAGAAGTTGAATATGTATGATTTTTCTTAAGTAGAAAGGGTTTTCCTTATCCAAATTTTCACATACACATATGAAAGTAAGAAAAGCATAAGTGAGTACAGCGCCATTGTTAACCAGAGGTGTAAGGTACATGACCTACTTAGGACTACTTAAAGTCTCGCAATCTCAGGGTTATCCAGAATAATTTATCACTTTTTTTAAATACAAACATATGTTTAAAAGAAATGAAATGGAAAAGAAGAATGCAAAAAATTATTTAATGGATTCATTTTTGTTTATGCAATTTTTATATGCAAATGTAGGCAACCCTTATTAGGTGATAGCATAGGGATGAATAGGGTATGAAATTAAGTAAGTGTTGGACTCTTTTCAAATGAACCCTACATCTTACCAACTCCTATTCAAAACTATGCTAACATAAGAAAGAAAGGAAACCTATGCCAAGCATACTTTTATAATCTATCACATGAAAGCTTATAATTAAAATATAAGTAGCATACTTTCAAGTTTGGTATTTGATTTATATGTTTTGAAAATAATTTGGATTTAGTAGTGATAATAACCACTCATATTTCTACTTTAGCCAACACATGCAAATTTGACATAAAGTAAATAATTTTATTTTAAAATTTTGAATTTCAAAAGTATGAATGCATGACATCACATGACATACAACTTAATATGTTAGGAAAATATTCAAAGTAATGAAAGCATATAAACAAGTTCACTTCACTTAAACCCTAAAGACATTCTTATGGAATAAGAAAATTTAGAGTAAATCAAAGTGAATTCAAAGTGATTTTTTTTTAGTTTGAAGTTTGATTTAATTTCGAAAAGGTGAGATGATTTTGTTATTCTTAACCCATTCCCACATGTGTTTAATATTTTTGTTTAATTTTTAGATAATTAGATCTATTTTTATATAATGATTAGGTTAAGGTATGAATTAAGTAACTTAATTAACCCTTACCTACACCACCTTAGAAGAATTAACTAAATAATTATGAGCCAATGAGATAACATAAAACCCACAAAAAATTTATATTTATAATGCACCTAATAAGGAAAAGGCCTAATACAATTTGGCACACAATTAAAAGTTAATTAAGCTAAGAGGTTTAGCTTAAGTAATTTCAAAACACCCTTTCACACATGTGAATTAGGTTTTGATTTCCTTAATTGAACTTAGGCTATTAAACACCTAAGCATCTATCCAAACTAGATTAATTAAGTTCTGAAACTTTTTAGAATTTTCAGAAATTGATTAAGGGGATAATTAATGAATTAACCCTTAATTAAAAAGAGATTAATGAGAGAAGAGGGAGTTTAGGAAATAGCTTAGGGAAAATGCCCCAAAAATATTCCATAAACTCCTACTTATTGGATCAGACCTTAATCAACCCTAATCTTAGGTTAAAATCACTAATCGTACCCTAATTATGCTTAGTTACACAAAGAGGGTAATTAAGGAAATCATATGTAATTCTTTTAATCTAGCCTACAACAAATGAAAGAAAATTAGGGGAGGCAGAAGTCATTCTCTAAAACTTACCCAAGAAATTTGGGATTAATCAGAGGCTTAATTAAAAAGTAATTAGCAAAATAAACTTTTTAATAAAATCTAAATTCAGAGAAAAGCCTAATTCAAAACCCATTGAAATTAATTTTAAAATGTTCTAGATTTAATTATCTTTCCAAAATATTTTATTTCATATTTTTCTGAATTTTTTAGATAGAGTTATGAATTTTAGAAGATCTCTAGATTAATTAGGAATTAATTAAGCATTTTTAAATAACCCTAACTAATCCCTGGCTCACGGTGCGACGCATGGCGATGGCGGTCAGTGCGCTTTACATGCATCACACCGTGAGGGATTACTTAATTGTCACATCCCAAACGGCGGCTGGCGGCCCACGTGCTTTAATCCTCTACCATTTGATCAAAGATCGGATGGCCAGGGATCTCCCCACATTTTAAAACGGATAAAAGAAATTCCTAATGTGTTGAATTATCTCAGCCGTCCATCTAAAATATGTGGATAGATGGCTGAGATATCTCAAGTTCTTCTCCTTGATCAATAGAGACAGTCCATGATCAAGGGGAAGATCCAAGCTCGATCTAGCATAGATTCCAATCAAACTTAATCCACACAATGCAAAGACAGAGAGCGACAAATCTAATAGTTAAAAATCAATGGGATGAAAATTTCTTTCACAAAGCTCCACACCATATTGGTTTAATGGTCAGAAAATTTCATACCTCACTGGAGGTAATCACCGACGCTCGATTCCCTTGGAGAAACTTCATCTGGTTGAGATGAAGCCTTGCTGAAGTTTTGAGCACTTGAGGTTGAGTGGATCCTCTTGTGATCACCTCCTCCTTTGCTTGAGTTTGGCTTTAATCCAATTCAATCCTCCCTTGCCTTTAGAACTTGGAAATGAACTTAGGTGAGCTTAACTTGGTCACTTAAGTGTGCTTGCAAAAGAAATTGCAATGGATTGAAGTGTGGAAGAAGTTGTCAATTCAATTGGGTTCCCCTGCTTTCACTATTTTAAAATCAAGAAATGGGGAATTGACAAGAGCTCTATGATGCTTGCTATCAATCTCTGATGGCTTCTAAGTCTCACTAGCACTCAATCGAATTCAGGAATGATGCATTTGAGTTTGTTTAGTGGGAGTATATCTCCCCTTTGAAGGATCGGACGGCCGACAATGCTCTTATTGTTTTGATCCAATTGATCATATTGGAGAGTTTATTTTGATTATTAAGAGTGTGCACATGGTAGGTTTGAGCCAAGGAGTCGATTGCCAACCTCCAATGTGCTTGAATTTGAGCTTGAGAGGGAGTTTGAATTTTCAATTTTGACCCATAAGGTCGGGTTTGGTCTAGGAACCAAATGGGCTGACCCAAACCTATTAGGTTGAGTGCACCACTCTCCCCTAGGTCCCCTTGAGCTTTTAGGAAAGCCACAAGTGATTGTGAAGAGGGTATGATCAAATTACCCATGAGTTAAGCTAAAATTTGTTCTATGGCCTAGGGATAGGATGGTCATTTTTTATGTTTTTCCACTTTAGATATGTTGGGTATGTGGAGAAACTAGGTTTGGCCAAGTTTCCTGAGATTTGGAATTCATTTGATAGGGTTTGGCTCATGTTGACCCATTTAGGTCAAAATAAGTCAACTTGGGTCAAGTTGACCAATTGGTCAAATTGGATCAAACCAAGGGTTGGGTCAAGTTCATATGACTATTTGAAATGTTTTGGTGGCTTTAGTTTTATTCAATTTGGTATGATTTTGAATTTGGCTTATATGACTTCATTTAGCTCAAATGGGTCAAGTTAACCTATTTGACCCATTTGACCTATTTGGGCTAGGGCATGGGTAGGTTTAGGTTAGGTTAGTCATATGGAGTGGATTGGTATCTTTGTTTCTAAGCAATTTGGGTTAAGTTCAATTTTGGCTCAACATGACCCCTTTAAATCATGTTAAGTCAAAGGCCAATTGGGCTAGATTAGGTCTAGTTGGCTAATTGAGGCTTTGGTCAAGTTCCACAAGTGATTTGAAATAGACTTGATCCAGTAGTTCCAATCAATTTGGCTTGATCAAGTTTTGACATATTTTGACCCTTTAGGTCAAAATGGGTCAACTTGGGTCAAGTTGACCAATTGGGCTAGTTAGGCTCAAATGTTGGCTTGGTCAAGTTCAAACATAAGTCATGAGTGAACTTAGATGAATGGTTTCAATCAATTTGGCATATGACGGAATTTGACTATGTTAGGTTTTGGGTTAAGTGTTGACTTGGTCAACCCTTAGGTTTAACTTTGTTTGACCAAATTTGATTGATTGATCATCCCATAATGATTGTTGATCGTGATGGGAGGGATATATGAGTTTTGGTTCAATCTAATTTGGTTAGGATCAAAATGTGGCTCATAAGAGTACTTTAGGTAACTTTGGGTCAAGTGAGCCTAAGTGGGTCAAATGGCTTGGTCAAAGCTTAATTTGAAGTTGGTTGATCTTTTATATGGACTTATGATTAAAATATAAATCCATTTACAAGTGGTTTGAAGAGTAATGGGTTTTGATCCATTTGAAAATTTCATATTCAAAGGAAGAATATGAACAGGTTTTAGGTTTAATTTTTTATTTGGATTTTGATTGAGTGATTGAAGTTTGTATTTATATATGAGCTCATGATTGTAGGGTTGATTGAACCATGAGAGAAAATTAAGGGTTTGACTTGATTTGAAATTGTTTTAGCTAAGTTCAAGATTTTGACTTGAAAGGCTTAGATTGGATTTTGAGTTGATTCGAGTTTGATTTTTAGAGTTGGTTTTGATTGTTTTAATTTATATTTCATTTATATATATGAATATAAATGAGAATATAAATTGATCATGAGAAAATTTTAAGGATTTGAAGTGGTTTAATCATGATTTGGGCTAAGTCCATTAAGAAGGATTTAAGGGACTTATGAAAATTTTGGAGTTTAGAGTTTGAATTTTTGAATTTGATTTGATTGATTTATATTTATATTTTATTTATATATGTGAATATAAATGAGGATATAAATTAATTATGGGAAAATTCCATGAGTTTGAGATGGTTTGATCAAGATTGGCTAAGTCCATTAATGGGGAATTAAGGACTTAAGAAAGGTTTTTTAAATTGGGAATTTAATTTGAGGCTTTGATTTGATTGATTTATATTTATATTTTATTTATATATGTGAATATAAATGAGAATATAAATGAGTTTTGAGAAAACTCATGAGTTTGAAATGGTTTGATTAAGATTTTGGTTAAATCCATTAATGAAAAATTAATGACTTAAGGAAGATTTTAAATTGGGAATTTAATTTTTGCATTTGATTTGATTGATTTCTATTTATATTTCATTTATATATATGAATAGAATATAAATGAGTTATGAGAAAATCCCATGAATTTGAAATAATTTGATTAAGATTTAGGTTAAATCCATTAATGAAAAATTAAGGGACTTAGAAAAATTTCATGAATCGATTTGAAATTTTGTGTTTAGTTTGATTAATTTGAATTTATATTTCATTTATATATATGAATATAAATGAGAATATAAATGAATTATGAGAAAATCTCAAAGATTTTATTTGGTTTAAATCATGATTTTGATTAAGTCCTTAAGGGAAGACTAAGGACTAAGGCAAAATTTGGACTAAGGAATTTTGATGGGTTTTGATCATGGATTTCAATCATAGATTTCAATCATATGGTGTTGATTTGAATTTGGAGTTTGACTTGAAAGAAGAAAAGCGAGGAATGATTTAAGCTAAGGATAGGAAGTTTTCCTAACACCCCTAAAGCATGACCTATTCCTATGGCTAACTCTTCTAAGTCTTCTAGGGCTAGGTTTGGGTAACCACCTAATCACTAGATGTGTCTTAAGACTAAGGAACTCTTAAATTCTAAGAGAAGTCCTATGTCTAAGATGGATGGGTTGAGAGCTCATCCTAAAAATGAGGTCAACACTATTCAACACAGCCATCATCGAGGTTTGATCACTCATTTTATTCTTTTAGATCCTGATGACTCTATTAATTTAATAACATAGGATTAAATCTATTGTCTTATGACAAACTTAGCTTCTGGGATATTTTAAAAATTGAAACTCTTATAATAGATTTTTAGGTTTTGTTAACCCAGACCCAGTCCTGAGACCAAACTGAGAATCAACCCGCGCAGCATCCTCGGACACTTGAATCTAAATATGCAACATAGTGTATGAGCCCATGCGGGTATATTTAAGAATGCTTGCATAATTTTAAGGCATTGAATTTGATTTTTAATCCTACTTCATAATATGTGCAAGGGTTCAATTAAAGTTTTAATTAACATCTTCTATTCACATGTACGATGCATTGCGAATTTGGTGGCGTATGAGGGCATTGTAAATTGATCTAATATCTCATTAGATCCCTTGGATTAATATTTAATTTCTTTCTTTTATTCCAAGTTGATTAGTCATTGAATATTCAATAGACTCTCGCTTATGGCAATTCTTAAATTCCTCACAAACTATACTCAATTTCTTCTTGATCCAATTCAAGTATTTAATAAGATGAAGAATATGCTTCAAATATTTTCTAAGAATTCATTGATTATGCTTATTAGCAACCATTCGATCTCATGGAAAATCTCTTATGAATTCTTTGATTTTCTTCAATTTATTTGGGTACATTTGAAGAGTATATCTAAGTTTCAAGAGGTTCTCTTATGCTTTGATTTGATGTCCAATTAAGATTCTTACTTCATTTGACATCAGACCTAATTTTTAATTGTTCAATTACTTTCATTCATATTGATTACTCATTTATGAATTTAATACTTTGAATATTCAAAGAGAAACTCTACTCACATACAAATACATCAACTCTAATATAGATTTATCCCTAACTCCACATCAGGTTTCATATTTATTTAATAGCGGAATTCAAAGTCCTAATTTAGTATTTGACTCCACATTTTGATTAAAGCTTATTTATACTAAATCATGAAATTTAATTTGTTATTTTGCTTCAAAGTCATATATGAGTTTTGTATTATTTATCAAACCCCGTCATTTCACTTAATCATTAAACTTAAATAAGTATGAGTCCCACATTGGCTCTTTCCATTTCTATAAATAAGACTAAGGGAGGGCCTTCCATTTCATATAGTTTGTTTGAGAGGTTGGAGTGTTTTGGAGTTTTTGAAAGGGGAGAAAGATTTGATTACATTCTAAGTAAGTGTTTTATTATTTTAAAGTTTCTTTAAGTATTCCCCATCTATTTTCTTTGATTTAGTGTTTATCATTGTATTTACTATGCATCTCTTATTTGATTTTAAGTTTAGATGATTTCCATTTCAATTTACTTAGGTATAGAATTTCAGTCAAAATTTTGGCAGCATTTCGGCATAGGAGTGCGACATCTAACAATTCTTTTGGCTTACTCGGTATGTCTTATTGAGCGTAGAGAGTGGTGTCTTGCGACACCACAGCCGTCGTCACACCTGCTACGCCCTATTGGGCATTAACAGGGTCTTGAAGCCTATAAAAAGATGCAAGTGCAAGTATACAATTTTTCTATTCAAACCCATTTCTCATATTATGTCGCAATAATGAGTAATTGTAATTGGCAAGCACGATAACTGGTTTAATGAAATAAACTACAAAATTTGCTAAAAGGGAAAGGAAGATTGGGTTTGTCGAGAGATAGGAAAAGGGTAGATTTCAGGTTTGTCGAGAGACAGGGAAAGGGTATATTTCAGGTTTGCGGAGAAATAAGAAAAAGTTGGAGGAATTGAGATCAGTGACTAAGATAAGGGATCAAGGGCTTGCTAATGGAATGCAACTCAAGGAGAGTATAGATTCCAAAGAAGCTTATGGCGAATCTATCAGAAATATGAGGAAGGATTGGAGAAGACTTGTGGCTGAGGCTTGAAGGGCGACCGGAGCTCGTGCGATTGTTGAGGTCAGGAGAAGAAGGAAGAGAGGGGATTGGTGTATAAAGTTGTAAGAATAGGAAAGAATGAAAGAAGAGGGAAGAGTGGAAGAATAGGGAGGGGTGGAAGAAGAGGGAGGAGGAAGAGCCTTATGATTTTGGCTTGCGTGCAGCTTGGACGAGAGGAAAAAAATGAGAGTCCCCTTTTCGATTGAGGGAAGAAATAAAGATGAAAAGGGTGGAATGGTTCATGTGATTAAAGGGGAGACAAACGGAGCAGAAATGAGTTGTGGGGAGAACCAAGCGTGGAAATCATGTGTGAAGGGGGACGAAGCTGAATGGAAGAAATGAGAGAGGAGAGGTGTCGAGTCGGGTCGGACGAGGGATTAGGCCGAATGGGTAGTGAGATGGGTCGGTTAGGGATTTAGGTATAAAAAGGCTTTAGTTAATTCTTTTTTAAACCCTTAATTCTTTATATATATATATATATATATATATATCAATCTTAGGTTATTCTGATGTTCCATACACAACGGTGCTGTCCGTTTCATGTTCAGAGGCCATTTGGTTCGAGTCGGCGTCAAATCGGATAGATTTTAGCTTAAAAATACGCATCATCGCTTCCAATCACTCGACATTCATGCAGACTTATTTGAATTGAGTGTGAACAGTCTCATTTGATAGATTTTAATATTTTGAAACTAACAGCATAGTCAATTTTATGAATGGATGTCATTTGGACATCATCATAGCTTTTCGACTCCAATATGCCTGTTTACACATTGATTGCTTGATCGCTTATTCAATTGATCTTTCGATTATGCAATATTTATATTTTGAATAATTTTGACATTTTGAATGCGATGGTGAAGTCCGTTCATCGATCAAAGGTCATTTGGCCATCATCACATTCTTTTGACTCTGATATGCGTATCAACACATTTACAGCTCGATCACTTGATCGGTTGATTATTAAATTATAAAATATTTATATTCTGACCAATTTCGATATTCTAAACATGATGGTGAAGTTTTTTCATCAATTAGAGGTCATTTGGACTAATTTTGGTGATGTTTGATGCATCTCAGCTCTGATTTGTGCTCTAAAGTATCTGAAGTCGATCGAATTCACCTTATAAGCTCGAATCGGCTTGTGTAGCATATGTGAAGGTCAAAAATTATGACTCGTGCATGGAGCGAGTCATATTTGTTGAAAACTAATTGACCTTTTTTATTTAATTTTTTGTTTCTTTTAAAGTAATTCTTCTTTCTCCCCCTTTTTTATTACTTCTTAATGTAACTCGTTATTTTCATTTTGCTCATGTTTTATCTTATTATCACCTATGTTCTTATATACATTTTCTCTGATGATTTGACAGGAGAATGTTCAGCTGGAGAAGATCATATGACTTGTGTCCTAGTGAGCCTAGCGAGGAGGCTATTTGACTGGAGATTGACAGGCATGATCCACATAGAGATGTTAATATCAGGGATAGGATTGAGCAGCACACCGATATGTTGAGGGGAGGTGATCTTTACCAGGGTTTCTTTGCACGCTCCTCTATACTTCCTGACTGTACTTCAAATTATTTTACTTTTGATGATCCTGCAAATTGGGTGGCCACCATTAAGCTGAAATATAAGGACTACAATCCTCTGGATAGCACAGTAGCTCAGGTCAGTTCTGGATATTGTGATATTTTATAGCCTGCTTCTGACAATATTGAGCGGACGAGATAGTCTAGACTTCTGAGCCACCATCAGTTACAGCCGAGCTCATCAGACTTACTTCGAGTTTTAACTGTTGGCAAGATTCCTAGTCTTCCACATGGATATCACATGGGCTAGATACATCTTGCAGGCTCACAGAGATACTTTACGGACAACTAGCATTTATGAGGCAGTATATGTATCTTTATTTAATTTTGAAGGTATGCACTCTTCTTGGGCTCATGGAGTAGTGAAGTTTTGGGATGCTAGCAATAACACTTGTTGGATTGGCCCGGTAGAGTTGGCAATTACACTTTGGGACTTATAGGCTGTGTCAGGCCTTCTAGTGTTTGGTTACCACTATGAGGAGTGCGTTCTGCCTGATGAGGAGTTATTTTGCAGGCATTCTTCAATTACTGGTGATCAATGGGGCAGATTAGCTATGCCATTTTTTTATATTGATCTTCTGAACCATTATCACCTGGATTTCCGAGCATTAGGATGCTTTAGATGATCACAGGCTACATTGCCTATGAGTTCATGGATTCAGAGCTTCTTGTAGGATTATGCTCTATCTGAGGTGACTGTAGCACTACATGGTCCTTTTCAATTGGGTGTGTCTGATGGCAATTACTTATCTGAGAAGACTGCGGAGCCTACTTTATTAGCAGGAGAGACTTCTCTAGCCCTACAGGGATTGAGCGAGGATTTGTTCTTAATAGGATTTATAGTGACATGGCACTGCATTTTTGTACTTCTCATTATAGAGGGATCAGTTTTTCCAGGTGCTTTGTTAGTAGCCAACAGGATTTCTCGAGGTGACTAGATTTATCTAGCCTCGGCAGTGTTAGCCAGGATTTACAGGATATTGGGTGTGATTTTTGAGGCTGGTTCTCTAGAGTTATGAGATATGACTCTACCTTGGCAGTACCTGTACGCTTGGGTTCACCTCCACATACATGGTGCATTTGCTTGTTTCGAGTATCCAACATTCTTTTTAGGGTGAGGATATCCTAAAGTCTTGCAATTATACCAAACATCATCTACTTTGGAGATAGAGCGGATTCAAATATTCTTCTTTGCTCCTCATTTGGTCAAAGATCAATTTTTATTAGTTCACCAGTCGGACATATTTGGTTTACTATCTGACTTGATAGAAGCTGATCTTATTGACAGTCTTGATGAGAATGACAGATATTCATTGCTTCATGGCCGATGGACGTTGAGAGTAGCTGAGTACTTTTTCAGTATACGTTCAGGATGGTTATGTTATCGATTTGGTCAGTCAATTGTTATAGAGGGCTATCAGCCCAACCGGGTTGTACGATAGTTTAATTTCTTCCAGTCGACTACTCATGATGGTAGGCTATTCATTCATGGTATAGTGGACATTAGGAAGATCAGGATGATTCCACTTAAGACACATTACTTTACTGCTTTAGCTATTTGGCTATACTTATTAAGGCTTGGTACTGCTGCTCACTTTTGGATAGCTCCTCCACAGAGTCACACAAAGGATAGTTATACCTACCTCACTTGGGTACGGCTATTCTTTGGTCCTTTCTTAGAGCGTGGTACTAGGATATATGAGCATAGGGTGAGATTTTTGGGAGTTCCTTGAGGTCAGACGCCTCGACGTTAGTCACCACCAGCAGGACACAGTAATGTCAGAGGTATAATAACTATTTTTCTCCTTTTCAATTCCTCTATCATCTTTTTTGTTGTATGATTAAAATATATTCAATGTATCTGATATTTTAATTTGATTCATGACAGATGCAGCAGCTGATGAGCTTGTCAGAGTTGAGGACACCACCCCCTTATAGCATCGTTAGAGCTAGGGATTTCATTCTTAGTTATACTGAGACTCCTTCACCAGCTCACAGACATAGGCGTAGTCAGCCTACGGAGTCTATGTGGGCTTCAGTTGATTATTCCATGAGTCTGCCTCCACAACAGTTTGTGACTTCTGATGAAGTGCCACATGTGTCAAGTAGCACTGGATATACTATTGAGAATCCTGAAGTTGGGTCGTCGAGCGTGCTTGCCTTTGATACTGCTGCCTCAGATTTTACTACTCTTTTTATGGAGCCACTTTTCCCCATCGAGTCTCACTCTTCCCATTATACTGGGTTGACTTCTAAGGTGAGAGATCTTGCGCCTAGTGGAGCTTCTATTGAGTCAGTATATAACTCTAGAGCTTATCAGATAGTGAGGGTCCTCGAGGATTACATCGCTTATGATACACTAGTTCAGCTAGATTCCCCATGTTCAGGTGCTTTACTTCCTTCCTTTATTCTTTAGTTGCACTTATTTACATTTACTATTTTATCTATTGCTGGTTATTTTTATTCATTTCTTACAGTTCTAATGTAGATTATGAGTCTGAGATCTACCATTGATATCCACATATACCATATTCACTCGATAGAAGCATGCAGGATTACGACTTGGTGTTTTTGAGGGATGTAGTTTCTAAGCTTACTCTAGACTCACGAGAGTCACTAGACAGCTTCACATCATACGCAAACACCATTTTGGATCTTCTAGCTCACACTGGCTTGGAGGAGCAGGTTCTCAAGTACTTGGAGACTCTATATCGAGACGAGAGTTTTTGATCCACCAGATGAGGTTGCTTAGTATCATCTGATCTAGCACTTTATTGGTAGAGCTTCAGAACCAAGTCAAGCTTCGTAGAGATGCGGTTGACCTAGCACATGATGAGTTTAAGGAGTGTACTGAAGCTTTACGACATGACTGTCAGAGATCGATATATGATGCTTTTAAATTAGATGAAGCGTGGGGATCGAGCTGTAGGCGAGTAGGAGAGCTCGGGACTGAGTGAGTAACAGTTACTAGATCGCTACCCATGGTGGATACTGACACTTATTTGACCAAGGTTACAGAGGCTTTACAATTACTTGAGAGTGAGCAGTCTTTAGCTTTATTCAAAGATAACTTGAGTTAGCCTAGTGTCCGAGGGACTTTTCAACACTAGTACGCGTCTTAGCACTTCTTTTTGATGCTAAGTTACAATGTAGGACCAAAATGCTCAAAACTTTTTAGAGAGGAGAGGTTAGAAAGATTGGAAAATCACTTTAATAAGTAAGGAACTTTACAATACAAGATTGCTTAGGAACCTTGGGTTGTTGCAAATGAGGGGTGAGGTCCTCTATTTATAGTCCTCCCCCATGGTCCTAAGAATAATCTAGAAAGAATATTCTAGAATACAATAAAATATACATGGTTCTAGATCATTCCACACTACTCCTAGTATGTACAAGGGTTCTAGAGTATTCCACACTATCTTAGAGTTCTTTTGAAGAATTCCTCCTCCAAAGCCCTCTGGAATTTGGTGAAACTTTCTAGAGTCCTCAAGGTTATTCCCCATCTTTCTATAATTCTCTAGAAACTTTCCTTCTTATGTATGGTTAAGAGAGCATGGCTGACCTTCCTTAATATAGCTCTGTGACATCTCCCCAACCTAAACCAATGATGGCCTCATCACGAGTCTTCTTCTGAATCACCATGGAGTACTTTATGTTCTCAATTGGCCTCACTATCTGGCAACACTTTTCGTTTGATGACATAATTTTTGTAGTTTGACACCCTTCTCTTATGAATTACCTGATCCAAAATTACTTCTTTCACTTCTTTGTAAAAGAAGTACTCACTACTATAAAAGTTCGCTTGGATATTCCTCTTGATGGATCCTCCAGGTACCTCTTTTCCTAATATGCCCATCTTCCTCATCCTTCTGGTTGTCTTGTGTAGTGTGGCCCGAGCCAGCTCCTCTTGTTCAATCCATGAGTTGGAAAACTCGAAGCAGTGGGGCTCCTCCCATCATAGTTAGTGGCAAGGGTGAGCGGTGTCATGGGGTGTTGTCCCATGATGAGTTCAAAAGGGCCTTCACTTGCATCTCCCATGGTTGGTGGCTTGGTTCCCAATTCCAGCCCAATCTGAGATTCTATCTCCTTTGACAACTCTGCCAGTGCGATGACCTGGAACTCTTCAAGTACCACTGCTAGCTCCCTTGGCATGTCTTCTTATGGCTTTGGTTCTTCATTATCCATATCATGAAGAACATGCAAATAGTTTTCTTCTTCTTCAAGTTAGATGGTCGTTATGATTTTGGCATCACGCTTAGAGGCTATCATTACGGGCACCATGCAAGTCTGACTTCCTTCCATGATGCACATACTATTGGCAAATATCATTGTGAATGTCTTTGCTTGATCTAGAAAATCCAATCCAAGGATAAATTTATAGTCATCCATCGGGATGACAGAGAAGTTTAGCGTACTTGACCAAGCTCCCACGTTGGTCTTCACTCCTCGTGCTATGCCATGAATTGGCTTTGCCTCTGAGTTGACTACCTTGATGGAGCCTCCTCCTCCAACCGTTGGTAGTCCTAGTCACCTTGCTTCTTCTACAGAGATGAAATTATGAGAAGCACCCATGTCTACCATGACAGTGGTAGTCTTTCCCTTAATAACCATCTTTACAAAGAGGTAGTGTTTCCCTCAATAATTATCTCTACAAAGAGCAATCCTTTGGCTTGTGGCTTTGGGGTAGCCTGAATCCCATTCAAGAGCTGCATGGATCTCACATGTGCCACCATATCATTCTCATCGACTTTCATTGCCTCGTGATGACTCGTTAAGAGGAAGTTTAAGGCTTTCTTTTGAGGACACTCCCTTTCTCAGTGGGGTCCTCCACAAAGGAAGCAATTATTATGTGGTTGGTTCTTACCTTCCTTCTGCCTTCCCTTATTTTTGTCTCGTGTTAAGCTCGATTCTTGGTGAGACTCCTCTCTTTGTTATCCTTTATCTTCCCCACCATAGACATAGGTACTCTCCTTCTCCTTTGGCTTTATGGACTCTTTAGTGTAATCGATCAAGCTCTCGGAAATGACAATGGCAATTGCAAGATCTTGCATTCCACGCCTCCTAAGCTCAATCTTGGCCCATGGTTGAAGTCCATCCATGAAGTTGAAGAGAGAGTCCTTGTCGAACATGTCAGGGATTTCAAGGACTAAACTAGTGAAGTCTTTGATATGCTCCCGGATCGACCCTTCTTGTTTGAGCCTTCATAATTTAGCTCTAACCTCATCCTCTGAATTCTCCGGATAGAACTATTTTTTAAGCTCTCTCTTGAAGTCATCAAAGGTGGATATGGTGCATATACCTTTCTTCATATCTCTTCGCCTCCTCCTCCACCACATCATGGCAGTGTTAGAAAGATAAAGAGCAATAAATAGGATTTTGGCACCTTCATCAGTGATGCTTATGGCTCCAAAATACTGTTCTAGTCCCCATAGGAAGTTGTCCACCTATTTTGCATTATAGACTCCCCTGAAGCTCTTTAGTTTAGGCACTTTGATCCTCTTGGCTTCAACGATATGGTTGCTAGATCCGGCTACTAGTGCCCTCTTGCACAGACCGATGTCCCCCGTATCTCCTCTATGCCTGCACGTAGATTAGCCATCTCCTCCTCATGAGATCACTGCATCCCACGGAGCTCCCCCATTAGGTCCTCCCACATCTTTGCCATCTAATCCAAGAAGGACTTCTCCAGCATTGCCATCAGGTCTCTGATTGTTAAATGGATGGTGGCATCCTCTTCCTTGATCCTCCATCTGGGCTTCCATCCTACTCATAGCCTCCTCCACCTTAGCAAGGCATGTATCAAAGCCTGAGATTAGCTCGTTGGACCTCCCACATGGCTTGGATATAGTAGGATCATGCTGCTCCTCATGACCTCTGCCTTGTTGAGATGACTCCACATTCGTGGTCTCTGATCCAACAACTTGTTCCTTGCCAGCCTTCATCATGCCTCCAACCTTAGCTCTGATACCAACTATCACGGAGGGACTTTTTCAACACTAGTCGCCTGCGTAGCCTAAGCACTCCTTTTTGATGCTAAGTCAGCCTAACCCTTGCAACACAGGACCAAAATGCTCAAAACTCTTTAGAGAGGAGAAGTTAGAAAAATTGGGAAAACACTTTACTAAGCAAAGAACTTTACAATACAAGATTGCTTGGGAACCTTGGGTTGTTCCACATGAGGGGTGAGGTCCTCTATTTATAGTCCTCCCCCATGATCCTAAGAATAATTTATAAAAAATATTCTAGAATACAATAAAATATACATGGTTCTAGAACATTCAACATCATTCCTAGCATATACAAGAGTTCTAGAGTATTCTACACTATCCTAGAGTTCTCTTGAAGCATTCCTCCGCTGAAGCCTTCTGGAATTTGGTGAAACCTTCTGGAGTCCTCAAGGTTGTTCCCCATCTTTCTATAATTCTCTAGAAACTTTCTTCCTTGTGCATGGTTAAGAGAGCATGGCTGACCTCCCTTAATATAGCTCCATGACACAAAGCTCCCATGATGTACTTTTTCCATTTTTTTTCTTTTCATCAGTTATGTTTTATCTTGTTGTATTAGTGGACATCAGCATTCCTCTATTACTTTTATGCTTTTTTCTTTCACGGGCAAGATGAGAAAATTAACTTTGATCTGCACTTTGAGCTTGATTAGATCATTTGAAAATATATTGAAATGTCACCCTGTAGGTAATATATAGATTAATTTGAGGCAGCCCTGAATTAGGAGTTTTCTCAGGTTGTCTTAGTTTATCGATCAAGTAGAAAGATCTCTTGAATTATAGTTGCTTGTAGTCACTAAGTTGGATCTGGTTTGAGATTGAACAGCTATCATCATTGGACTGACGAGCAGGGGCTCTTTCACTGCAATATTTTCTTATGGCATGTTGAGTGAGGAGAGCGTCATCAACTCGGCTATTTGTGGGCTTGTTGAGTACGACCTTTGGAACCTACTCAAATCTTTGAATTAAGCTATATTAGGTTAGTAATTTGGTCATCGGACTAACGAATGGGGGCTCTCTCACTGCAGCCTTTTCTTGAAGCTTGTTAAGTGAGCAGAGCCTCACAAACTTGGCCATTTGTGGGCTTGTTGAGTTCGACCTTTAGGATCCCTCCATGTCCTAAACTTGAAAATATATAGGTTGATATTTTTCCAACTCAGTTGATTGAAGCTTTCAAAATTGGGAATTCTTCTGACTTGATCTCCAAAATTTGGTAAATTTGAGAGATAAACTTTTGATATTTATGGCTGTCATTTCATGCATAAAAATAGATTCTTTTTGTTCCTGCAAGAACCTGCAACTTAACAATAATAATTAAGGATATATTTAAGGATTCTACATAAATCTCGATGTCAACCTAAATTAAGATATATTCGAGGATCTCGTCTTATAGCATGATTTTAACTCGGCTAAATATATAAAAATACCCCATCTTGTCGAGAAAATTCTAAAGCACTTTGAAAAAGCTCTAAAATAATTTAAGAAGATATATCAATGTATGAACTGATACATTTGATCTTAGGAAGGTTTTAATGTGTAACATTGATTTCTTTTATGTATAAAAATCTAAATATGCCCCCTATGCAATAGGGGCATTTTCACAGAAATTTTTTTTATCTTGAGTAAGTATATTTATTTAGGAATCTCGGCATGAAGCATGATGTCGACCTAAATAGATATACTATCTACTTTTTACAGGATTTATACCAGAATGTATTTATCATGTATAACGCTTTTTTAGGTAAAGATCATTAATTGGTGGCATTGGTCTTTCACCTTTTAAGTCAATGAGTTAGTATGCCCCTCATTGGTACACTTTTTCAATAACAAAAGGGCCCTACTAATCAGGCTCAAATTTTCTACCAAATTTTTTATTATAAATAATTGGTCTTCTCAGCACCAAGACTAATTCCCCTTTTTGGAATGTTCGAGGCTACACCGTATGGTCAAAATCCCTGGACATCTTTGCTCGATAAAATTTCAGATTTTGATGAGCTTGCAATCTAACTTCATCAAGTGCGTCGAGTTCCTCTACTCTCAAATGAGCATTTTGATCTTTAGTTAGGTAGTATTGGATCACTATTCGAAGTGATGACAACTCAATTTTGAGCGAAAGAACTACTTCAGTTCTGAATACTAATGAATAAGGAGTGGCTTTAGTCGATTTGATACGCTCATAATGCCTCTATCAGTTTGGTATTCCATTCTCTTTTATTTTTAGTAAAGATCTTCCTAAGTAGTTTGACTAATGTTTTGTTGAAAGTTTCTGCCAAATCATTATCCCTTTTATTATATATTGAAGAATATCACCAATCAATTTTATGTCGATCGACGAATCTATAAATTTTTATATTTTTAAAAGCTGTGTCATTATCAAAAATTATTCGGCGTGGCACTCCAAATCTATAGACCACATTATGCATGAAGAAATTAATCACTCAATCAGCATTAACTTCTTTAAATGGGGTAGCTTCAGCTCGCTTAGAGAAATAATCAGTCGTTGCTAGGATGAAGCGATGTCCAGCTGACAACAGTGGATCAATTGGTCCAATTACATCTGTACCCCAGCATTCGAATGGCCAAGATGCTATTGTTGAGTGTAGTGAATTTAGAGGTTGATGGATTATATTCCCATGTACTTGACATTCATGACATTCTTAGCATGATTGATACGGTCTCTCACCATAGATGGCCAATAATAGTCCTTCCTGTTGATCTTTACTGACATCTTGGGACCTAATTGATGTGCACCACAAAGTCCTTCATGAACTTCAACCATCACTTTGCTAGCTTCATCTGCATTTAGGCATCGTAGCCACATTTGTTCAAAGAATCTACGATATAAACTATTATTGATGAAAGTATAACGCAACATTATCTTCTCAATTTGAGCTGCTAGTGATTTATTATTTAGTAATTTGCCTTTTTAAAGTAGTCGATGAACGGTTGCCTACAATCATGTGGCTTTTCTATAATAATAGCTTCACACTACTTTTCTGAGGTAATATCATTCTTAGCTCTTCTAAGTATAATTCCATGTTGATTTTGAGGAGTATGAGGAGAAACCTGAATTGTGTCCTATTGTGTCGAATTTGATAACCCCTCTACCTACGGGAATTTGATACTTTACTGGCTCTAGAATTCAATAAATATCTCAATCATGGCATAATCATCATTCATACTTGTCAGTTCCTTAACTAATTTGGCTAAATAAATTTCTTTGCTATTCTCGGATCAAGAGACTCGAGTTAATGTGATATTTGGTATTTGCTTCATAAGCTCGAGAACTCTCTTGTGGTAGAAAGCTAACTCAAGCTTGTTGATTTTATAGATGCCAAGATACTCGATTTATAATAAGCTAAGAATCACCGAAAATATGCAAGTTTTGAATGCCTATGAAAATAGCTTCTTCAAGACCTGCCACTAATGCTTCATAGTCAGCTTCATTATTAGTTCTTAGCTCGGTCAACCCATATGATCATCTCATTATCCTCTCCTTGTTATGAAGAAGGCGATGTCGATTCACCTCTTGGGAAATTTAAAGGTTGGACTTGTTTGATCGACGAGGTTCCATCAAAGTAAATTTCACCAATTTATAATTTTTTTCTTTCATGAATGAGAATAATTTGCTCATCAGATAAATCGTTGTTAAGAGAAGAGTTCACAGGGATGGGATGTGCAATAAGAAAATCTGCTAAGATTTGTCCATTCACTACTTTCTACAGAACGTATGTAATATCAAATTGTAAAAGTAATACTGCTCATCTTGCCAAGTGATCTGTCAACACTAGTCTTGTTATCAAGTACTTCAGCAGATCGATCCTTGAGATGAGGGTAATCTTGTGAGATAACATATAATGATGAAGCTTTTGGACTACAAAGATCAATGCCAAACAGTGCATCTCTATCACAGAGTATCTCATTTCTGCTCCTATTAATCTTCGATTGATATAATAAAAAGCATTCCCTTTGCTTTCTTCATTGTGTTGTGCCAATAATGCTTTAAGGGACTCTTCTAATGCAGTTGTGTATAGAATAAGGGGCTTCCCAAGAGGAGGCACTACAAGGATTGGTGGATATAACAGGTAGCTTTTCATGCTATTGAAGGCTTCTTGGCACTCCTTGTCCTACTTGAATGGAGCATCATTCTTCAACATATTTGCAAATGGTTGACAGCATCCTGATAGCTTTGATATAAATCAACGGATGAATGAAAGATATCCTTGTAAAGAACGGAGCTGACATAAACTCTTCGGTGGAGGCATCTCCATAATTGCCTTAATTTTAGCAGGATCAATTTCAATTCCTCCATGACGTATAATATACCCAAGGAATTTTCCAGAGGATGCCCCAAAAGCACATTTTAGAGGATTCATATTGAGATCATATTTTCTAATTCTCTCTAATACCATTATCAAGTCTTCAAAGTGATTTTCACGATTTAAGCTCTTCACCACCAAATCATCAACATGACATTCCACCTTCTAATGAATCAACTCATCAAAAATATGCATCATGGCTCTTTGGTATATAGCTCTAGTATTTTTCAAATCAAAAAGCATGACTGTGTAGAAGTATATACCAATTGGCATCCTAAATGATGTGTGCTTCTCATTTTTAGGAGTCATCTTGATTTAGTTGTATACCGATGATCCATCAATGATGAGAACATATCGTAGTTGGAAGTATTGTCCGCGAGTAGTTCTGATATTGGAAGCGGAAAGTAATCTTTTGGGCACACCTTATTTAGGTCCTAGAAGTCAATGCAGACATGGATTTGGTCATTCTTCTTCTTAACTAGGACAATGTTGGCTATCCAATCTGCATACTTCTCCTTCTGGATGAAGCCTGCTTCGATTAGCTTCTTAGTCTCTACAATTACCTATTCTTCAATCTCCAATCTCATTCACCTTTGAGCTTGCTTTATAGGCTAATGACAAGTTTATGAACTGCTACATTAGGGGATAAGCTTGGCATTTTGAATATGTCTAGACAAAGCAATCTCTGAATTCACAAAGTAGCATTTTTAGCTCTTCAACTTTCTCACTAGGTAGAAAGGCACTGATGAAAGTTGAATGGGGATCATCCTCAGCTCCTAGGTTGATTTCTTTGAGTTCATCCATAGTAATTGTTTGACCACCATCTTTGAGTTCTTCAGGTGCAGGCTTGGCTTCTACTTATTCATCATTTATAAGAAGAATTTCATGGAGATCATCTTCTTCATCGCTATTAGTTTCGATCTCAGCTTTTATTATATTATAACAAACTTTATTTTTATGATATTTGGGGATGAACTCAAGACCTTTAGTGATAAACTTATCACTTCTTCATGATATTTTGATTCCACATCTTGCTAAAGACTTGAGCTCTATGTTATTAATTTCAATATGAATTCCAAGTTTATACATCATTCTTCGTAATTTTTATGGATAGTATATTGGTATTCTTGTTGGTACTATCTCATCAGAATTTTCATGTTGAGTAGGCCAACCAGGATTGTGAGGCTAAGACTCTTTAGATTTATAAAATAGAGTTTCTATTATGCCACTCTTACTCAGTGGTAGTACATAGAATATTATCAATTCTTCAATGTTATGAACCTCGAGTGGAGTGATTTCTTTGAAGTACTGCTGAGGGATGGGTATAATTTTGAAGGAGTCCTCTAACACTACCAAATAAGCTATCCTTCTAGATGCAACCATCTAAACTCTATTTCCATAAGTAGATTCAAAGTCATAGTTTGAATAAGAATCACTTATTTCATACTTTGCCTTTCTTGAAAGTTTAAAAGTTCCCTTAAGTTTGACAAGATTATTTTCTTCTTCTTGTGCGTCACTTCCCAAATGAGGAACTGATCTTCTTGATTTATATGTAGAATCAAGTGCTTTAGGGAGAGTCGGCATTGCCTTCTTTCTTCTTTTTTGCTTCTGCTCTCTCACCTTATGAAGTTGATTTTTGGTTCCTGAAGTGGATGCTACCGCTTCAAGAGGTTTTGTTGGCTTAGGCTCTTTAGGGATGAAGTATTTTGCATCTTCATAAGTCTTTGCTTCATAGACGAAGAATGGTTGTAGGTTGCTAGGAATTCTGAACTCTTCTCCATCTTTTAGGTACTTCATACACTGATGTATAGTTTATGGGACCATGCCATACTCATGCAGCCATGGCCGACCCAAGAGAGCTCCAAATGATGTATCGGCATCAATTACATGAAACTTGGTTTCTATATGTAAATCCTGAAACTTGAGCGGGAGAATAAAAGAACCCACTTTTCATTAAAACCATGAACCATCAACTTATCTCTCTCAAGATATTGGATATCAAGTGATAATCCTCTTAATGCTTTTAGGCTCATAAGATTGATAGAAGAGCCTGGATCAATCAGTATTCAGTTGATTAAGATGCAATCACTTTCTGTGATAACATATAGAGGATGGTTGTGATTCGTTGTTCCCAATATAAGATCTTCTTCAGAAAAATGTGATTACTAAGAGATCTTGAGTTTGCAATGATTTAGTCAAAAAAATCAAACCCAAGTCAAACTCATGTTCACCCTTTGAACTTGAAATTATCAAATGAATCAAAACTCATTTGACTTCAAATCACTTGCAAATGGATCTATATTTCAATCATAAGTCCATATGTGAGTTCAATCAAACTAAATCAAGCTTTGACCAAGCCATTTGACCTACTTAGGCTCACTTGATCCAAAGTGATCTAAAGTACCCTTAATGAGCCAAAATCTAATCCTAACAAAATTGGATTGAACTAAGCCCATCTAAGTCTCACATTGTGAGCAACAATCATCATGAGATGATCAATCACTCAAATTGGGTCAAACCAAGTCAACACTTAGCCAAAATGAAACCAAAACTAGTCAAATTTCACCATAGGCAAAATTGATTGAAAGAATTGATCAAAATTCATTCATGATCAATGTTTGAACTTCACCAAGTCATCATTTGAGCCTAACATAGCTCAATTGGCCACTTGACCCAACTTGACCCAACTCGACCTAAAAAGTCAAAAATGTGTCAAAACTTAATCTAAGACAAATTGATTGAAACCACTGGGTCAAGTTCATTCCAAATCACTTATTGAACTTGACCAAAGCCAATTGGCCAACTAGACCTAACTTGCTTAATTTGAAACTTGACTAAAAGAAATTAGACAAATAAATCCAAATTGATTGGAAACAAAGATATCAATCCATTTCAAATGATCAACCAAACATAAACCTCCCATGACCTAACCCAAATAGGTCAAATGAGTCAAATTGATGAACTTGACCCATTTGACCTAAATAAAATCAAATGAACCAAATTCAAATATTAATCAAATTGAATCAAACCAATGATGCCAAAATATTTCAAATGGCCATATGAACTTGACCCAACCCTTGGTTTGACCCAATTTGACCAATTGGTCAACTTTACCCAAGTTGACTCATTTTGACCTAAATGGGTCAACATTAGCCAAATCACATCAAATCAACTTCAAATTTATTGAAACTTAGCCCAACCCATTTTTCAATCATACCAAACATATTCAAAATGCAAACCAAGCCAAATGACCATTTTATTCCTAGGCCATAGGGTAACCTAAAATCAAAACCACTTGGAATTTGGTCAATTCCTGTTCATAAACACTTGGCATCCTCTTAGTAGACCAAATGGTCACTAATGGACATAGTGCACATGACCCAATGAGTTTGGGTCAGCCAAACCCCCAAGGTCAAAACTGACCACTCCCATAGAAATGAGCACATAGGAATCCTCCCTCCACTCATTTCAAGCACATGGCACTCCTTTGCTACCTCTCTCTAGCCAAATTAAATGCAATGCCACCCTAAACAGCCTAACAAACCCACCCAATGAGGTCAATTGGATAAAAATGGCAAAGGAGCTTGCGACCATCCGATCCTTCAAGGGGGAGATATACTCCCCCTAATTTCATTTCAACTGATCTCTCTTGCATTCGATTGAGTAATAGGAAGTCAGAGCTAGCATTCCAGAGCTCCCCCAAGCTTCCTAGAGCCAATTCAACTTCTCCATTCTCTATTTCTCCAACTCAAAAATAGGGGAGGTAGCAAGGAAATCCAACTTAGCCAATACATAAAACCAATCCAATTCCTCCTTGAGCACCCTCGGAGGGCCTAGTCGAACTCATCCCAAGCTTCTGCCAAGCTCCAAAGGCAAGGGAGGTGGGACTTTGATCAAGATCAAATCCATTTGAAGGAGAGCTTGGTCCATAGGAAGATCCACGCAACCAAACCACCTCAAATCTTCAATAGGGCTTCGTCTCCACTAGACTAAGCTACCTCATCAAACTCAAGAGCCAGTGATAGCCTCAAGCGAGATACGTCTTCAACCCAAGCTTAAACTAGAGAGTGTGTGGTCTTTTGTGAAGTAGATTTTCATCTCAAGCAAAGTTAGTCATTGAATGTGTCCCCCCCTTGCATGATGATGGTGTGGGTTGAGTTTGAGCTCAATCTGAGCTCAAAGGAACTCGGATCTTGCCCTAAAGGATGGACAGATTTCCTCTCCCGCAGGGAAGATCAGTGAGGGATCATGGTCATCCATTCGCATGTTTTGGATGGACGACCATGATCAAGACACATAGGATCCTTGATTTAATTATATTAATACCGCGGGTTCGATCTCGATTATCTGATATTTGATCGGATGAGGAAAGCATAGCGCCGCTAATGCTATGATGTAATAACAAGTGGCTCTCCATTGGTGCAAGCATACCATGACCTCCACGTGGCGATTAGCCATATAATTAAGTGATTAATTATAGAATAATCATTGAATCTTCAAATATTCATAACTAATTGTAGAAAAATTAGAAAAATACAAAATAAAAATCATTGGAAAGATAATTCAAAGAAAAATATTCTACAATTAATTTCACTTAATTTTGAATAGTGATATTTTCTAAATTAGGGTTTTATTAGGAATGTAATTACATTAATTACTCCCAAATCATTCCATTGATTAATTCTAAACTTCCTAGGGTTGATTAATGGGATGACCTCTGCCTCCCATAATTTTCTTAGAATTTATTAATGGCTTAATTAGGGTAATTTTGTAGCTTATTCCTAATTACTCTCTTAATCCATTAAATGATTAATTAATTTTTTAAATAGTGATAAATTCACCAATTAAATTTGCTAATTACCTTGGGATAGAGAGTGAATTTAGGGAATGAGATTAGGGGTTCTTTCCCATATCTTTTTCCCTAAGTTTTTTTCATTTGGATTAAAATCTAATTAAGGTGCAAAATTAATTAAATAATTTAATCATTTTATAAAATGTCTTAATTAATCAAAATTTTAATATCAAAATATTCTAGAGCTTAACTAATTCATCTTGGGTAGATGCTTAGGTGTTCAATAATCTAAATAGCTTAAGGAAATCAAAATCCAACCCATATATGTGTGGGAAGGGTTATGAAAGTACTTAAATGAACCCCTTTAGCTTAATTAATCATTAATTGTAAGCCAATTGCATTATATACCTTCTTTCCTAAGATGCATTATTGATTTAAATTTCTTGTGTGATTTTATGTCATATCATTGGCTCACAATTATTTGATTAAATATGTTAAAGTCGTATAGGTAAGGCGTAATTAACATACATAATTCACACATTAACCTAACCAAGGCATAAAATTGATCTAATCACCTTAAAATTGAACTTAAATAACTTACACATGGGGGAATGGGTTAGGACCAGCAAACTTATCTCACATTTCCCAAATTGAAATCAAACTCAAACAAAATTCAAACTTTCCTTAAAAAAAAATTGATTTACTTTAAATAATCTTATTCATAGGATTGTCTTTAAGAATTAATTAGGGTGAATGAACTTACATTGCTTTCATCACTTTATTTCTTTCCTAGCATGCTAAATGTGTATTCCATATGAAAATCATGCATTCATACATTTTAAAAATAAAATTAAAAATGAAATGTTTCCTTTATGTCAAATTGCATGTTTTGGCTAAAGTAAGAATATGAATGGCTATTATCACTATCAAATCTAAAATTATTTATAAAACTTATAAATCAATTATTAAAATTGAAAGGTATGCTACTTATGATTATTTATAAGCTTGCACGTGAGTAGAAATATAAAGATGTGCATATTGTGATTTTCCTTCTCTTTTCTTTTAGCATAGTTTTAAATAGGATTTGACAAAGTGTATAGTTCATTTAAAAAGAATATAACACTTGTTTAATTCCTTTCCTATTCATTTCTATGTTATTACTTAAGAAGGGCATCCACACTTATACATATAAATTGCATAAACAAATCAAACAAACAAACACAAGCTTTTGCATCTTTCTTTTCCATTCATTTTGTTTGTATATGCATATGTATTTAAGGAAAGTGGTATATTAGTCTGGACAACAACGTGATTGTGAGGCTTTAAGTAGCCCTAAGTAGGTCTTGTACCTTACACCTTTGGTGCTAATAATGGTGTCATACTCACTTATGCCTTTCATACATATAAATGTGCAAGTGAAAAAAATGGATAAAAGAATCACCCTTTTCTACTTAACAAAATCATACATCATAAAGCATCCAAATTTTCTTAAGTAATATCACTTAGCATTCATTATGAAAGTGTGCTCAATAACCTTGTTTGTATATATAGATATGCGTAGGACTCATCCATATGCATGTTATACATGTTGGGAAATAAATAAAGTGTTGTGTTTTGTGATATTAATTCACTTTAGTTAATCTTCAAATGCCTTTCATTTTTGGATAGGTTTGTCTAGAGAAAAAAAAACTTAGGATTAATTAAAACACATAATAAAACATTCACTAAACAAAAATCATACATGAATCTACTTTAGAAATTACTTAAGGTAGGAAAGGAAAGTGAAGTTCCCTTCTCTTTTTCTCTCTTTACAACACTTAGTAATTAATCCTAGTTTCATTCAAACCTAATCAAAACACAAAATAAAATTAACCAAAAATAACTAAATAGCTTAAATTGAAACCATCCTCTAAGTTGAACATGTTCATACTTAGGAAATCTAAACCTTAAATCCATAGTTAAGCATACCACACAAACCTTAAATGTCATACATATTAAGCTAAGTCACTGCTTCTAGCTTTAGGTTAGGGTAGTGTATGGTTTAATATTTGCTTTTATTTTATGATGCTTTGTTTTAGTCTGGATGTTAGGATGTATATTCATAGACTGAATGGTAGGATGATATATTCTAATCATTATCTTCTACAGGAGATTATGCTTAAGGGGTGATGTAATAAAAAAATATAAAATTGCTTTTACTGTGCAGGTGCTTATACTCCTAAGCATAATCCAAAATTGGCCAAGTGAACTTGGTTACCCATGTGTGGGGTGCTAAGTCCAATTTATATATATACATGCTTGGGAATGTGTAGTTAGTTTGGCTAATCTCTATTTTACAGGTGTTAGTTAGATTTTCTTTTCTCATTTTCATGTACTTTTATAGTTAGGATTTTGGAATGATTGTTATGGGAGATTAGGATGAGCATTGGTCATAAGATCATGTCTTATGTATCATGTGAAGCCTTTGGGCACATTCACCAAAAGAAGAAAGAAGAAAGATGAAAGAAGAAAGAAGAAAAAAAGAAGAAAGAAGAAGAAGAAGAAAGAAGAAATGAAGAATGAAGACCCCATAACATGAATTCCTTGTAATTATAATTAATTCATTTGTAATCTGGGCTGTATAAGGGTAGAGCTCGGCTACCCAATTTGTTTTCGGGTTTGTGTGGTGGAGCCCGACCACAAATGGTCATTTATTCATTTATGCTAGTTTTATATATTGATTGATATTTGTTTAACTTGCGCATTAAGATTGCATCTTTTTCTAGTTTATTCCTTGTTGTATGTTGTCTTACTTTTATAACATCATGCAAAAAAAATATTGTTTCACTCTTGATTGGAGGGCTTTCACCTTCGCCAAAGAACTTGGCTTGACCTGTGAGAGCCATGGTGGAAACACACCTCCTTATCTTACTGATTTTGGCCCATAGACTAATTTCTCATGCATTAGGCATAAAGTATCCTAAAGCCTGTGTCAAATTGATTGTCCAAAATGAAAATAAAAATATAAAAAATTTGTATTAGATTTTGTTCATTAAAAGCATGCCCTACATGATCTAGTCTCTTAGAGACTGTGTTTAAAGGCTTAGTCTCTTTTCTAAATAAATAATATCTTAGCTATCTTGCATAAACATTTGACTTGCCTACATATTTTAAAACCATAGGAAGAGTTAGTTTGTGGCCACCCCCAGGCAGTTGTAAGTCCAACAATCAGGTGGCTTATCCTCTCTTATGGAGGTAAACCAAATACTCATTTTTGCCTTAGATTTAGGTCATATTTTTTGGCCCTCGCCAAAGATCCCTAGATTTAGGTTCAGAGATTGCTACTTCTCTTTACGGGCTATGAGTGTAAATCCTCACCTCTTAGGCATTTCCATGATCTTGTATCATGGAATTGTAAGCCCTACATTTCTAATAAAAAAATTCAACTCAAACAAATTAATTCAATTTCAAAAATGTAAAGCCCAACCATAGGGTAGTTTAGGTATTTACTAAGCTTCCTAATATCTTAAACATCCCCTACTTATTTTCATTTGGCTTTGATAAGAACTCCCTTCTCTTGATGGATCACACTTGACTTTCTAAAAATAAACCAATCGATTGATAGTCCTACCTTTCGAAATCTTTGGAAATAATGATCATTTACCTTAATTGAGAGTATTCCTAGGAAATCTCGTTCCTTATGATGTAATTAACTATGGGGGCATGCCCTTATAGAGAACTTAATGAACCTGGTTTAAAATAAACTCTGCTTTACTTTTTCATATAAAATAGGGAAAGAATCTCTGGTACACTCCAAAGACCTATAGTCTTTAGGAGTCCTTATTAAGGTGATTAGATTCATTATAGGGTGGTGACTTCTATCTCTCGGGATGGTACACCTTTCCTCAATGTCGTATCTGATCACCCTAATAAGAACATTGGCAGATCTGCGTGGCGTCCAATAAGGCATATATTTTTATCTTCATTTATCCCTTTCCAAAAGGATAGATGAAGATGAGAATATTTTTGCCCACAGATTTTTCTGGTGACTCCGTCAGGGATGGTTCCTCTCTCCATCTTTGGTAAATGAACATTGTCTCCAAGTATCGATAGTGGGTTTGTACTTTTGTATGAATCCAAGACTATTTTGCTTTCCATTGGCACTTAGCATATTTCATTCTTAAGTTAAGATAGCCAACATCTTTAGGTTTTAGGACCTCACCCCATGTTGGTCTTAAAACCCCTGTTGGATTCCCCAATGGGTGAAAATAAAAATTGAATAAAAAGAAAATGATTAAAGACTTCATCCTTACCATTTTTATGGTAAGGAAAGGTTCATTCTAAAAATAAAGAAAAATAAATCCTCTATGAAAAGTTTCAATTTGCAAAAGCACTTTTTCAAAATTCACTTAATAAAATATTTGCACTACATCTAACAATTTTTATAATTGTTACATGTGGAAACATTTCAAAAATAAAATTTCCACAATCATGAACTTTTAAAAGCACAAATGAAGATCTTCCATTCAATACATCCAAATGTGTTGGATGGATGTTACTTCTTCAAGCAAAATCACAACTTTGAAATTCCACTCAACACATTCCATGCGTGTTAAGTTAGAATTTTTCACCCTTTCAAAAAGCACAAAATTTGAAGGTGGGCCTTTCCATTCAATACATCCAAATGTGTTAGATGGATGTTACATCTTCTAGCAAAATCATAACTTTGAAATTCAACTCAACACATTCCATGTGTGTTAAGTTGGAATTTTTCACCCTTTCAAAAAAGCACAAAATTTGAAAATGGGCCTTTCCATTCAATACATCCAAATGTGTTGGATGGATGTTACATCTTCAAGCAAAATCACAACTTTGATATTCCACTCAACACATTCCATGTGTATTAAGTTGTAAATTTTCACCCTTTCAAAATGCACATGTGAAACCTCTCCATTCAATATACCCACATTTATTGAATAGAAGTTTCTTTTCCAATCAAAATCAAAAAATTAAATTTTTAAAAAGCACATATGAAACCTCTCTATTCAATATACCCACATTTATTGAATGGAAGTTTCATTTTCAACCAAAATCAAAAATAAATTTTCAAAAAGCACATATGAAACCTCTCCATTCAATATACACATCTATTGAATGGAGTTTTTTCAATCAAAATAAAAATAAATAGACTTTAAAAACATATGAACATCCATTCAATATACCCAAATTTATTAAATGAAGATTTCATTTCAAATAAATGACATTATTTTGAAATCCCATAACATATTCCATATAATTAGGTTGGAATTTCCTCTTTCAAAAGAAAAGTAATAATCACACATAAAATACATCTTTAAAAAAAAAAAAACATAATTGATTTCATCTTACATACCCAAATTTGTTAAATGGAAATCTCTTTCAAAATCAACAAAAACAAAATTTTTCAAAACACATTGGAACTTCATTTTAGCATACCACATTTGCTAAAGTGAAATCTCCATTTTTTTTAAAACACAAAAAATTGAAACACATTTTTGGAATTTCATTTAGCATACTAAAATTTGCTAAGTGAAATCTCCATTTCACAAAATTTCAAAACACATTGGAACTTCATTCTAGCATACGACATTTGCTAAAGTGAAGTCTCCATTTCCAAAACAAAACCCAAAACACAAAAATTCCAAACACATTTTTGGAATTTCATTTAGCATACTCAAATTTTCTAAGTGAAATCTGTATATCACAAAATTTCAAAACAAATTGGAACTTCATTCTAGCATACACATTTACTAAAAGGAAGTTCCATTTTCAAAACAAATTCAAAACACAAAAATTTGAAACATATTTTTGGAATTTTATTTAGCATACTAAAATTTGCTAAGTGAAATCTTCATTTTACAAAATTTCAAAACACATTGGAACTTCATTCTAGCATACAACATTTGCTAAAGTGAGGTCTCCATTTTCAAAATTAAAATCTCCAAAAACAAAAGAAGCACATTAGGATTTTCTTAGCATACCCACATTTGCTAAGAGTCATATTTTCAAAAAAATTCAAAAGCAAAACACACTTGGATTCTCCATTTTAGCACACCCAAATTTGCTAAATAAAGATTCCATTTTTCAAAATCACAATGATTCACAAACAAAGCAAACAAGGAAAAAAGAATAAATTATTTTCAAACACCTCACCCAGCATACTTAAATTTGCTAAGTGAGTAGATTCCAAAAATCACAAATCCAAAACAAAATCAATTGGTTCTTTACTTTAACATACACAAATTTGTTAAATAAAGAGTCCTCAAAATCAAAATCAAAATTCAAATATGAACCTATGGAAGCATCTCTCCGAAATATTTGAACACATTTTCAACATACTCAAATTTGTTGAAAATAGATTCTAAATTCAAAAATTCTTCTTTCCAATCAAATATCAAAATCTCTTCCAAATCTATTTGAGCCCGACTTAACACTTTCAAGATGTTGAGTATGGGTTCAAATTATAAATTCAAATTCAAATTCAACAAAGCGAGAAAATCTGATTCAAGTTTATTTTTGATATTGCAGTTACAGTTAGCTTCAGTTATTTTTTTAGTCTCAGTTCAATACAGTTTGATTCAATGGCAGTGCCCAAGTATGTGTTCGTTTTTCCCCATGGGATGGATCTGGCTCTTGATCAGGCCAGCCTTCCCCGCTCCAATTATGCTCACCTCATCTACTTTGGACAAGGCTTTGAGGGGGCCCAGATTACATGTGAGGGGACCTCCCTCATGACTATTAGTTGGAGCATAGTGGCCAGGAAGGAGCCGGTCATTCGGGTTGACATGCCGTCAGATTCTGAGATTCCCTCGATGAAGAGGAAGGCTGTGGCGGTTCCCAAAACAGTAGTGATAGTGTTAGTGTCTATGTGCCCCGTGGTTCCCCGTGCTACCCCAGTTAGGACTAGCACCCACTCACTAGAACCTTCCAAGGGGAAGGCTCCCGTGATCCCAGGGATTGTCTCTCCTGCTTTTGAGGTTAGGTCTAGCTCTTACTCTGCTCTCCCTACAAGGACTCAAAGGAGAACTAAGAACTACATGATAAAGTGGTATCACACTCATATTTCTAGGGAGATGGAGGCATCCACACAGTCTGTTGTTAAGGAGTTTCCCATGTTGGTTTCCCCACTGGTTACAGCAAACTAGTTTCATCCTCACTCTAGGTCTAACAGCGAGGATGTTAGAAGGATTTCTGCTTTGCCTCCACCAGCAGTGCATTTCTAGACTTTTATTATTAAGAGGAGGAGGTCATATGCTAACATGCCGGTTGGCGAGCCTACGGATGATCAGTCAGCTGGGTTTGATTTGATCTGTTATCCCCAGTGTGGGGAAGCATATTCAATTGAAGAGCTGGGGAGCCCATACATTCACTACAGTGGGAGGCAGGTTCGGTAGTCAACAACCTCACACTTGTTGATTTCTTGATCTGATACGCGTTAATCATACATAGCATCTTCCTGGGGACTACCCATCACAGGAGGAGAGCTCTTGTTCAGAGAGAGTCGGTGGTGTCTCCACCACACCACTCTACCCCTTGTCCACCATCTTCGATTGATGTTCTAGCATCTCTAGTTCCACCAAAGGCCATGAAGGCCGCATCAGGGAAGAAGAGGACCCTGGTGATGGTTATGAGAGATCTCATTCACCCCTACTGATGGCAAGGTCGAGCTCTCACTGACCTTCTGATAGTGTGAAGAAGGAGAGGCAATCTTGAATCATAGTAGTTGTCTCTTCACCACACCACAGATATAGAGATGGTTGTAGATTCTGCAGGAGAAGGTGATAGCCAGTTACTATGATGATAGAGCCTCCTAAGAGTGTCACCCATAGATCATGGATGAGAGCGCATTTGTTCCAGAGTATAGCCCTCATGGTTAACTCTCCGAGGCGGGGAGTCGGTGCCTCATAGTACATGATAGTGATCCCACCATGTTGAAAGTCATTTATCTAGTTAGATGGATCATTCTTTAGATATAGTAGCCCATTATCATGGAGAAGAAGAAATCCTAGGATATGGTTGATGAGAAGATCAACGATCCTAAAAGATGATTTATTGGATTGATGAGGGGTTGTATGGTAGACACCAGGGGATCCCTCCTTAGAGAGTAGCAGACTATGGAAGGTGTTGAGGCCGAGCAAGAAGACATAGCCTACTCGACCCAACACCTCATTCAGCAGATAAAGCAGAAGGATGAAAAAATAGATAGGATATAGAAGAGGCTCGAAGATTTGCTAGCAACTATCTTAGCACACTTCAAAACTAAGCCTCACAGTTCATCCTACTATAGCCGAGACTAGTCAGCTAGAGTTGGTGCATGTCTTGGATCTAGCCAAGATTTTACCTCTAGTAGAGCAAGGTAGCACCATAATGTATAAGAAGGTAGTGTATAGTATCTCCATACAAGAAAAGGATATCAAGAGCATGGTTGAGCAGCGGGTGAGAGAAGTGTTGGCTCAAGCCTGAGGAGGATATCAGTTCCAAAGGGTAGACCCAACCCAGAGGGATTTGATGCAATCCAATATCTTAAGGGTTTTGTGCCACCTTCTTTCAAGAGTTTTGATGGCAATGGGAACTCGAGGCAGCACATTACGCATTTCAGAGCTAATTGTTGAAACGCTGGTGGCAGTGATGCTTTACTCTTTCATTTATCTTAGCAGCGGGTATAGCATTTGACTAGTACACTGAACTTTCCAACAGTTTAGTAAAAACTTTTGCTGAGTTGGAGCAACTCTTTATCAAGAGATTTGTTGGAGCTCAGCAAAGGGTCACTGTTGTCGATCTCGTTGTGGCTCAACAAAACTATGGTGAGTCTCTTGTTGATTATATTCTCAGATGGCATAATTTGAGTATGAAATGCGAACCTCAGCTATCTTAATAGCATGCTATCAATATTCTGCTTAAGAATATCCATGGCCCGATCGCCTTCATGCTCAAAGATTTTACCATTAAAACTTTTGAGAAATTAATCAACAAGGCTTGCAAGGAGAAACAAGTTACCTTCTCGATCTACCAACAAAGCCAAAGCTCGAAGGTTGAGAAGTAGCAGGGGCGATGTAAGAAGGAAATGGTTAGCGAGCAATTTGAGAGACCTGCTCCACATTCATCACTTGCCTCCTCACCACCTGATAGCCTACCCGCCATAGCCTCCATGGCACGCCTCCTCCTCAACCACATCATCAACAGCAGCGATACACATATCCATCACCAGGTAGCTATGGTTCATCTACTCTTTTGGATAAACTTAATAAGCCTTATTAAGTTAAGAGGGAGGTAATCAGGAAGATCTTTAAGATCCTCTTAAAGAAGCCTGATTTTCAGCTACCCAAACATAAGAGACCAGAGGAAGTGGGCAAAAGCGAAGTTCTTAACTTTTGCCCTACCACCATATGCTAGGTCATGTTTTGGAAGATTGCATCATATTTAAGGATTGACTTGAACATAGCTTCAAGACCAGTGTTATAGTCATCCCGAAAGAATACCTTATTGAACAACTATCCAATTCCATTAGGGTAATCCTTGGGAATACTTGCTATCCTTTCAAAACCAAAGAAGGTTGGGATATCTTCTTATCCAAAACCTCTAAGAAAATTATCTCAAAAATCAAGAAACTTTTCTTGCAGGTGCTTGAGCCAGCTCAAACCTCTAACATCAAGGAAGATTTTCAAGTTGCTACATAGCCAACTCGGGGAAAGGGGAGCTCGGCGTCAGACGTTAGCCAGATAGTAGCAACCAATGAGTCCCCCCAGTTCACCGTTACCACTACATCACTACCTCTACTCATTAGCTCTTCTTCTTCCAGTAGACATATTGTATTGGCGGATAAGGGAATCAAATCTCTCACCCCTCTTACTTTACTTGATTTCTACTATATACCTCCTATTAAATCCAAGAAATTGAAGAATAAAGCTAGCTTGAATTATATCTATGTCACTTCAGATGGGTTGTTTGAATTTATTCCTAATGATAACTCTTCAAGTCTAAATAACAACTATAATAATTCCAATCTTACTCTTTCTGATTCAGAGTTAGATCTTTCTTCCCTGAATATTATGGGTTCGCCTCCTAAGATAGACTTGGAATCATCCGATTTTGAGGGTCCCATAGGAGTGGCGTGAGCTTGCGTAAAATCTTCCATTACCGCCATAAGAGATCAAGTCAACCTCCTGGTAGGTTCTACCTCTAGCGCACCTCAAGAGGGAAATAAGTCATTGGTTAGGAGGATCAGCCCCTCCACAGATGCTCCACCCTTGGATATGCTTTATGGAGGATCAAGGTGACTACAATATCTTCTCTCACCTAAGAAAGTTGCCATCTAAGCTAAGCATATATGATGCCCTTGTCTTATCTAAAGAGATGAGTGAATCATCAATCAAGGATCTCCTTGATCCTGAGATATGCTTAGCTCAACTGACCACTATTGGAGAGGAGGCACATTATTCCAAAGAAGCCTAGGGGATCACTTTCATAAATGAAGGCCTTCTTCTGAGGGACATGGAGCACAACCGTCCCCTCTACATTACAGTTGAGATGGGCAGATTCAAACTTGTCATAGTTCTCGTCGATCCAGGTGCATTGGTGAACATTATGAGTCTAAAGACCCTTGCCAATTTGAGGATCAACATCTTCACACTCCGAGGAGATCATATGATGTTGAGAGGATTCAATGAACAAGATGAGAGGGCTTTAGGTTCCATAGTGTTACCTTTGGAGATAGGTGATTGGAAGACTGAAGCCAAGTTTTATATCATTGATTCAAATACTTCATTCACCACTTTGCTCGGTAGGCCTTGGATACATCAGAATAAGATGATTCCATCCTCCCTCCATCAGTGCATAAAGTTTAGGAAGGATTGGAATGAGTATTGTGTCAAAGGAGATGAAAAGCCATTTTCAGTTAGAGAGGTTGAGATATATGAGGATGCGACCTACTATCTTTCTCAAAACACCCTTTCTCATAAACTTGGACAAAATTCAAATTCAAATAAAAAAATGAAGAAAAATAAAAAGCAAAAGAAAATTAAAAGAAAAATAAAAATCCAAGTGAATAAGAAAGGGAAATTGAAGAAGAAATAGAGCCGCATATCACATTCCACCCAAAGTTCATTCCATCATATGGACGTGAGGGTAGAATGACTCAACCTCCATCAGGTAGAGGCAGAGGCAAAAATAGAGGTAGTTTCATAGGTGGAAGACCCCCTGGTTGGCCATCAAACAACAACGGTTATGTTCCAGTTCATAGGAGCACCCTTACTATTCACATAAACTTGGAATCCAACTCGGAGGACAAGTCTAATGTGATTAGTATACTAGTCAACCCTCTCTAGGTTTCATTGGAGGTGACACTCGAGCTGGACAGTGATGAAGACTGGGCCTCTAGACAAAGCAAAGTATTTGAATTAAATATATGTGAAACTATAAGGCAGTAGTTGGGAACCTTAGCTCTAACCTCACTTTCACCCCAAAAAGTTGAAGGTTTTGTAGTTAAGAAAGCCCCTAAGTCTTCCAATGATATGAAGCTGAGGAGATTCTTTTTTGGATCATTCTCAAGTATAGGACTTGATGTAGCACTTGAGGATCTTTCATACAAAGAATTGATGGAATTACCTTTTGATTGGTACTCGCCTTATGTTATTAATCTTGCAAAGAAGGGTTTGATTCCTTATTCATGGTCTAAGCACATGTTGGAGTACTTTTAAAAGCTATGGAACAACATAGGCAGGGATGCACAACCAAGATCGGGTAGGATTGATGTAGTGGGTCGATGATGATGATTACTTAGTTGTTACCAACCACGAACGATAGGTTCTTTTCACCAAACAAACTCCTATGGGATGTGTGTTTAGAAATCTCAGATTATCCAGATGATCTCCAAATCAAAGATGGACCATCAAAATTTGAAGAGGAGATTCATTCAACTATTGACAAGCTTAAAGAAATCAACCTCGAGACAGAAAAAATCCATGCTTGACATACATCAGTTCATTGATGAAGAAGAAACTAATGACTTAGTTAGACTATTTACTAAGTTTAAAGACTGCTTTGCATAGAGTTATGAAGAAATGCTCAAATTATCTTCTGATGTAGTAGACCAAAAACTAGCATTAGATCCTAGCGCTAACCCTATCAAGCAAGCTCGCATGATTAGAAATTGAACAACTCATTTAAGTCAAGCGATCGATCTTGGTTTCATCGGGAAGAAAAATATCCTCAGTTAGCTGTGTTAATTAAGAAGAAGAATGGCCAAATTTGCATATGCGTCAATTTCAGGGACTTAAATAAGGGATGTCCTAAGGATGAGTTTTCTCTTCCCATACTAGAATTAATGGTGGGCATCACCTCATCTCATGTAGGTTTCTCCTTTATGGATGGGTCATCACAAGCTACAAATCAAGATGGCCCCGAGGATGAAAGAAAATATTACTTTTTTGAACCCGTCGAATCTATTTTTATAGGGTCATGCCTTTCCTTAAAATCGGTGCTCATACCAATAGGCCATGACTCAGATCTTCAATGAACTCATCCATCATCAGGTTGAGTGCTATGTTGATGATCTAGTAGTCAAGAGCAGAGAAAAGGAAGACCATCTCTTTGACTTGAGAGTAGTTTTTGAATGGTTAAGATAATATAACCTCAAAATGAATCCCCTTAAGTGTGCATTCGGAGTAACTTTAGAAAAATTCCTAGGGTTTGTTGTCCAACACCAGGGAATAGAAATAAATCCAGAAAAGTTCAAAGCTATCTTAGAAATGCCACCTCCTAAGAGTTTAACTCAACTCAAATCTTTCCAAGAATGGTTGACGTATCTAAGATGCTTTATTTCTAACCTATCAGGTAGATGCAAGCCATTCTCAACACTTATCAAAAGGATGCCAAGTTGGTGGGATGACAAGTGCGCATGCCTTTGAAGATATCAGCATTTGGTGAAGCCGCTAGTTCTAGCGACCCCATCTGGGCGGCCACTCATCCTCTACTGCATTGGATGACTCTCTCACTGTTGGCCCAAGCCAATGATGAAGAGAAGGAGAATACTCTCTACTACCTCACGTCATCGATTGAAGTAAACTACCCACAGAAATATTACCTAGCTTTGATCTTTGCCTCCCAAAAGCTATGACACTATATGCTTTCTCATAAGGTGAACTTGATTTCCAGAACCAATCCACTGCAGTATCTCATGACACGGCCAACGCTATTTGAACGTTTGGCATGATGGTCCATGATCCTCTAGTAGTGACATTCATACCTCTCTGTGCGGTAAAAAGACAAGCACTAATAGATTTCTTAGCAGCACACCCACTTCCTGCTGATTCTTCGCTTAGTGATGATCTCCCTGATGAACAAATCATGAACTTAGGAGAGGTTGACAACCGCTAATGGGAGATGTATTTTGATGGTGCAGCTTCTTTTTATAAAGGGGAAGCACCACGATCTACTCTTCCAGAAAAGGCAAGGGTAGAAATAGTTCTCTTAACTCATGTGATGTGATGAGATTCTCATACTATCTTTCAATCCACCAACAATGAAGAAGTATGAGGCTTTGATTTGGCGGTCTAAGTTAGTTATCATAGTGTATCAAGAGCATCTTTGGGGATTCTCGGTTGGTCATCAAAATTATTGTTGGGTCCCTGGTTCTCAAAGCCAAGCTTCGTCACTACCATGAGTATACCATGAAATTGTTGGCCCAAATCTATGAAGTCACCATCTACAAGGATCCCCAAGCAGAGAACATAATAGCATATTCTTTGGCCAAACTTGCCAAAGAATTGGCATGTCTGGAAGATGAGTCCATTCCAATAAAGGTCCAAAATAGAGAAGTCTTATCTCTTATTGATGTTGAACTCATCGAGAGACTTTCTCTTGAAGGGGAGGTTGTAGTTGCCTATAAGGACAAGGAGTTGAATTGGAGGCAACCATTCATAGACTATTTGAATACCAATAAATTACCTCAAGAAAAGTTACAAGCCCATCAGATGAAATAGAGAGCTCTCTCTTATGCTCTCGTTGATGGCACTCTGCACTGATGATCCTTTGATCAAATGTGGTTATATTATTTAGATAAACATGAAGCCCATGGAATTATAACGGAGGTACATTTAGTTCAATGCAAAGCACACCAATCTAGTCCGAGAAGATGAAGGCGAAGATCAAGAGACTAGGATACTACTGACCTACAATAATTACAGACTGCATGGATGTAGCTAGGAGATGCCATCAATGCCAGGTACATAGTGTGGTATTACATCAACCACCCAACATTCTACACCCTACATTGGCCTCATGGCCATTTGAGTGTTGGGGTACTGACATTGTGGGTTCGATCAATCCTCCTTCTTTCAAGGGTCATCGATTCATCTTATATACTTTTCCAAGTGGAGGCAATCCCACTCGAAGAGGTCAACATGTGCTTCAATTTTTAGAACCATATCGTATATAGGTTTGGGGCCTCGATGAATTATATCGATAATGGTTGCATTCAAAAGCACCAAGATCAACTTCACCAAAGACGATATAGATTGGACATACTCCACCATCTACGAGCAAATGGCTTAGTAGAAGCATTCAACAAAACTCTCATCCAAATACTAAAGAAGACTCTTGATGACAATAGCGGCGATTGGAAAGCGGTTGGTTGAAGCCTTGTGGGCACCATACCACATACCAAACTCAACTCAATCTACCCCATTTTCTTAATGGGTCCAAGTCATTTACCTTTAGAAGTTCAACTCATCACTAAGGATAGCATTGGGTAAGATCACTAGAGCATAATGCAAAGTTGAGGTTAGAAGAGCTCTGAAGGTTTGGAGGAGAGTGCATAGTCTTTGTACAAGGCCAAAATGATTCAAACTCATAATAGGCTGGTCCGCCCTAGGTCTTTCCAAATAGGAGAACTTATGTTAGTCCTTAAGGAGACCAATTATTGCCCCTTGAAAGATAAGAGGCAAGTTTGAACCCACTTAGGAAGGCCCTTATGTCATAGAGAAGGCCTACCAAGAAGGATCTTATCAACATATTGATTGTAAAGGGGAACACCCGATGCTTCTAATTAATGGGCTCTATTTAAAAAAATATTATCCATAAAATATGTTTGAAAATAATTATCTACAAAATAATAAAAATTTGATTCTATTTCATCAAAATCTTCTCTTCTTTCGAGCCATTATTTGTTTATCTTGCGAATTGACCATAACGTGTTTAGGATAGGTGTAAGAGTCCCCCAGCGATATCCTATCCCTCTTTCACAACACAAACACAACCTCTCAATGCTATTAAAATAGGTGTGAGAGAACCCAAGAGGCATCTTATTTCGATTAGCACAACCAAGTGAGATATAATAGAAACCCAAGCAGCATCATTTCTTAGTGGGAATTTTTGGTTGCGATCCGTAGCACCATTTCATCAAAATCCCCAGTATGTTTAGGATAGGTATGAGAGAACCCAAGTGGCATCCTATTCCCTTTAATATAAGCACACAAAAAATAAACACATATCTTTTCTCTCGGGCTATTTTGATGTGAGAAAAGCCCCTATGTGATCACTCATTAGGCTCTAAGTCTACATGCTACCTTATGTCACTGTGGTCACTTGTTTGGAAGATGTGAGTTCCCATGCTTTCTTCCTAACTTGACCATTGCAAACCAATGGTGCTTATTATGGTAGACTTCACTTTTGCCGATGCTACCTCATGTTGATTTTGTTTATGAAGATGTGATTCCTCGAGCTTTCTTTTCGAACTAATCTTCATGATCTAACTAGGTCGAGTATATTTGATGTTTAGGATAAGTCCCCCAAAGGCTCCTTTCCTCTTGACTTCATTTGAGTTGATATAAGTCCTCTAGTAAGAATTCACTCAGTAGTTGCCCTAGGTCGGATGATACTGTCAGAGGCGAAGACTATCCCGGTTCCAATATAGAAGCTTTCTTTTCCTGATTATGAGCACCTTAGGTTGGTTGATGTTTGATATGCTGACAACGACTCACCTGATGGGTACACCACTCTTGGAAGATATGAGTCACAAAGCTTTCTCTTTGAGTTGGCCACCGAATACCTATTTGATATATGACTAGACATATCATCTTCTCCAGGATTTTAGATCAATCCCTTAGCGGCCCCTCTCCCTGTGGGTATTCTATTTGGATCACATTCTTTGCGACCCCATTTAGACACTACCCGGGTTACTCTTGGATCGGACAATCCCCCTTTCTTAGTAGCCACCCCTGTGGTTGAAGAATTTGTTCAGCGGATGCATAGATTCTCTTTTGGTTCAATAAATCTGAGATAAACCTAGGCTGATATAATCTTCTTCTCAGTTTGATCTCTCACAAATCAACAGGGTCTATGATAAACAAACAAAATAAACAAACAAATTATTTTGCTTATGGATTATGAATTCAAGCTCTCAAAGGGCCCCTTTTTCCAAGCAGGCATCCTATCTTTATGATAGTGTCAACAGAACTCCCTATAGGAATTGCCTAACTACCTGAGTTGAGATAAATACCCAAGTCGGTACTCACTCCGTAGTCGCCCTTAGGTCAAGTTAAATCTATTTTGCCACAAGCAAGTTACCCCAATAGTCATTCTACTTTGGAAGATGTAAGACTATGATGCATTCTTTGTAGCATGACTGTCACAAATTGACGGCCAGCCCTAGGTCGAGTTCGATTTGTTGCCCAAAGCAGCCGATCACCCCAATGGTTTTTTGTAGTGGAAGATGTGAGTCCCCAAGCTTTGTTCTCTTGAATTGATCATTGCAAACCAAAAGGCACTCCTTTGGTTGGATATTTCTCCCATCAGTTGAGAAGCTATTCCCTTTAGTTCAGTAAATCTGAGATAGATCTAGGCTAATATAAGCTTCTTCTCAATGTGATCCATTGCAAATCAATGAAATCCATCAAAATAAATAAATTTAAAATGAAATTAATCTTGACTATTTTTGAGCTAATTTAAGTCCCCCAACGACATTCACTCAATAATCAGCCCTAGGTTGGGTTTGATTCATTGCCTTGCTAATGGATCACCCAATTACTTTGGAGGATGTGTATGTCTTATGCTTTCTTCCTTAAATGCTTGTTGCGAAAGACAACCCTTTGGTTGGCTAGTTCTACTATGTGTTTTGTAGACTACCCCTTTAGATTGGTGAATCTAAGTTATATCTAGGCCTCGTCTACCTCGGTCGTCCATCGAAACCACAGTTCAAAATCCAAAATTAAAAATTTGAAACAAATCGAATCAACCTCCCCCAGTGGAGTCAATCAAATCAAAACAATCAAAATAAATGAAATAAATCAAATCATTTTCTTGCCAGTGAGACTCAAATCAAACCTCTCATCTCCATGTGGATGATTTGAACCTGTTTCCCTAGTGGAAGTTTCACATACTCTATCCTTAGTGGATTCCTCCTTCCCTCTCTTATGTCCTTGACATGAGTAGAGCCACAAAACACTAAACTCTGGATTCTTCTACACCTTGGGTTAGGAGTAGATCATCTCTGTTAGTGCTAGTGATCGTTCGGTGTTGATGATTATTTTGGTCAACACCAATACGTGTGGTGTTCCTTGCCAATCACACCACACGAATTGAGTGCCCTTTGTTGACCTCATTTTTAGGATGAGCTCTCAACCCCTCCATCTTAGATATATGACTTCTCTTAGACTTTAAGAGTTTCTTGGTCTTAAGACACATCTAGTGATTAGGTGGAAACTCAACCTAACCCTAGAGACTTAGAAGAGTTAGCCACAGGAATAAGTTATGCCTTGGGGCTGCTAGAAAATTTTGCTTACCCTATAGCCTGAACCAAATTTCTCACTTCCTCCCTTCAAGTAAAATTCAAATCAATTCCAACTTGATTGATTTTCTTAAATCTTAAATCAATTTTAACTTGATTGATTTTCTCCAAACTCAAACCATTTCCAAATGATTGAAGCTTACGATTGAAATTCCAAATCAAAAATATTTCCTAAGTCCTTTGATTCCCTCTCACGGATGTAGCCTAAATCAAATCACAATCAATTCAAATTCAAGGAATTTTCTCATAACCCATTTATATTCTCATTTATATTCACATATATAAATGAAATATAAATTCAAATCAATCAAACTAAATCCAAATAAAAAATATTTCCTAAGCCCTTTGATTCCCTCTGATGGAC
This sequence comes from Cymbidium sinense, assembly GCA_021442155.1. Classification (NCBI taxonomy): domain Eukaryota; kingdom Viridiplantae; phylum Streptophyta; class Magnoliopsida; order Asparagales; family Orchidaceae; genus Cymbidium; species Cymbidium sinense. The sequence goes on from CM038225.1 coordinate 108,694,874, forward strand.
TTATCCTAAATCAAATTTAAATCAATTCAAATTCAAGGAATTTTCTCATACCCCATTTATATTCTCATTTATATTCACATATATAAATGAAATATGAATTCAAATCAATCAAACTAAATCCAAAATTCAAATACAAATAAAAAATATTTCCTAAGTCCTTTGATTCAATCTCATAGACTTAGCCTAAATCAAATCAAGATCAATTCAAATTCAAGGAATTTTCTCATAACTCATTTATATTCTCATTTATTTTTGCATATATAAATGAAATATAAATTTATATCAATCAAACTAAATCTAAAATTCAAATCCAAATCAAAAATATTTCTTAAGACCTTTGATTCCCTCTCATGGACTTAGCCTAAATTAAAACTAAATCAATTTAAATTAAAGGAATTTTCTCACAATCCATTTATATTCTCAATTATATTCACATATATAAATGAAATATAAATTTAAATCAATCAAACTAAATCCAAAATTCAAATTTCAAATCAAAAATCTAAGTTTTGATCCTCTCATTGGACTTAGCAAATCAAATTCAAATCAATTCAAATTCAAGAATTTTTTCATAACTCATTTATATTCTCATTTATATTCACAAATAAATAAATAAAAATATAAATTCAAATATCAAAATAAATTCAAAATCAAATCCAAATTCAATCAAAATCCAACCTAAGCCTTCCAAGTCAAAATCTTGAACTTAGCCAAATCAATTTCAAATCAAGTCAAACCCTTGATTTTTCTTCATGATTCAATCAATCTTACAATCATGAATCCAAATATAAACACAAACTTCAATCATCAAACCAAAACTCAATTCAAAAAATCAAACCCAAGTCAAACTCATGTTCACCCTTTGAACTTGAAATTGTCAAATGAATCAAAACCATTTGACTTCAAATCACTTGCAAATGGATTTATATTTCAATCATAAGTCCATATGTGAGTTCAATCAAACTCAAATCAAGCTTTTACCAAGCCATTTGACCTACTTAGGCTCACTTGACCCAAAGTGACCTAAAGTATCCCTAATGAGCCAAATTCTAATCCTAAGAAAATTGGATTGAACTAAGCCCATCTAAGCCTCACATTGTGAGCAACAATCATCATGAGATGATCAATCACTCAAATTAGGTCAAACCAAGTCAAACCTAAGGGTTGACCAAGTCAACACTTAGCCAAAATGAAACCTAAACTAGCCAAAATCACCATAGGCCAAATTGATTGAAACCATTGATCAAAACTCATTCATGATCAATGTTTGAACTTGACCAAGTCATCATTTGAGCCTAACCTAGCCCAATTGGCCACTTGACCCAAGTTGACCCAACTTGACCTAAAAAAGTCAAAATGTGTCAAAACTTGATCTAAGCCAAATTGATTGAAACCAATATCAAGTTCATTCCAAATCACTTGTTGAACTTGACCAAAGCCCTAATTAGCCAACTAGACCTAACCTAGCCTAGTTGACCTTGAACCCAACTTGGCCTAAAAGGTTAAATTGAATCAAATCCAAATCTAAAACAAATTGATTGGAAATAAAGATACCAATCCATTTCAAATGATCAACCAAACATAAACCAACCCATGACCTAACCCAAATAGGTCAAATGGGTCAAATTGGTCAACTTGACCCATTTGACCTAAATGAAATCAAATGAACCAAAATCAAATATAAACTAAATTGAACCAAACCAATGATGCCAAACATTTTAAATGGCCATATGAACTTGACCTAACCCTTGGTTTGACCCAATTTGACCAATTGGTCAACTTGACCCATTTTGACCTAAATGGGTCAACATGAATCAAATCACATCAAATCAACTCCAAATTTATTGAAACTTGGCCCAACCCATTTTTCAATCATACCAAACATATTCAAAATGTAAATCAGTCTAAATGACCATTTTACCCCGAGACCATAGGCTAGCATAAAATCAAAACCACTTGGAATTTGGTCAATTCCTTTTCATGGACACTTGGAATCATCTTAGTGGATCAAATGGTCACAAATGGACATGGTGCACATGACCCAAGGGATTTGGGTCAGCCAAACATAACCCAAGGTCAAAAATGACCACCCCCATGGAAATGAGCACATGAGAATCCTCCCTCCACTCATTTCAAGCAAATGACACTCCTCCACTACCTCTCTATGGCCAAACTGAATGCAATGCCACCCTAAATGGCCTAACAAACCCACTCAAGGAGGTGAATTGGATCAAAATGGTAAAGGAGCTTACGGTCATCCGATCCTTCAAGGGGGAGATATACTCCCCCTAATTTCATTTCAACTCATCTCTCTTGCATTCGATTGAGTAATAGGAAGTCAGAGCTCCCCCAAGCTACTTAGAGCCAATTCAACTTCTCGATTTCTCCAAGCTAAAAATATGGGAGGTAGCAAGAAAATCCAACTTAGCCAATACATAAAATCAATCCATTTCCTCTTTTGAGCACCCTAAGAGGGCCTAGTCGAACTCATCCCAAGCTTATTCCAAGCTCCAAAGGCAAAGGAGGTGGGACTTTGATCAAGACTGAATCCATTTGAAGGAGAGCTTGGTCCATAAGAAGATCCACTCAACCAAACCACCTCAAATCTTCAACAAGGCTTCGTTTCCACTAGACGAAGCTACCTCATCAAACTCGAGCACCGGTGATAGCCTCCGGTGAGGTATGCCTTCAACCCAAGCTTAAATTAGAGAGTATGTGGTCTTTTGTAAAGTGAATTTTCATCTCAAGCAATGTTAGCCATTGGATGTGTCCCCCCTTGCATGATGATGGTGTGGGTTGAGTTTGAGCACAATCCGAGCTCAATCAAGCTTGGATCTTGCCCTAAAGGATGGATGAATGCCCTCTCCCACAGGGAAGATTAGTGACATATCATGGGCCATCCATCCGTGCATTTTGGATAGACGGCCATGATCAAGGCACATAGGATCCTTGATTTAATCCTATTAATACCGCGGGTTTGATCTCAGTTGTCTGATTCTTGATCGGACAGATGAGGAGAAAACGCGTAGTGCTGCCGCTGACACGGAGCTACGATATGGTAACTTAAGTGGCCTATCCCATCACGTCATATGGAAAGCACACGCCACGTCAACCTCCTCGTGGCACCGTTAAGAATTAGTATGAAATAATCATGGAACTTCAAATATTCAACTAAATGAAAAAAAAATACAAAAAAACCATTAAGATAATTCAAAGGAATATTCTAAAATTAATTTCACTTGATTTTGAATAATGATATTTTATGAATTGGGTTTTATTAAATGTAATTATTACTCACTAATTATTCCATTAATTCAAACTTTCTATTGATTAATGGGATGACCTCTCCCTAATTTTCTTGGAATTTATTAATGAATAATTAATTATTTCCTCACTTAATTAATTTAAATGATTAATTAATTTTAAATAATGATAAATTAATTAACATTTTAATTACCTTGATTGAGGAACTTAGGGAATAGATTAGGGGTTCTTTCCCTATCTTCCTAAGTTTATTTCATTTTTAAAATCTAATTAAGGTGCTAATTAAATAATTAATCATTTGATAAAATTTAATTAATCAAAATATTCTAGAACTTAACTAATTCATCTTGGGTAGATGCTTAGGTGTTCAATAACCTAAGTAGCTTAAGAAATCAAAATCAACCCATATGTGGGAAGGGTTATGAAAGTACTTAAATTAAACCCAATTAATCACTAATTATGAGCCAATTGCATTAGGCCTTTCTTTCTAGGTGCATTGCTGATTTAAATTCCTTGTGTTTTATGTCATATCATTGGCTCATAATTATTTGATTAAATATGTTAAAGTGGTATAGGTAGGTAATTAACACACTTAATACAAAAGCATAAAATTGATCTAATCTAAAAATTAAACTAAATAATACACATGGGAATGGGTTAGGACCAGCAAACTCATCTCACATTTCTCAAATTGAAATCAAACTCAAATAAAATTCAAACTCTTTTTAAAATAAATTTGATTTACTTTAAATAATCTTATTCATAAGATTATCTTTAGGAATTAATTAGGGTGAATGAATTTACATTGCTTTCATCACTTTATTTCTTTCCTAGCATGCTAAATGTGTATGCCATATGAAAATCATGCATTCATACTTTTTAAAATCAAATTAAAATGAAATATTTCCTTTATGTCAAATTGCATGTTTTGGCTAAAAATAAGAATATGAATGGTATTATCACTATTAAATCTAAAATTATTTTCAAAACTTATAAATCAATTATCAAAACTAAAGGTATGCTACTTATTATTTATAAGCTTGCATGTAGAAATATAAAGATGTGCATAATGTGGTTTTCCTTCTCTTTTCTTTTAGCATAATTTTGAATAGGATTTGGCAAAGTGTATAGTTCATTTGAAAAGAACACAACACTTATTTAAATCCTTTCTTATTCATTATTATGTTATTACTTAAGAAGTACATCCACACTTATACATATAAATTGCATAAACAAATCAAACAAACAAACACAAGCTTTTGGATCTTTCTTTTTCATTCATTTCTTTTGTACATGCATATGTATTTAAAGAAAGTGGTATATTAGTCTGGATAACCCCAGGATTGTGAGGCTTTAAGTAACCCTAAGTAAGTCTTGTACCTTACATCCCTGGTGATAACAATGGCATTGTACTCACTTATGCCTTTCATACATATAAATGTGCATGTGAAAAAAATGGATAAAAGAATCACCCTTTTCTACTTAACAAAATCATACATCATAAACATCCAAATTTTCTTAAGTAATGTCTTAGCATTCATCATTAAGTGTGCTAAACATTTCCATTTGATATGTATAGATATGCTTAGGATTCATTCATATGCATGTTATACATGTTGGGAAAGAAATAAAGTGATGTGTTTGTGATATAATTCACTTTACTTAATCTTAAAATGCCTTTCTTTTGAATAGGTTTGTTTAGAGAAAATCTAAACTTAGGATTAATTAAAACACATAATAAAATATTCACTAAAATAAAATCAAAATATGAATCTACTTTAGAAATTACTTAAGGTAGAAGGAAGAAGTTCTCTTCTCTTTTCCTCTCTTTACAACTTAGTAATTAATTATTTCATTCAAACCAAATCAAAACACAAAATAAAATTAACCCAAATCAACTAAACAACTTAAATGAAACCATCCTCTAAGTTGAACATTTTCATACTTAGAAAATCTAAACCTTAAAGCCTAGCTAAGCATACCACACAAACCTTAAATGGCACACACATTAGGCTAAGTCACCACTTCTAGCTTTAGGTTAGGATGGTGCATGGATTGATGTTTGCTTTATTTTATGATGTTTTTTTAGTTGATGTTAGTGTATGTGTAGAGAATGGTAGGATGATTTAGTCTAATCATTATTTCTTAGGATTGTGCTTAAGGGTTGTAATAAAAAATATAAATTACTTTTTTGTTGTGTGTGCTTATACCTAAGCATAATCCAAAATAGGGGTGGACTTGGTTACCCATGTGTGGGGTCTAAGTCCAATTTATATATATACATGCTTGGGATTGTATGGTTTGTTTAGCTAATCTCTATTTTATAGTTTTAGTTTTTCCTTTTCATGTAATTTTGTAATTAGGATTTTGGAATGATTGTTATGGGGATTAGGATGAGCATTGGTCATAAGATCATTATCTTATGTACCATGTGAAGCCTTTGGCAACCATTCCAATCAAAAGAAGAAAAGAATGAAGACCCCATAACATGAATTCTTGCTTAATTGTAATTAATTCATTTGTAATCAGGTTGTATAAGGGTAGAGCTTGCTACCCAATTTATTTTGGGTTTGTGGTGGAGCGACCACAAATGACCTTTTATTCTTTTACTAGCTTTATAAATTGATTGATGTTTGTTTAGCTTGCATTAAGATGGCATCTTTTCTAGTTTCTTCCTTGCTTTGATGTATGGCACGGATGATGATTAGGCTCTTGAAAATAAATCTTCTACCAAATTCAACTCAAACTAAAATAAATAACTCATAACCTCACTTAGGTTATAAATCAAGAGAATTAGCAACCCCTTTGCTAGATGTTGTCTTACTTTTATAACATCATGCATAAAAAATATTATTTCACTCTTGATTGAGGGCTTCCACCTTTCTTTGAGAACTTGGCTTGACCTCTGAGAGCCATGGTGGAAACACACCTCCTTATCTTGTTGATTTTGGCCCGTAATCTAATTTCTCATGCATTAGGCATAAAGAAGCCTAAAGCTTGTGTCAAATTGATTATCAAAAATGAAAATAAAATATATAAAAATTTTGCGTTAGATTTAGGCCATTAAAAGCATGCCCTACATGATCTAGCATCTTAGGGAGTCTCTTTTCTAAATAAATAACAACTTAGCTATCTTGCATAAATATTTTACCTGCCTACATATTTTAAAACTGTAGGAGGAGTTAGTTGGCGACCACCCCCAGGCGGTTGTCAGTCCAACAGTCGGGTGATTTATCCTCTCTTATGAGGTAAACCAAATACCTATTTTTACCTTAAATTTAGGTCATGCTTTTGGCCTCCAAAAGCTCTAGATTTAGGTTGGTTGATACTTCCCTTTTATGCATTTCTGGCGTAAATCTTAGGAATTTTCGTGACTTTGTATCATGGAATTGTAAGCCCTACATTTCTAATAAAAAAATTCAACTCAAACAAATAATTTAATTTCAAAAATATAAAGTTCAACCATAGGATAGTTTGGGGTGTTTACTAGGCTTTCTAGTATCTTAAACATCCCTTTCTTGTTTTCATTTGGCTTCAATAAGAACTCCCTCCTCTTGATCGATCCCACTTGACTTTCTAAAAATAAAATAATCGATTGATAATCCTACCTTTCAAAATCTTTAAAGACAATGATCATTTACCTTAATCGAGAATATTCCTAAGGAATCCTATTCCTTAGGATGTAATTAACTATGGGGGCTTGCCCCTATAGGGAACTTAACCGATTTAAAATAAACCCTACTTTAATTTTCCATATAAAGTAGGGGAAGAATCTTTGGTACATTCCGAAGTCATAGTCCTTAGGAGTCCTTATTAAGGTGATTAGGTCCATTGTAAGGTGGTGACTTCTATCTCTCGGGATAGTACACCTTTCCTCAATGCCGCACCCGACCACTCTAATAAGAATATTTGTGGATCTGCATGGCATCCAACAAGATGTATATTTTTGTCTTCATTTATCCCTTTCCAAAAGGATAGGTGAAGATGAGAATATTTTCACCCACAAGTCTGCAAGCCTAAAGGATTATCTTGTCGGCTAGTGATACTCCTCTAAATTGTTAATAATCTTTTGAGTTATAATCTTCTTCTTACTCTTCTTTTTCTTAGTCAGCTTCTTTGATTTATGAGGCCTAAGTTTAATATATTGCTCATCATGTTGTAATGAAGTAGCCTTATTAAAATATCACTAAGAAGCCAAAATACTTAGTTTAAGCATCTCTTTTAAGTCTAATATAGGTTCAAGTGGTGATTTTCACTTAACACTAGGGACACCTTTTAGCTGCTTCAGCATTTTCTCGGTCTTCTTAGAGACTACTATTTCCCATTCTTCAATATGAATCAATTTTTCTTTCTTTTTGTCTTTAATGGATGATGTAGAAGAGGATGTAATCATCCTTGTAGACTCTCTTTTCAGGTTGACTAAAACACTATCTGATAATGTAAATTCACCTCGCTGATACTTCCTTTCTAGCCAATCTTTGAAGACATAATAATCTTCAATAGGATGACTGATCAATCGATGATAGGGATAGTCATTTGGATTATTGACTTCATCAGCTTCTTCAAGCCTTTTAGATTCTAGTAATTGTAGACCAGCTTTGACTGCTTACCGAAATAATTTAGCAGCAGTGTCCCTTTAAAAAGAATATTCTTTGTTCATCTTTTTCTTAAGAGATGATCGCATTCACTCATCATCTCTTGTTGCTTGTTTTGGTTGCTCTCCACCACTTGAAGAAGTCTGAGATTTATAATTGCCTCCCAATAACAATTTTGGTTTTAGATTAAAATAGACTAGATTATTTCCCTTATTATCATTATACATTGCTTATTTTCCTTTATCAATATTATATATTACCTGCTTTTCACCATTTGAGTTATAGGAAGCGGCATGAGTTTTATCTCTTTTTGAGTTTGAAGGTTTGTTTCTCTTTGATTTATCTATATAGATTTCAAACTTAAGGTGATCCAGCTTTTTAAATTTGGCTACCCTATCAAGCAAGTCTTAGAACGTTATAATTGACATCATACATAAAAATAGTGCCATTTTATCATCCATATTTGCAATTAGTAATTAGATCGCACGTTCTTCTTCTAATTATTGCTCACATTTTATACTTAGGTTACGCCAATGACTTATGAATTTTGTCACTGACTCATCTTTTCTCCTTTTCAGCAAGGCAAGATCAGCGATTATTATTTTCTCGGTTGCACTGGCGAACCTCTTCACAAATACTGTCTCTAACTCAGCAAAATTTTAACCGAATTATTTGATAATTCTGCATACCACTCAAAAGAAACTGAGGATAGGCTACTGATGAACTAATGGAAAAGAAGCGCATCATTCCCTCTTGTGTTACCACAAGTAGCCTTAAATTGGGCTAGATGCTGCTTTGGGTTACCAAGCCCACTGAAAGTATTAAATTTTGACACTGAGTAACCTTTCTAATATGACACTTGATCATATTTGGCTGGGTATGGGCGACCCTTACTCACCAACTTTTCAGTTTACTCTGAAACTATAATTGCCTTTATCTTTTCATTAATTATTGTTTATAGCTGAGCAACTATTGTCATTACCCGTGAGCTAGCCACATTTTGAATTATCGGCTGAAGAGGTAGTTGATTAACTTCATTCCTTACTTCAGGTGTTTCATGTACTCTAGGAGCTTAAGGTATGAGAGTGACTGGTGGTATAGAAGTTATATTATTAGCTACCTATTGATTAGCAGACAAGATAGGTGTTACATTTGTTGTAATATTCTTCTGCAATATATCCATCATGATATTCATTTGTACCACCAGGTCATTTATCTTGGTACCATGCTATGCAATTTTTTTATCATTGACTTTCATTTGATGTTACATTTCTCTTTGCTCTCTAGCTAGCGCCACGATGTCAATCAATACAGGATCATCTTCTTCCTCTATTTCTTATTATTGCTCTGCTCCCTGCTCATCTTCAGGGGAAGAACTTGATTGTCTTTCTTCTTGTGCATTGACGCTATTGCTTTAAAATGACGACCGATTATAAAAGCATGTACCAAGCGATCATTTCTTGGTTCAACCATATAAACAGCTTCAATAATCATGATCTCTTTCTTATTTTGATCTTCTTCTTCCTCCTCTTCAGTAGAGATTGGTGATCCATCTTCTACTTACTTTTGTGAAGACTCTCCTTCATAAACATCGAATTCAGGTTTAAGCTCCCTGGATTCATGTTATTGATGATGCTGAGCAGAAAGTTTATCTATATCTCTGACCATATAAATTATTTCCACTTCCATAGTGTCCTCTTCATCGCCTTCTTTTTGTACATGAATTTCTGATCGACGTTTCCAGTGGATCTTTGGTTCAGTGTACGAAACAAACACTTCTTCCATTAAAGGACTACGATTAAAGTCAACCTTCTCTTGTGGGGGTGAATCTGATCGACGATGGGATCCCCTAGAGGATTCTCCAGAGTGTCGGCCATCATGTCTTTTATCAGTGATATCCTTTCTTTTAGGTATCCACTTCTGATGAGTTATTTTTAGGCAGATTTTTGAATATGTGCATCAGATGTCACATATCTTTCTTTATTCAAATTTCATCATGGGGCTTTGGCCTCCATATTTGGTTACCCTTTCACTGGGACCTTTTAGCAGTGAATTCTTGGACATGTGGTCTAAGTGTCACGCTTTGATGCTCACCACGCAAAGTATACTTGGCTCGATGACTAGTTACCATAAGAGATGACAACCTCCTTGGCATTGCTTCAGTATTTTCAATTGTCATAGGCCTTTGAAATGTTCTTTTCATTAAACATTTGTCCTTGGCAACTTTAAGAACGTTGTGTATTTTGGTAGATAGTGTTTTAGGTTGTCTATTTTGTAGTGGTGGAGCTTTTCATTGTTGAGTCTAGAAAGACTGATTCACCTCACCAATAGAGCTATTCCTTTTTACTTATTTTTGATTGTCAAAGTTCTTATGGGTAGAAATACTCGCTTTTGGTGGCAGTATTGTTTATTCATTGGGTCATTCATGTAAGATCTGTTGAGCCCTCAACTCAGCATTTAATCTTCTTCTTTAACTTCTGGTTAATTTACTTCATGTTGAGGAAGCTTCATGATCATGCTTTCTAAGTACAAAGGTTTGATGGCAATTACCATGAGGCATTAAAGACACGCGATAGTTCCTTTCATTGATTGACTTAGTCTTTTAAAAATTGAGTCCCATGAAGTTCATATTGAATTAGTGGTTTCTATTTTGGACTGCTGTGGTGCTTGTGAGTTGTATGATATGAAAATTCACCAAATTGAATGGTAGCTACAACATCTCCTGTGTTGCTGATGGTATAAACTAAGCAAATGTTTGCATCATGCCCTAGCAGAACAGTGAAAGGAGTGTTCTGTAGATCCATTCTGTAAAAGTAAAAGATGGGGATTGGTAATTAGTAATTATTATTTCACCCTATACTTTCAAAATGCAGAGATATTACAGAATAAAATAATAGTGTAATAAAAATATACTTTACATAATAATTTGTTTGACATAGAGTCTTATACATCAGTAATTTAAATTTATTACACATTTAAATCACAATTTTTTTTTTGAATTTTCAAATATTTTGTTGCTACTATAGCATGTATATGATTAGCCAAAGATGAAAAGAGAATCATGTCCCCAACGGAGTTGCCAAAAATATATGGGCTCCAAAAATGTGCCATCGACCTCTCGATGAAGAGAGTATGATTTAATGTTGATGAAATTTTTAGAAGGCGGATGGAATAGTAGATAAAACACTTCCTAGAGATTTTACCCTCATTTTGTGAGGACTTTAGATCTAGTTCTAGGTTTCCTATAGGTGTAAGCACCTATAGTTAATTACCCCTATCAATATTGAGAGAGAACTTTCGATTAAGGTTAGCCGTTAGGTTGCTTAATACGTAACATATGGTAGCAGCATGTAGAGTTTTAGAATTTAGATTTAGAATTTATGAAATTCATCATTATTAGCTTAAATTGGATGGTTGGGGGAATGATGACATACCTGATATAAATCCCATGGTTCCATCATCCTGGGATGTTGTGGTCCCAAGTTTACTTGGTCAGAAGATGTAGTCGACCCAACCTAACCGAAAGATCCTTATCAATAACACATGGGTTACGTCATCCAATAAATCCTTATAGACCTGGAGTGGTGTTTATCTAAGAAGACAGACTTAAGTCTACCTTAGCTGACCGAGGATTTTTTTCCCTATCAGGTGTACCCTATGAGTCACAACTCGAAGGGTAGAGCCATTGGGGAGAATACGGGCTACAGTCGTGATCGTAATATAATGGTTCCATTTGCCAGCAATCACCCGATCAGAGAACTCTGGTCATAACTGCATCATATGTGGAGCCTATTGGATAAGCCACACAGTCAGAGGACACAGGCCATGTCCTTACTGGTGTGAGATTGATTGAGAGTGAACATAGTGGAACACTTGATTTGACATTGGCTCCTTTATAAGCTAGAGTTTTCTTAATTTATCACCTTTAACAAACGATTGTAGAAGGTGAGTTGGATGGAGTTTGCTTTAAATATTGAATATTGAATTTCATTTAGGTCTTTAGAACTTAGAGATTTATCAGATTTCACATTTAAATTGATATTCAATTTAAGTTAATTTAATTTGAAATTAAAATCACTCTTTGATGGAAATACCCCCTCCGGTTGAAATCACCATTCAACACAACCATCATCGGGGTTTGATCACTCATTTTATTATTTTAGATCATGTCTATTAATTTAATAATAGAGGATCAGATCTATTATCTTATGACAGAATTAGCTTCTGGGATATTTTAGAAATTGAAACTCTTATAATGGATTTTTAGATTTTGTTAACCCAGACCCAGTCCTAAGACCAAACCGGGAATCAACCCGCGCAGCATCCTGAGACACTTGAATATAAATATTCAGCATAGTATTGGGGCCCATGCAAGTATATTTAAGAATGCTTGCATAATTTTAAGGCATTAAATTTTATTTTTAATCCTACTTCATAATATGTGCAAGGGTTCAATTAAAGCCTTAATTAATGCCTTATGTTCGCTTGTACGATGCATTGCAAATTTGGTGGCATATGAGGGCATTATAAATTGACATAATATCTCATTAGATCCCTTAGATTAATATGTAATTGCTTTCTTTTATTCCAAGTTGATTAGTCTTTGAATATTCAATAGACTCTCGCTTATGACAATTCTCAAATTCATCACCAACTATACTCAATTTCTCCTTGATCTAATTTGACTATTTAATAAGATGAAGAATATGCTTCAAATATTTTCCAAGAATTTATTGATTATTCTTATTAGCAATCATTCAATCTCATAAAAACTCTCTTATGAATTATTTAATTTTCTTCAATTTATTTGGGTATATTTGAAGAGTATATCTTAATTCCAAGAGGTTCTCTTATGCTTTGATTTGATGTCCAATCGAGATTCTTACTTCATTTGATATAAGACCTAATTTTAAATTGTTCAATTACTTTCATTCATATTGATTACTCATTTATGAATTTAATACTTTGAATATTCAAAGAGAGACTCTATTCACATACAGAGACATCAACTCTAATATAGATTTATCCCTAACTCCACATCAGGTTTCATATTTATTTAATAACTGGACTTCAAGTTCGTCATAAGTCCCTCATGGATTTAGTATTTGACTCCCCACATTTTGATTAAAGCTTATTTAATTTTGAGGAATTTGCAAGCATACAAGCCCACTTTGTCATGGAATTTACATTTATTATTTTGCATTAATTTAAGCCATAGAAAATTGCAACTAAAGCCGGTGAGTTTAGTATTATCTATCAAACACCATCATTGCACTTCATTATTAAACTTAAATAAGGATGGGTCCCACATTGGTTCTTTCTATTTCTATAAATAAGGTTAAGGGAGGGCCTTCCATTTCATATAATTTGCTTGAGAGGTTGGAGTGTTCTGGAGTTTTTGAGAGGGGAGAAAGATTTGATTACATTCAAAGTAAGTGTTTTATTCTTTCAAAGTTTCTTTAAGTATTGCCCGTCTATTTTCTTTGATTTAGTGTTTATCATTGTATTTACTATGCATCTCTTATTTTATTTTAAGTTTAAATGATTTCCATTTCAATTTACTTAAGTCTAGAATTTCAGTCAAAATTTTGACAGCATTTCGGCATATGAGTGTGACATCTAATAATTCTTTTGGCTTACTCGGCACGCCCTATTGAGCGTAAAGAGTGGTGTCTTATGACACCACAACCATTTTTACACCCGCTATGCCCTATTGCGCATTAGTGAGGTCTTGAAACCTATAAAAAGAGACACAAGCACAAGTATACAATTTTCCACATTCAAACCCATTTCTTATATTATGTCACAGCAATGGGTAATTGGCAAGCAAGATAACTGGTTTAATGAAATCAACTACAAAATTTGCTAAAAGGGAATGGAAGATTGGGTTTGTCGAGAGAGAGGGAAAGGGTAGATTTCAGGTTTTCTGAGAGATGGGAAAAAATCAGAGGAATTGAGATCGGTGACTAAGACAAGGGATCAAGGGCTTCCTAATGGAATGCAACTCAAGAAGAGTAAAGATTCCAAAGAAGCTTACGACGAATCTATCAGCAATATGAGGGAGGATTGGAGAAGACTTGCGGTTGAGGCTTGAAGGGCAACTAGAACCCGTGCGGTTTTTGAGGTCAAACAAAGAAGGAAGAGGGGATTGGTGTATGGAGTTGTAAGAACAGGGAAGAATGGAAGAAGAGGGAAGAGTGGAAGAAGAGGGAAGAGTGGAAGAAGAGGGAGGAGGAAGAGCCTTACAATTTTGGCTTGCAGCTTGGACGAAAGGAAAAAAAAATGAGGTCCCCTTTTCAGTTGAGGGAAGAAATAAAGATGAAAAGGGGGGACAGTTCATGTGGTTGAAGGGGAGACAAACGGAGCGGGAATGGGTTATGGGGAGAACCAAGTGTGTAAATCTCCTGTGAAGGGGGACGAAGCCAAAGGAAGAAATAAGAGAGGAGAGGTGTTGGGTCGGGTCGGACGAGAGATTAGGCCGAATGAGTAGTGAGATGGGTCGGTTAGGAATTTAGGTATAAAAAGGCTTTAGTTAATTCTTTTTTTAAACCTTTAATTGATCTTTAAATGAATTTTATGCCAACAAAATCATATATATATCAATCTTAGGTTATTCTGATATTTGACGACGCGTAGATTTCAAGATCGGAGGCGTCAAGTCAAGGCCAAGTAGATTTCACTTAAAATGCGCGTCGCCGCTTCCAATCGCTCAACATTCGCATAGACTTGTCTGAATTGAGTGCGAATAATCTTATTTGATAGATATTGATATTTTGAAACTAACGACATAGTCAATTTTATGAACAGAGGTCGTTTGGACATCATCACAGCTTCCTGACTCTGATATGCGCATTGGCACATTGATAGCTTGATTGCTTGCTCAGTTGCTCGTTCGATTATGCAATATTTATATTCTGATCAATTTTGATGTTCTGAATGTGATGACAAAGTCTGTTCGTTGATCGGAGGTCATTCGGGCATCGTCGCAGCTTGACTCTGATATGTGTGTCAGCACATTGACAACTCAATCGCCTAATAGGTTGATCATTAAATTATGTAATATTTATATTATGACTAATTTTGATATTCTTAATGCAAATTGTTTATCGATCAAAGGTCATTTGGACTAATTTCGGTGATGTTTGGTGTATCTCAGCTCTAGTTTGTGCTCTAAAGTATCCGAAGTCGATCGAATTCACCTTATAAGCTCGATTAGGCTTGTGTAGCATATGTGAAGGTCAACACTATAAGCTTATAGTTAAATATATTATGACTATATATATAGTCATAATATACTCAGTTGGGAACATTTTAAAAAGAATATATTTGACATATGTAATTTTTTCATTTTTATATATAAGTGACTATCATATTTTAAAAATAAAGTAAATATTATTTAAATGTTCAATGATAAAAAAATAATTTGCTTAAAAAAAATATCATGTCATGAGAATATAAGTTGACAATGATATATTTATGATACTTTTACATTTGAGGTAGAAGATAAAAGGGTTCTCAATCTATTTCAATAATGATAATGCTAGGTTTCACCAGGGCATTATTAGACCTTATAATATATGTGTGGAGAAAAATTCCTATATAGGGGGTCGCATTCCAAATCTGTTGGTGAGAAATGAAAAAGGCAATACCTATATAAAAATTTACCTTGGTAAGATGCCACGCAGATCTGCAGATGTACTTATTCGGGTGATCATATACGTCATTAAGGAAATAGTGTATTATCTCGAAAGACAAAAGTCACTACCCTTTAATGGAACTAATCACCTCAATAAGGATTCCTAAGAACAATGGGTCTGCATATGTACTAGAGATTCTTCCCCTACTTTACATAAAAAAGTAAAGCAAGATTTATTTTAAATCGGGTTCGTTAAGTTCCCTATAGAGGCAAGCTTCCATAGTTAATTACATTCTAAGGGACAAGATCCCCTAGGAAAACTCTCGATTATGGTAAATGATCATTTTCTTTGAAGATTTCAATAGTGAAGGACTATCAATCGATTAGTTTATATTTGAATATCAAAATAGGATTGATCAAAAAAGGGAGTTATTATTGAAGCCAAAAATAGAAAATAAGTAGGAGATGCTCACGATGCTAGGAAACCTAGCGAGCATCTTAAACTATCCTATAGTTGGGATTTATATTTTAGAAATTGATTTAGTTTGTTTGAGTTGCATTTTTCATTAGAAATTTAGGACTTAATATTTCTTAATAAAATATTAAAGAAATACCTAAGAGGTGAGGAATTTTGCTTATGACCCACAAAGGGGAAAAACAATCTTAGAACCTAAATCTAGGGAGCTTCGGTGAGAGCCGAAAGCACAACCTAAATATAAGATAAAAAATGGGTAATTGGTTTGCCTCCACAAAAGAAGATAAACTACCTGACAGCTTGGACTTACAACGTCCTTGGGGTGGCTCCCAACTAACTCCTCCTACGATTTAAATACATGTAGGCAAGTCTTTATGCTTATGCAAGACAGCTAGGCTATTATTATTTAGAAAGAAGCTAAATCTTTAAACTCACTCCCTAAAGAGACTAGATCATGTAAAGGGACATGCTTCAAATGACCTAAATTTAATGCAATTCAAATTTCAATTTATTTTTATTTTTGGATAATTATTTTGACTCGGGCTAATAGAATTTGTTATGACTAATGCATGAGAAATTAGATTATTAGCCAAAATTAACGAGAAGGTAGGAGGTGAGTTTCCACCACAGCCCTCAAAGATCAAGCCGGGTTCTCTGGAAAAGGTGGAAGCCCTCTAATTAAGAGTGAAATAAGATGCATTTGTGCATGATATTATAAATAAATGCCCATCGAGCTAAGGGGTTGCTAATTTTTTTATCTTGATTTTAATCCTAAGTTTTGGGTGAGGTTATGAGTTGTTTAGTTTTAATTTGAGTTGTTAAGTTTGGTAAAAGATTTATTTTTTCCTCAAGAGCCTAATCCACATCCAGGTCATACATAAAATAAGGAAGAAACTAAGAAAATCATGTCACTTAAATAAATCATCAAACAATTTATAAAGCTAATCGTAAAAAGAATAAATGACCATTTGTGGTCGGGCACCACTGCACAAACCCGAAAATATCAAATTGGGTAGCCAAGCTCTACCCTTATACAACCCGGATTACAAATAAATTAAATTACAATTTAAGCAAAGGAATTCATTATTATGGGGGTCTTCAAGTTTTATTCTTTTTTCTTCTTTTCTTTTCTTTCTTCTTTGGTTCCTCCTTTGGAAGGTTGGAAGGTGGATGCTCCAAGGCTTTACATGGTGCATAAGATAGGATCTTATGACCAATGTTCATCCTAGTCCTCATAACAAATCATTCTAAAATCTTAATTATACAAATTTTTACATGAAAAGGAAAAGTAGAAATCTAACTAACACCTCATCATCACCGGCACTCGAGCTCGATGAGGTAGCTTCGTCTGGTGGAGACGAAGCCATGTTGAAAGTTTCAAGCCTCGGGGTTGAATAGATCTCCCTATGGACCAACACCACTTGTTCCCCTTTGCGACTTTGATTGAATTGATCCTCACCTTGCAATAGGAACTCCAATGTGAGCTTGAGTGAGCTCGAATTGGTCCTTAGAAGGAGTGTGTAGAAGGAATTTGGATGGAAACAAGTGTAGAGGAAGCTACCAATTTACTCCACCTCCGCTATTTTTGCACTGTGCAAAATCGAGAAGGAAGAATTATAATCCTCTCTCAAGACCTTGGGAATGCTCTCTGATGATTGCTAAAGGTTCCTAGACCTCAATCGATAATGAGTGAAGTAAAATTTCATTGAATTAGGGGGAGTATATCTCCCCCCATGGCAATCGGACGGCCGAGCATAGGCTTGCCATTTTGATCCAATTGACCAGATTGGAGAGGTTATTTTGATGGTTTTGAGTCTGCACATGGTCGATTTGAACCCTTGAGTGGATTACCAACTTCCCATGTGCTGAAATTGAGCTTAAGAGTGAATTTGAAAACTCCATTTCAAGCTATGTGGTCCAGTTTAGTCCATGGGTCAAATGGGCCGACCCAAATCCATTGGGTTAGGTGCACCACTCATCACTAGGTCCCCTTGAGCTTTTAGGAAAGCCTCAAGTGATTGTGAAGAGGGTATGACCAAAATACTCATGGGCTAGCCAAAATTTGTTCAATGGAATAGGGGTAAAATGATCATTTTTGTTATTTTTCCACTTTGGATATATTGGGTATGTGGAGAAACTAGGTTTGGCCAAGTTTCATTAGAATTAGAATCCATTTGATAGGGTTTGGCTCATGTTGACCCATTTAGGTCAAAATGGGTCAACTGGGTCAAGTTGATTGGTCAAATTGGGTCAAACCAAGGTTGGGTTCATATGACCCTTTGAAATATTTTGGTGCCTTTGGTTTGGTTCAATTTGGTATAGATTTGGTTTTGGCTCATATGACTTCATTTAGGTCAAATGGGTCAAGTTGACCTGTTTGACCCATTTGACCTATTTGAGGTAGGTCACGGGTAGGTTTAGGTTATGTTAGTCATATGGAGTGGATTGGTATCTTTGTTTCCAATCAATTTGGGTTAGGTTCAATTTTGGCTCAACATAACCCCTTTAGGTCATGTTGGGTCTAAGGTCAATTGGGCTAGGTTGGGTCTAGTTGGCCAATTGAGGCTTTTGTCAAGTTCCACAAGTGATTTGGAATGGACTTGACCCATTGGTTTCAATCAATTTGACTTAGATCAAGTTTTGAAGCCCTTTAGGTCAAAATGAGTCAACTTGGGTCAAGTTGGTCAATTGGGCTACGTTAGGCTCAAATGTTGGCTTGGTCAAGTTCAAAAATGGGTCATGAGTGAACTTGGATCAATGGTTTCAATCAATTTGGCCTATGGTGGATTTTGGCTATGTAAGGTTTTATTTTAGGTTAAGTGTTAACTTGCTCAACCCTTAGATTTGACTTGGTTTGACTCAATTTGATTGATTGATCATCCCATGATGATTGTTGATCATGATGAGAGGGTGAGTTTGGTTCAATCCAATTTGGTTAGGATCAAAAATTGGCTCATATGGGTACCTTAGGTCACTTTGGGTCAAGTGGGCCTAAGTGGGTCAAATGGCTTGGTCAAAGCTTGATTTAAAGTTGATTGATCTTGTATATGGGCTTATGATTGAAATATAAATCCATTTACAAGTGGTTTGAAGTCAAATGGGTTTTGATCCATTTGAAAATTTCATATTCAAAGGAAGAATATGAAGGAGTTTTGGGTTTGATTTTTGATTTGGGTTTTGACTGTTTGATCGAGGTTTGGATTTATATATGAGCTCATGATTGTAGGATTGATTGAATCATGAGAGAAAATCAAGGATTTGGCTTGATTTGAAATTGATTTGGCTAAGTTCAATATTTTAACTTGAAAGGCTTAGATTTAATTTTGATGGATTTGAGTTTGATTTTTAAAATTGGTTTTGATTGTTTGAATTTATATTTCATTTATATATGTGAATATAATGAGAATATAAATTGATCATGAGAAAATTTCAACAATTTGAAAGAGTTTAATCATGATTTGAGGTTAAATCCATTAAAGAGAATTTAAAGGATTTAAGAGGATTTTTAATTTGAAATTTAATTTTTGAATTGGATTTGATAGATTTATATTTATATTTCATTTATATATGAGAATATAAATGAGAATACAAATAAGTTTTGAGAAAATCCCATGAATTTGAATAGGTTTTATCAAAGTTTAGGTTAAATCCATTAATGAAAAATTAAGGGATTTAAGGGAATTTTAAGGATTTTAAATTTGGAATTTAATTTTTGCCTTTGATTGGATTGATTTATATTTATATTTCATTTATATATGAGAATATAAATGAGAATATAAATAAGTTTTGAGAAAATCCCAAGGAATTGAATAGGTTTGATCAAGATTTAGAGTTGATTTTGGCTAAGCCCTTTAATGGAAAATTAAAGAGACTTAAGAAAATTTTGATGAATTAATTTGGAATTTTGAATTTGATTTGATGAGTTTGAATTTACATTTCATTTATATATGAGAATATAAATGAGAATATAAATGGATCATTAGAAAATCTCAAAGCTTTGAATAGGTTCGAATCATGATTTTGGCTAAGTCCTTAAGAAAGGGTCAAGGGCTTAGGAAATTTGAACTTAAGAATTTTTGATGGATTTTGATCATGGCTTTCAATCATAGAATTGAATCATGAATTTCAATCATGGAATTAATTTGAGTTAGGAGAAAATAAATAGAATTAATTTTGAGTTTGACTTGAAAGAAGGAAAGTGAGGAATGGTTTAAGCTAAAGAGTAGGAGATTTTCCTAGCACTCCTAAGGCATGACCTATTCCTATAGCTGACTCTTCTAAGTCTTCTAGGGCTATGTAAGAGTGTCCACCTAATCACTAGGTGCGTCTTAAGACTAAGGAACTCTTAAAGTCTAAGAGAAATCATAAGCGTAAGATGGAGGTGTTGATAGTTCATTCTAAAAATGAGGTCAACAATATGTTAAGTGGTGCAGTTTTAATGCCCACTTCATTATGACATCTAATAACCCTAGAAAATTACACACAACACATTTTAAAGCTAAAATAAAAGAAAATTAATATGATGAAAATAAGTAAGCAAATGAATGAGTTGATGAAAAAAATTAATATGTAAACATGTATTTTCCTAGCTGGCATGATACATTAAGAAAATTTACATATGATATTCTGATACTATTCTTTTATGCATTCAAAAAAATGTTAAACCTTATACCACCAAAGTTTGATGTTCAAAGTTACAATATGTGATTACATCCAATCATGATTATCATATGTTTCTTATGATTTTAACATATTTGAATTATGTATTATAGTTACTTATCTTGTTGAGCCTTATAGCTCACCAAATTATTCTGATTATTTTTATAGAAAGAGAAAAAATTGAGATTAAGTACGAATCAGATTATATTTATTATCATATTGATGCATAATTAATGCAAAATATAAACAATATTGAAGTATATTTTAAATAAAGTTTAATATTTTGGAAATAAATCTTGAAGTTATTAGATGCTCTCTAGATATATAAATGAAATATATGAATTGCTTCCACTGGTTTAGATTTGTATTGAATATGTATAATTGATAATGAGATGTTATATGTTCAAATACATTTGTGTGAATGATCTTTCCACTCACTTGATTCTAGGGAGGAGGATGCAAGAATGGGCTTGGGAGGTAGATTCGATCAGCCGAATCATGCCTACCTTGGTTACATTCCACATCAATTTTAGGAAGGGGCCGTCATGAGACAACATAGTTAATTACCTATCAAAATTGGTTGAAATTTTTGACAGATGCTTCCCCTTCAATTATAAATTTCTCGCAAAAAAATTTAAGAATTTTTATGTAAGTAATTTTTTTAAAATATTCTTAAATTGATGTTGGTGAATAATATCTACATTATATCATCATTATAGAAAATTTATTAAGACTCTACATCAAGAATGCCATTGGATTGAGACTCTCATCTATTTCTTCTTCTTTTTTGTTTGGATATTTGAGTAAATTTAATCACGAACTCACACACATGTACAAACACATATGTAAAAATTTGAACTCAAAATATCTTAGTTAGCTAAATCTTACAACCACTAGACTAAGATGCTTTGTACGACTTATATCTAGTCAAGTTCAAACAAGTTGGGTTAAATAAAAACAAAAAATTTAGGCTTCGTTTGGCTAAGCTTTTTTAGTGAGTTTTGATTTTGAGACCGTGAAAATCAATTTATATTAATTGTTTGAATACGGTGCTTTCTTAACATGTGTTTTAGTGAAAGCTCCGGTTTACCCCAATTTCAGGAAGCGAAATGAGAACGTCTTTCGCTCTGCTCTCCGTTGTTTTAGGAAAAGAAATGTCTTAATTGCCCCCTCACTTTACCCCATTTTTGGTGCTCTCTCCGGAAAATGAGATCGGGGCTTTTAGTTATTTCCTATTTTAATTTGAATCTGAGTAAACCTAAATCTTAAAAAGAACTTTCTATTCAAATAGTGAACCTAAACTTTTCAGTCAAGATATATAAACTGTCGGCGGCAGTTTTGCAATGAACATTTTTAAGCAAATTTTTAAGCATCTTAAAAACTTAGCCAAACGAAGCCTTAATCTTCAGCTAAATTTTGACATGAAATCAAAAACCTATCCAATCGAATCCATCTAACTCTTATGATTTGATTTCGAGAAACTTAATGTTGATTTGTACTTAATTATACACAGAAGTACGTGTATTATACTATATGTGATAAAAATTAAAATACATTCAACACTCATAATACTTAACAAAAATAAATTAAAAATTAAATTCATGAACCTAACTCTAAATGATTTGGATAGAATTAACGATGGCAATGACGTCGATATATAGTTTATATATATTATAATTATAAGTCATATTTTTGAGTCAATTAAATTATATTTGAACTAACATGGAAGAGTATTTTTCTCCTAAATTAGAGGCGGGTGGCTCCCGACGTGATTAATTTGGCCGCACCTGCGAACATGGCAATAATGTGTCAAGTTACTTATTGGTTCATACCGAATAATGAGAGGCCTGGTGGGCACCGCAGTTATAATTCACTTAAATGATTAAAATTATATCACTTTAATTTTAATGATTTTGAATATAGTCCTAAGAAAATAAATTAAATTATTGAGATAAAATATGTATAAATTATAGGGAGCATGAAATTCAAATTAGAGCACGACAGAAAATTATCACATGCAGAATTTGAGTATACAATATCTCAATAGTATTATATAATTTGATCGTCTATATAACAAATATATATAATACATAATATATATACTAATTATATATATATATATATATATATATATATATATATATATATATATATATATATATACATAAAAATTACTAAGACAATCTTGATATCGATATGATTAGTAAATGGATCAGTGTTTAAAATAAAATTAAAAACTTTGAGATATCAGTTAAATCCCTAAATAGCTCCTAAATATGAAGTGTTTATAGTCAAATCGAGCGCCTTGACGAGCCGGATCTAACAAGTCCAAGATCTCTTAATTCTAACTTCATTTGAGCATTCAAATACTTAAAATACATCATATGATCAAAAAATCATTTTGAGCCGTCCCATAGAGTGGTTTGAATTTTGCACGTATTTACAGAAATGTCACTCCTCTAATCTATAAATAAATAATCATTCTTCTATGAGAGGAAGAAAAGTTTTGAGACTTGAAGAACCTCAAGCATCGTAGCCATTGATTACCCTCGCCGTCCTCGGTCAACCATCGCCTGGCTTACTATCGACACCGCTGGTCACCGGCTGCCACAACGTTGCCGGCGTTGCCGTGTTGTTGCTGCCACCGCCACGGTTGCTGCTGCCCACCGCAGATCATTGCGGCTGCCACTGCGGTATTACCGTTACCGCATCCATACTGCGCTGTACATCATCATCGACCGCTACCATTACCCCACCACCGGCCGGTGTGCCGTTATCACTCAGATTATCATTATCGACACGCTGTGAACTGCTGCACCACCAGCTGACGTCACCGCTGCCAACCCGAATGATAATCGTCGGTCATCACCGCACCATCGCCGATCGCCGCCACCAACAATGCATTCAACTACCGCGATAATTATTATTACTTATTTAGTTTACACACGGTTTTTTCACATATAATTTTGTAATCTCATTATCAAGAAAATTTAAATTTTGTACTTTGAAGCAGATATATAGTGAAAAAATTTTAATAGCTAGGCCCCGTAATTTTTTCCTTCCATTTCTGGAATTTTTTTATGTAAAAATTCTAGATTTTCTTATTCACTCTTTAAATATCTATGTCTATACTAGATTTTATAATAAGATTTAAGATATAAATTTTTATTCTATCACAATTAATTTTATAGCACCCAACAAAAAATATATATATCCCTCGTATATATATTATGTACATGTGACACCTAATAATTTCTTCAAACACAACGGCATAGGGAACACTAGCCAATGGCCACCCATATTTTATTTCAGCTGTAGCTACATTCTCGTATTAATTGATATAAAAAAAATATTTAGATAAGTTCTATCTACTTCGAGAGAGTATTAATTTATACTGTAATATTTTCTTACCAAAATTATGCAAATAGTGCAATTAGTGTAAATGATTAAAATCTTAAAAATTACAATCAAGATCCGAAATTGAATATCTCACACACCAAATTTATGATTGAACAATCACATATCAATAAATTAAAAAATTAAATAAACATTCATATTTTATTTATTTGTGAAATTATCTGTCTGCTGAATTTATTTAAAATTTATGATGAAACCTCAATAGTCTTTCATTTTTTTATCAAACCAACAAATTGAAGAAATTTTAAAATCCATAATTTAATTAATATTAATATCATAAACGCATAATTAAATGATGTGCACATGATTGTCATGAATTAATTAAACGTTCAATTTTATAGGAAAATTGAAAAGGAGGTAACATATCGTACATATATTTCACATAATTTTTATATGTTTATATACCTAACAGAAATTTTAATATTATATTTATAAATATTAAATATATAAATGCATAAAAATTATGCACTTATATATATAATCTTGCTATTTATGGGGGAGAAATTTTATTAATTTCATATCTTTTATTTACGCCGCTCTCCGATTTACTATTATTTCCCGCCCCATTTAGTGCGAAGATGTCGGCCCGATATCCCAACCGCTTGTAGCCATTCCTGTAGCTAAGACGGAAACCAACCGGCAATTTTGCAACCCGTGCGCCGCAACCTACAAAATTTTGTTCGCTATATCCGCATCCAATGTTTTCCTAAACTAGTCAGTTAAACACTTAAACGACTAAACACAGAAGAGGATAAAATATGGAGAGCGAAAGAAGAACAACGCCGAATAATTTTAAAGTTTTAATAACAATTACACGCTAGTTTGTCGAATCTGAAACACACTTGAATTTGAAAACACAAGATCAAAGCTAAAAAATTAAGAAAAACTCATAAATCGGACAAAATCCAAACCCTAGCAAGAAGAATAACCAGATTAAAAATCCCTAAAAAAATGACCAACACATTGTAGCTCAAAATAGAAACCGAAGGATCGCAGCCATAACAAATCCAACAATGGAGTTGGAAAGAATCCCCGTGCGATAAGCAGAAGAAGGATCACCGGATGGAGGAGGAGAAGGTGGAGGAAGGGGGTGCGCAAGAACAGAAACCTTCATGCCCTGATAGCAGTACCCATAGCTACAAATAAAGTAATACCGCTTAGTCTCGTTAAGCTCGAAGGCGTAGCTCCTCCCCTTGCTGTAATTAGAGATCGGGTGAGACGCATCGCACTTGTTATACGCCGTCTCGTCGACTTGCACAACATTCGCCATGCCCGACTGGTAGTAGAACACTGAAAGAAGATGATCGGAGAAGAGATGGATCAGATCTGGAAAGGGGGAAGCGAGATTAAAGTAGGGAGTTGGTTAGGGTTAGGAGGTTCATACCAAGCCAGTCGCCGATGTGAAAGGGGCGGTGCTTGTTGACCCAGACAGTGTAGTTGACGCCGGGGTTCCAGCCTTTCTCGTCGCCAACGTTGTACTTGTTGGCGGAGGCGGGGGAGAATAAGAAGAGGACAAAGAGGAGGAGCGGCATTGCCATGGCTGGAGAGAACAGTGAGAGGAGTGAATGAATGCGGTGGGGTTGACTGTGCTGGCTTTTATCGGGCTGTAGGGGTGGGAGGAGAGATCACATGGGAGGATTATATTGGGAGAGTGCGGGCACATGAACTGGTGCCCCTTGGGCCCTGGCTATTACGAAAATGCCATTCGATGGTGGTTAACTCGTACGGTATTCGTTTAGTAAAAAAAAACGAGAAGAAGATGGTATTACTTGATAAATTTTTATAAGTAAAAAATGTGTGTGTATATATATATAGTATTCAAAATTTTAATATGATGGTAAAAATATTGGTATTATTAACTTTTTAAAGTAAAATATTTATTTTTATGAATAGAAAAGTATTATATATGAAATATAAAATTTTAAATATTAGATATGTAAATGTTGAAGTGTTGTGTGATGTGCATGTAAATCATACAAAATTTAAAAAAAAAAGAAATAAAAAGATTAATACCACTATTTTGAGATGAATCTTATTAAATAGAAACATTTTTTTAATTTAGTTGCGTGCAGGAAGATTCGGGTCGATAGAATAGGAAAATTTGATGTCTTAGCGTTACACAAAAATTTCGCACACAAATTAAAAGAGTTTGAGAGACCTCAAAATTTTTACGTGGAAAATTCAAAAAGGGAAAAATCACGAGGCCTAACCCACTTAAAAATAATTTCACTATATCAGCTTCTGCTACAATTATTATTCTTTCTCTAAAGTTGGTGAATGATAGTTTACAAGAATAAATTTTGTAACAAGCTTCACAAGATTAGTGACGAAGGCCTTGCTTGAGGTGGTTGTGTGATGATTCGACAAAAACTTATCGAAACATGGTCGAGTGGCGGTTGGTAGCAGTTGGTAAATTGAGAATAGCGGCGGTCAGCGGTGATCTAACGACTGTCGAGTGGTGGCAACCGGTGATAAGCATGGCCAACGCGACCATGTGGTTTTGGCGGATGCTCACGGCGGTGGTGAATGCCGCGTGACTCATGAGGCCGGCGTGATCCGGCTAATTATCGGCAAGGTTTCATGGCGCGGCGAATAACCTGGTCAAGGTGGTCGATGACTGGTAGGTCGGGCGATCCCGGACGGCTTGGCCAAAGGTCGATTATGTTTTGAGATTCTTCGAGTCTTACAGTTATCTCATCTCTTTAGCTTGGGTCCCCTCATGTAAAGAATGAGGAACTATTTATAGATTATGGGAGTGATATTTCTGTAAATATAAGCAAAATCCAAACCACTCCATCGAATGTCTCAAAATGATTCCTTCGATCATTTGATGTATTTTAAGTATTTGAATGCTCAAATGAAGTAAGAATTATGAGATCTTAGGCTTATTAGATCTGGCTCGTCAAGACGCTCGATTTCACTATAAACACTCTATATTTAAAGCAATTTAGGGATCTAACTGATATCCCAAAGTTTTCAATTATATTTTAAGTGTTTGATCGCAGTCTCACTGTAATTGATATATCAAGATTCGTATCAACTCCAAGAATATATTAGTTGTCCCCTATTTTTGGGTGATATCATCTCTATCATTCAAAAATACATGTCAAATAATTAAAAATAATAATTTCTTCAATGTTAATGAAATTTGTGAATTTATTAACCTTTACGTAAGATATAGTTTGATAGAATAGATCTTCATGGACCCACAAGACTGAGCCGTGCGAGCACAGTGACTACCTGCCGCAGTACGGGCCATGTAAGCGCGCGGTACGGCAACTTACTCAATTAATTGGCTGGATCGAGCACACCCTCGACCGATCGGCATCCTCTCAGTTCGTCTTCAGCCGGCTTCAATTTTTCCTCAAAAGAGGCTTCAACTATTCTCATTGAATCCACTGGCTTTGTAGGCGATCAAGGCTTGTAGTTCATACGACGAGGCTCTAATTTTTCACTGATAATTTTAACCCATCCAAGGTTGTTCTTTGTGGTATTTACTCAATATGACTCATGTTGAAAGAAATTCATCTTGAATTTTTTACATATATGAGGTTATTTGTCATGATGAAAGAAATTTATCTTAAATTTTTTACTTATCCTATATTATTTGTCGTGATGTTACTTGATGACGTTAACTTATATGAAACATGTCAAAAGAAATCCGCCAAGGATTTATGACCCATCCGAGGTTGTCTGTCAAAGTGTTACTTGATGACATTAACTTGCATGGAAGGGGTCGAATCGAATCCGCAAAGGATTTTTGACTCATCCAAGATTGTTTGTTAGAGTGTTACTCAATGACATTAACGTGTATGGAAGGGGTCAAATTGAATCTATCAATAATTTTTTACTCATCCGAGATTGTTTGTCAAAGTATTATTTGATGACATTAACATGTATGGAAGAGGTCGAATCAAATTCGCCAAGGATTTTTGACCCATCTGAGATTGTTTGTCAAGGTGTTACTTGATGACATGCGAAGGATTTTTGATCCATCCGAGGTTGTTTGTCAAAGTGTCACTTGATGATATTAAAATTTATGAAAATTATCGAATCAAATCTGCTAAGGATTCTTGACCCATCTGAGGTTGTTTGTCATAATGTTACTTGATGATGTTAACTTATATAGAATAGGTCGAAAGAAATCCACGAATAATTTTTAAATCATCTAAGGTTGTTTGTCAAAGCGTCACTTGATGACATTAACTTGTATGAAAGGGATCGAATCGAATCCCATTGAGATTGATTATACTCTGATTGGGATGAGGTGATTGCCATGTGTATTCAAATCAAAGATAAAAATTTAGTTTGTATTTAGACCGTTACTACACTTTCAGGATTAGAATTATAGTCTTGCCCAATAAGCAGAATTTTAGTTGAAAATTGTATGAAGAATTTTAATCTTGCCCAAGAGTTTCTTATGACATCTTATATATTTGTAGAAAGTCTCTTCATATTGTCTTACTCATCATAAATCTAATATATAAAATTAGATGATAGAAGAAATGAGTTTTGTAATCATAATTATACTAGAATATCATCATTTGAATGTTACAATCAAAAATGCACCCCAATCTTGACTTGTTTATCTTAGGTGGACAAGAAGATTGAATATCATAATCATTCCTCAGATATTTGCATTAATAATCTTTCAAGGTTATAATAAGGGTTTCCCCTTAGTCCATGATTGTTCCCCACATATTATTGAACTACTTTCGATGTGCATTGATAGCCTCGTTAGCAAAAATTTGTGCTTCCACACGATGAACCAAGTCAGTATATAAACAAACAGTATCACGCATTTGTGATGAGTAGAAAGGCTAGGGACGAAATTCTTTAAGGAAAACTCTTCTTAGTATTTCAAGGTCTGCCCCTAGTATTTGGAGAGCTTCTGAGGAGAACCTCTAGAAGTACTCCTTAAGTGATTCACCTTTATTTTGACGAATGCTTAAGTGATGAGAGGAATCTTTAATGATCCTTTGATTTGCAATAAACTATTCTACAAAAGTCTTGGTGAGTTCGTCAAAGGTATGGATAGATCCCTTTGTGAGGGAGTAAAACCAAGTGCGAGTCTGATCCTTTAGGGTGACTGGAAAGACCTGACAAAATAATGTGTTAGTAGCTCGTTGGATGTGTATGATGGTTTTGTAATGGTCGATGTATTCATATGAGTCAGTTGCTCCATCATAGGAGTCGATGCTTGAAAGCTTGAAACATACGGGAATAGGATGTTGAAGAATTGCTTCAGCTAAAGGTGAAGACTCCTGATAGCCGTGGTGAGAGGGAAGATGATTTCTTTCTTTAAGATAAAATTCTTCTCGCATTAAGCATTGTGATTCTGCATGTATAATATGTCGAGTGGAATCAATAAGGCAAGAACGTGCCAAGCCATCGGTAATAATTTGTAGGTTACTAATCGATTGAGCCGCTAGTGATGGATGAGTAGAACTAGCAGAGTCAAAGAGGTCAGCATCACGGTCTGGAAGTAGAGGAACTTCAGCACGATGGTGAGAAGGCCCCATGTAAGCATTTTGACCTCCCATGCCTAATGATCGATCTTGGGGGAGATGTGTTTGTTGCAGTAGTAGTTGTCGTGTTTCTCATAAAAATTGAATTATCTAATTTTAAGACTCTTCTATTCAGTGAATATGATCTTCTAGAGAGGTTCCTGTTGCACCTTCGCTGATAGGGTAATGCCTATCATGGGGACGTGAGACAAAAGCTTGACGTCCTTGGTTTAAGGATTGGTTTTGGGAATGATGGGAGTTGGAGCAGGAGCTCCATTGTTACAAGTATTACGCTTGTTGGCCATATTGCATGTGTTTCTCATAAAAATTGAATTATCTAATTTTCAGACTCTTTTATTCGGTGAACACAATCTTCTAGAGAAGTTCCTGTTGTACCTTCTCTAATATGGTAACGCCTATCATGGGGAAGTGAGACAGAAGCTTGACATTCTTTGTTTAAAGATTAATTTTGGGAATGATGGGAGTTGGAGCGGGAGCTCCGTTGTTACAAGTATTACGCTTGTTGGCCATAGTGCAGGTGTTCACAGAGATTGCGATTGTGAGATTCTCACTTCTTATAGACAGCACCAAACTATTGTGTGCAGGAAGATTCGAATTGGCAGAGTAGCAGAATTTGATATCTTAGAGTTACACAAAAGTTTTGCACACACAGCAAAAGAGTTTGAGTGACCTTAAGATTTTTACATGGAAAACCCAAAAAGGGAAAAACCACAGGGCCTAACCCACTTAAAAATAATTTTACTATATTAGCTTCTGTTATAATTATTATCCTTTCTCCAAAGTTGGAAAATGATAACTTACAAGAATAAGTTTTGTGATAAGCTTCTCTAGATTAGCGACGAATGCCTTGCTTGAGGTGGTAGTCTGATGGTCTGATGAAAATTTATCGAAAAATGGTCGAGTGGCGGTTGGTAGCAGCTAACAAATGGTGAACAGCGGTGGTCGGCGATAAAAAATTTATTTATTTACATTAATTATTATTAGTTTTATTTTAAATAATGATAATTTGAATATTCTAATTTGACTTCTATTTATAATGCTATAAATAAAAAACAAGAATGATACTTTTTAATTCCATTAAATTAAAAAAATAAACTATATATATTACTCTAAAAATAGAGACAAAAAATAAATAATAAAAAGAAAGCGAATTATGATGAAGATTCTTCAATCCTAATGAACTTATTCTAAGCTTAGTGTTAGATCTTTATCCACCAAGATCTTAGCCTAAGCAATTCACATGATTAATCATGATACCAATTTCAACAAATCCTCTTATAATTTTTCATTCCTAAGCTAATTTTAAAAGCTTTTTGTTTTTAGTTTTGTTATTTTAATATCTTTAATTGGCATCAAATTTTGCTCTTCTTACAAAGGCAAGCCTCATATGGGTTTATTAAAGGATAAATGAACATATTAGTTTAGCCTTTTGCATTCATTTTTTATGATAAAATTTTCTTTTGTTGACTCAATTTAGACTTCGTTAATAGGTTCTTGTTGAACAAGGTCTTTTTGGTTTTATCCTTCATTCTATCAATCATGAATGGAATTATACAAATTTTATCTTATCATATTACATGTGAATGAAATATTTAAAATGGACTCTAAAACTCAACTTCAAATTATAACCCATTATTGCCCTATTTGTGTCACTTTTTTTAATATCTTTATCCAATTTAATATTTATGAAGTCCTTGATTCTCTAGAACCTCTATAATTAAAGTGATAATTTCTTAATGATATTCTTATTTTGATGATTAATATTTTTTAATTAGCAACTTCAAATCTTAAGTATGAAGAAGAAGAAGATAATTCATTAGCAATTGAAGGGGCTTTAAAGTCATTTGTTAATTTAATTATATTGATGATCATAAAAAACTTTATTTATTAAAAGAAATAAGGATATAAAAAGTAATGGTCTCTTACATTGCCTAAGATTATAAGCTCATCCTCTATGCTTTAATGTTGTGGTTATTGTTTGACACTCATGTGGCCATTTGATGGTTTTCTATGGGCTTACTAAAATGTTGTATTGCCACTCAACTCATATTTTAGTTCTTTTTTCTCATTAGTGCTATTCAAATACTTCATCTTTATGTTTTATGGGAATCCTTTGTTGCATCAAATTATTTTCTTTTGCTTAAATGTTCCACCATTAGCTCATCTTTCTCATTTAATATCATGATGACTAACTTGGACCTTTCATGTGTTGCATGAAGTTCTCTTGGATTTATTATAAGGCTTCTTAAACTTAAGGATGGATGTGTTTTATGGCTATTTAGGGTTTAGGGTTTAATTAGTATTATTTTTAAATTAGAGTTTAATTAGCTTTTGAAATATTCTAAAAAAATTTATAATTTAATTTTGAGCATCTTAACATTAAGTAAAGAGCATGAAAATGTTTATTTGATCAAATTGATTTGTGAACAAATATTTCTTCAATTTCCAGCTTTTGTCAGATGATTAGGTCATATTCTTATTTTTTAAGCCAATATAATAATGCAACATTGCTTTCATCTAAAGGCTAATCGAACCTGGGAATTGGATGAGCTTCATACACATACTCGACATTAAAGTGGACTAAGATTTTGAAATGTATTTCTTGGTGGTATATTTCTTCGGGGAGAGTGAAGCTTTTTCTAATCTCTTTGCTAGATCAAAGCACATGAAATGATTCCTTACTCCAGGATTGGTACATGTAAAGTAGAAAAAAAAAAATCTTTATTAAAATTTAGTTATAACGAGATTACAAATTATTAGAATGAAAATAATAAATAGAAAATTAATAAATAATATATTATAATTATTAGAAAATGTCGCAAAATCAACAAAACTTGTTGGTTGGTTTAATATCGGTCTAGTTAAAAAGCCTAAGTAGCCTTGTCTCTCTATTGCATGAGATAGAACCATATATGACAATGGGTAAAAGAGTGGTTGTGGCCTTGAGGTCTGTTATAGCGTGGAGCTTGATTTTTTAATCTCCGGTGGCAATGCCTGGCGTCGGAGAAATAATGTCTCGACATTGAAACATGAGATTTTGGCTTCAGGAATAGAGGAGGCAATGCCTCGGTGCCAGAAGGACAGCGCCACGGCATAGAGTGATGGCCCATCGACGCTTCAAGCTAGCGCTGTGGTGTTGGGATCAAGGCACCAAAAAAATAGAAATGACAGTGAGAATAGTGCTGCGGTGCTTGAACCTATGCAAAAAAGTTTGGAGAACAACAAGATCAATGCCTAGGCGCTGGTGTCTTAGCCCCGCGACACTACGAGTCGAGAGATTTCGTATTTAATCAGCTTTTTCTGGTGTTCTAAGATACTTTTATCAATTTTCTCTAGTTTGTGAGAGTGAAGTGTCTGCCCTAAAGTGACTGAAGTGTGAAGAAGCTCCAATTAAGTGTAATATATACTATTGTCCTGATTTTTTCTCTCATAGCAGATTTCTTGGTGATATGGCTCTGTGATTTTTTTTCCATTCTCAGAGTTGGATTGGAGCTTGATTCTGGTGCTGTTATTAGCATTCTCACTGTGTGTGCTCAGTCGGACCTTGCGTAGATTGGGTAAGAGAATTCATCATACCGCCAAGAGGAGAAAATTGATGTTTACTACTCAAATTCGCAATGCATTGATTGATATGTATTCAAAGTGTGGTGACTTAGATGGGGCGTTGAACATCTTTGAAGAAATGAAACATAAGGATTTGGTCTCATGGAACTTTATGCTTCATGGTCTAGCTATGCACGGACATGGTAAGAAATCTCTGGAACTGTTTGTCAGAATGGAAGAGGAAGGGGTCGTTCGTTCCTGATAGTTTTACCTTCGTTGGAGTGCTTTCTGCTTTTGCTCACATAGGACTTTTCAAAGAGGCTCGCAGATACTTCATCAGTATGAGAAGGATCATGAGATTGTTCCCAGGATTGAGCACTATGGATATCTAATTGATATTCTTGGACGAGGAGGTCTTCTAATGGAGGCTTACAACCTTGCCAAATCGATGCCTTTGGAGCCAAATGCTATAATTTGGGGAAGTACTCTCAATGCATGCAGAGTTCATAACAATGTAGGCATTGTAGAGAAGATCATTGATGAATTGCTGAATCTAGAACCATCAGATGCAGGGAACTTTGAAATCATTTCTAATATATACGCAGCAGCTGGAAAATGGGATGGTATAGCTAAGGCTCGGTTGAAGATTAAAGATTTTGGCAGGCACAAGCTTGTAGGGTCAATGTGTATTAAGCTCAATGATACAGCGCACGACCTTACTGTGGAAGACAGAATACAACTACAGGCAGATAGAATTCTCAGGATGCTTAATAGACTGGGGAAGCATGTGAAAAAACTTGGATACGCAACAGAAGTTCGTTGATTGATAGGTAAAGGACACACTTCAATGGCATGTATAAGTTTTCAGTGATGCAGACTGGAGCAAGAGTTTTGCGAGCTGGATTTTGGACTAAAAAGTGATTCTTTACTGCTGACTGGATTCTGCTTAAGTGTTACAAGGTTGATGAGGAGATATAAAAAGCACACAGTTCCTATGCTTTGGTGAGCTACACCCACCGTCTCTTATCAGTGGGAAGGGCGGGAACCCCTGACCGAAGTTTGAATCCTCTCCGAGACGGGGATACTAGGTGGGGAAATCAAGTGACCGACACGTGTGATGATTGGCTAGACCTCCGGTGGATTATCGACATCCACCCACAAGATGGGTGGGGTGTTGGGTGGAAAAAAAAAAAAAAAAAAATCCACAAACTGTTTATTTCAGTTTGCCATTAATAGGGAACCTGATTTCTGTCCTGCTCTAACATGAGGACTTTTCCAAGATCAACAAAGATCATGGTTATTCATTATCGTGAATGAAACTGAACTTGCTGAAGCTTTAAAGCGATGGTCAATTGAAACTAGCCTCATCAATATCAGTTAAAATCATTGAGGTTATTTTCTGCTGCATGGGAAGAAGAAAGCAGTTATATTCAAGTAACCAAACAACCCGAGATAAAGTTCAGGATTGATATTGCTTAGCCATCTTCTCCTCGTATAGCTCAAAGTTCTTTCGCAACCTATTATTCTTAGTGAGAAAAATTCTTGAAAGTCTTTTGTTTATGATTCAATTCAAAAGAGAAATGAATTACAGTTAAAGAAGATGATCACTTGATAAAAAGAAAAAAAATATATTTAAAGTTTTTAATTACTAATTAGTCCTATTGATAAAAATCTTAAAAGTTGTTATCAAAATTTAAAATTTGAATGCCCCTCCTTTGATATTATTATTATTATTATTTTATTTTTTATTTTTGTCCTTGATAAAAAAAAAATTTTATTTTCATTTTATGTTATATTTCTCTCTTTCCGTATAAAGTTGATTTGTGAGAGTGGCTGATCTTTTAATTTCTTTGGAGAATCAACTTACATATTTTTTTATTAAGAGTTTGTTAATAAGCTGCCTTGAAATTTGCAACTAACTGCTTGATGCTCTGATTGCATTAAAAAAATAAAATTTTCTCCAATCTAACAATATATATTTTTAAAAAAGAATTATTATTCTCTGTATCTTGTTTTTTATAATATGAATTTGAATTTTTCTAAAATAATTTATTTGATTATATTTTTTTAAATTGTTTTTTAATTTGTGCTAGAATATTTCTAAATGAGGAAATGATAAATAACAATTTAAATTAAACAAGCAATGATAAATCAAAGTGTAATCACACAACAGCCAAATAATAAAAAATAAGTACTACACTCCAATCTTCTAACAACAACGGGATCTTTTTTTCTGTATCTTCCAAAACTTTTTATCTTATTGCTTTAGTGCAACTGGCCTGTAACTCCACTTGTCGAGCTAACGTATGCTCATAATTAATTTATTTTGCATACCCACCGTCTCTTAGCTCGGTTGATGAGCGGGAATCTCTGATCGCTCGATTCCTCTCCGAGGCAGGCTTCATTCGGGATATCATGGACTGTTATACGCGTGAAATGTGATGAGTCCCGAGGATTACTACAATGACATCCTCACTCACAAGATGGGTGGGGTGTTGGGTGGATACCCTTCCAAAAAAAAAAAAATTATTTTGCATGGAAGTGGAGATGCTATTCCACTAAGAGATCTACCAAGCTCTCATTTTTATATTATATCACATAAAATACAATGTTTACACTTTATTATATTGCATCATATAAGATAATATAAAGGACAAAATAGACTTAAATATTGCCATTCTTTTATCAAATGAGTATAACACTGGCAAGCCATTCATAAAAGAGACTTTAGCTAAGTGACAACAGTCTCGACTAAGAGATAACAGTTAAGTGATAATAATTAGACGATTATTATCAAATAATGATAGTTAGAAGATTATAGTCCGGTGACTCACTAAAAGAAGACAATTGATGATAATAATAAAGAATTGATGGTCAGTCAATGATGATCTGATGATAGCAGTTGCCTATGGAGACTGTCGATAACATTAGTCTAAGGTAAAGTTATAATTTTTTAGATCTTCATGCTCTCTCCAAATATAAATTGTGGACTCCTAAGAATATGGGTATGCTCATAGTTTTTTATGAGTGGCATTGTTTTATTAAGCTAAAATTGCTAAATATTTCATGAAATGATCATATTAATTCTTTTAATTATTGTTGGTTCTTTATACTTTTATGTATTATAAAGATATCTTTGTTCATTGGATAACTCCCATCGAGATGTTAGTTTTGATTAGAAACTTCTTACTTTAAAAATCATTTGACCCTTCAATTAATACTTCAAAATTGAGATTTGGATGAGACAAGATTTTATTTTGAATATTTTTTTAGAAATATAACGTGTCAAGATTATTCGATTAGTCAAGTATTTGATGATGTATCATTGCTTAATTTAGAACTACATTTTATGTGAAGATTGATTAGGGGAGAGGGGGGTTATTGAGCTTATGTATTTTGAATTTTAATGTACTAATCTAATGCAATATTTAAATACAATCTTTAGGTACAATAGTCTTAATATTGTTGTAAGGGTATTTTTAGTCTTTTAGGCTAAGGCGTAAACTTTCACTCTACCACAACTGATTTTTTTGCACGCACCAATCATAAACTCAATATAAAAAGAATAATTTGTTTTGAGTGTTTTAAAACTTAATATCACCATTCATCGCCAATGATTAATAACACTTAGGGCAGTTAGCTAACTGATTTCGAGCTGATCAGAGACTAGCTAAGATTAGCTCGAAAGATTTTCGAGTGCTCGTGGCTCAAATCATTTGATTTTGAGCTAATTCTGCTCATTTTTCGATCAACTTTGAACCAGTCATTTTTGATTTCGAGCCAGCTCGAATTGATATATATATTTTTGTTTGAAAATTTTAAAAATTAAATTGGGTGCATTAAATAAAAATAATAATATGATTTTTTAAAAGATAATGTTTAAACTAATAAATATATTATATTTATTTTGAAATATTATAAGTTATAACTCAAAACATTTAATTTTAGAAATAATTTTATTATTACAATCTTACAAAAATTATAATTAAATTTATTTTTTTAATAATAAATAAATTATATCTTATTTTGAATTAGTTTGATTCGATCTATGCCTGATCTCGATCTGTTTTGAGTCTGACTCAATATCGGCTCAAAAAAAGATTCGATTCAAATCTTTGACTATTCCATTATAATTTTATGTCATCCAAATTTTGATTCAATTTTTGAGCTTGAGTAATACTATTACTAACACTGGGTGCTACCTCCGACAACATTTTCTTAGTGTTGTTGTCAATGCCCATTGCTAACTACCACCTCAAGATACCACCGGCGGCTATCACTTGGTAATCGTAGTTACTACTATTCTTCCATGTGATTATATAAATCAATTTATTTAATATTTAATAAAATAAATAAATATATTTTGAAGCTTTGAAATATATTTATATTTCAAGTAAAAAAAAAATGATCTCAAACGATTTCCTCTACATATGAATTGTTCCACTCCATTTTTAAATTTCAGCGGCGTATATATTAATTCAAAGTCATAGTCTTACGGGTGTTTTCTTCTAGCTTAATCAAAGAATAGCTTGCTCCATAATCCCACTTAGTGGGGTCAGCTACACGAATCCTTCATCTCCATTGTGTTCTATTATATGTCAAATTCTCATTTAAATCAAGTATACTAAGATCATTTTGTATACATCTTAACCAAGTCTTTTTTAGGTCTACATCTACCTTTCTTAACATAAAGAAATCTAATCGATCTACTCTCCTAATCGAGTCATCTGGACTACCGACGCTTTATGTGGCCAAACCATCTACTCTCCCTAATCTTATCTACCACCTGAGCTACTCCAACTTTTTCCCGAATATACTCATTTTGCATTCTATCTCTAAGAGAGCCACTCATCCACCTAAGCATCCTCATCTCAGAATACTTAACTTAGTCTTATACTTATTTTATGCCAACATTGCACCATAAGTCATTGTAGATCTTACCACCATCTTATAAAATTTTCTGCTTTAAGTTTAACTTTTCAATCACATAATAGCCGATGCATTCCTCCACTTCAACCATCCAACTTGAATTCTACTAATAACATCTCCATCTATTTCACCATCATTTTGAACAATAAGCCTAAATATCTGAAACACTCACTCTTATTAATGACTTGTTCACCTAATGTCATAACACTACTACTAGAACTTCTACATAAAATTACACTCTATATATTCAGTTTTAGATCTACTTAAACGAAAATATTTAGACTCTAGAGTTGACCTCCGTAGGACCAAACGTAAATAAAATAAATAAATAAATTAGTTATTCATAATATTTTGTAATTTTAATAAGAAAATTAAAAAATAATAAAAAATTTCTGCAACCAACCCAGTCATTAGGGTTGGATATGTTCTACTAACATAACCATGCATTATTCATAAATAACGAGGACACAGATTTGTCATGAGCTCATTATTCAAAATTTTTAAAGAGTTCAAAATTAAATTTTATTTGATAAAAATAAGATAAACTATGAGATATGCTTAAATCAGTGGTGGCAGAATCGGCTTCAATTTTTAGAAGAGGTAAATTTATATTTATAACAAAAATAAAGGACAAAAATAAAGAGAGTTAAATGACTAATTTGATATCTCATATAAGAAAAATTATAAAATTTAGGGGAGAGGGGACATATTATATATTTAAAAAGAATGTGCTTGATCATGCCATTATCGTTGTGCTTTAAAAAAAAATTAAGTAAAATTTTTAGAAATCCAATATACATAGGTATTTAAAGAGTGAACAAGAAAACTCGTAAAATTTTTACGTGAAAAAACCCCAAGAATAGGGTAAAAAACCATTGGGTCTGGCCCAGTAAAAATCATCCATTAGGTATTTGTTTTGGAGTATAAAGTTTTCCCGATACGGGATTACAGGATTGTATATGAGAAGGGCTGACAATGGGAATCAATCGACAACAACAAATCATATAGTCACGCTCGAGTTATAATAGTAGAATGATGTTGAAACGGATCGTGATCGATGACGATGAAGGTCGTCATGATGGTGATCGACGAAAATTAACGATGGCGAGGATCAGCGGTGGAGGCTGACGGCGGTGGTTGACAACCAACGGGGGTGGTCGATGACCATCGAGTGGTGACACGATTATACTTGGAGGATTTTCAAGCTTTAGAGCTCTCTCCCCTCTCTTGCTTGGGGTCCCCTTCATGTGAAAAATGAGGGGTTATTTATAGATTAGAGGGGTGACGTTTCTGTAAATATATGCAAAATCCGAATCACTCCTTCACCGGACGGCTCATGATGATTCCCTTGATCATATGATGTATTTTGTGTATTTGAATGCTCAAATGAAATCGGAATTATGAGATCTTGGGCTTGTTAGATCCGGGTCGTCAAGACGCTCTATTTGACTATAATCACTCCATGCTTAAGAGTCGATTGATAATAAGCGCTTGATCTCGGTTAGTCTTGATTCAAAATCAGATTGCTTTCGACATCAAGATTCGTGCTTCGACTAGTAGAATTTTCAGGGTCATATCAGTTGCCCCTATTTTTGGATAATATTATCTCAATCATCCAAAAATATATATGTCAAATACTTGAAAATAACAAATTTTTCAATGAAATTTGCAGGTCCATTAACCATATATTTTGAGAAGATCTTCTGAGTACAATTATGATTAAGCGTGTAAGGCCAGATGTGCAGTGCACGCAAGCTCAAGATTTTGAGATTATGGACCCATCCGGACATTTACTGGGCACTGCAGGCTCAGGGCGCGGCACACCAGCATGAGCGCGATGAGACCCGCGACGCCTGGCTGGGTGCGCATGCCTACGGGCGCGCAGATGGATGGAGCCCGAGTGCCATGGGTGCGCGGGCCGCTGCAAGAATTCTGCGAATCATGAAATGAGGCTGGTCGCGGACACACCTGGGTCAACGGGTCGGCATACGTCGGACGGCCTATGTCGGGCGAGAGTCGACCTCGATCATGTCGTGGCGGCGTCGGCCAGATAGCGGTGTCAGAGGGCGTGAGCTGCCACGCGGGCGAAGCGACAAAGGAGACCGGCCAGTTACGGGCGAAGCAGCACTACCGCGGCGTCTCGCGGAGAAAACGTCCTTTTTTACCCATTTTGAGCGATTTTAGGCGATTTTTCTTTGATTTTTACTTTTTTGCCGTTATAGGAGGTCTATAAAAACCCCCTAGGGCCAAGGCAGAAGACACACTCCTCATATGCTCGAGTGTTCCTCTACTTCTTGAGAGAAGATCGTTCGGAGGCGATCAAGGCACATGTAGTTTATCTGGCGAGATCGGTTTCCCTCGAGGGCGACCGCCTTTGCCGGACCCGGTCGGAGGCACCGCGCTCGTAGTTCATACGGTGAGCTCGATTTTCCTCGAAAGAGGTGTCAACCGCCTGTCACCGGACCGCCCGAGGTTTAACCGCCTTTGCCTGACCGACCGGTTTGAGGCCGCATCAACCGCCTTGTTGGACCGACCGAGGCTATAATCACTATAACCGGAGATCTGGTCGACGCGATGTCCGACGATGGTGGCGCAGATGTGACGACCCGGTGATGATGGTTGATGGCAATGCCCTACGTGGCGGCCAATGACAATGGGGCGGACGCCGCGACTGAGTTTGACAACGATGAGGATTTTGGTAGTAAGAGGTTGAGTGGCCAGAAGAAGAATCGACGACAATGATGGTCATGGCGCAACCGAATCAGCGGGATAACGATGGTGGTTACCTACGGAGATGGTCGACGATGGTCTGCGATGGAAGCGGACCGATGGTGATGACCGGAGGTAACGATAGCTGGCGACCGACGGCGATAGGGCGACCAACGGTGGTGGGCAGAATCGGCGACGGTAATGACAGCGACGATAAGCGCCGGTGAATGTGATGACCGGCGGTGACAGCGGGCGGCGACGGCGCCGCCGATAGTGGTTAACGGCCGACCGGGTGGTGGGCAACCGACGACGTAATGACTCGCACCGCAGCCGCAGTCGGGGGATGACCGCACGATGGTGGACCGTGATGACCGCGGAATGACCGACGACGAGATTTCCTACTTCTTCAGAAATTGGATTTATTGAAACTTCAATGGATGGTTCAATGATAACCGCCAAGATGGCGGAAGCGTTAATTAAGCGTCATCGAGCAACTCGTAAAGTCTAATAAATAATTTCAAAGTATCATTCTCCATGATATTACTTACGTTAACTTGCATGGGGTAGAATCGAATCCGAGAATTTTGACCCATCCGAGATTGTTTGTCAAAGTTATGACATTAACCTGCATCGAAATCAATTGCTGAGGATTTTGACCCATCCGGGTTGTTGTCGAGTGTTACCCGGCGACGTTAACCTATGGAAGAGGTTGAATTGGATTGTGAGGATTTTGACCTATCAAGGTTGTTTGTCGATTACTGAAGTTAACGTATGGAAGAGGTCGAATTGAATCTGAAAATTTTTGACTATCGAGGTTGTTTGTCGAGTATTACCGATGGACGTTAACTGTATGGAAGAGGTTGAATCAACTGATGAGGATTTTGACCTATCCGTGGTTGTTTGTCGAGTGTACCGGCGACGTTAACCTATGGAAGAGGTTGAATTGAACTGAGAATTTTGACCTATCCGAGGTTGTTTGTCGAGTGTTACTCGACGTTAACTGCATGAGGGAAGTTCACCAAGGACCTTTTGACCTATCCTAGGTATTAGCCAAAGTGTTATTTGACTTCTTACCTATGTAGAGTAGGTGCGGAGTTTTGACCTATATGAGGTTGTTTGTTAGCATCTTTCCTCGATGACATTAACCTGTGTGGAGTAGGTGCGAAGTTTTGATTTATCCGAGGTTGTTTGTCAGAGTCTTTGCTCGATGACGTTAACGAGTATGGAAGAGATCGAATTGAATCCGCTGAGAATTTTTGACCTATCTGAGGTTGTTTGTCAAAGTATTACTTGATGACGTTAACCTGTGTGGAGTTTGTGCGAAGTTTTGATCTATCCGAGATTGTTTGTCAGAGTCTTTGCTCGTTGGCGTTAACCTGTATGGAAGAGATCAAATTGAATCCGTTGAGGATTTTTTATCTATCCGAGGTTGTTTGTCAAAGTATTACTTGATGACGTTAACCTGTATGGAAGTGGTCGAATCAAAATATCCGTTTGTGGTTGTAGCCAAAGTTGCTCCTTAACCTTGGTCTTGTTTTTCCATGAGTAAAATCATAATTTGCAAAGCTATATCTTCTCTTAATATTAAAATATCCTCCAACTTTGACTTAATTCTTGGGATGGTAATCGATTAGATGCTTAATATATTAACATAGGCGATCTTCTGAGATTAAGAGTTGCCCCAAGTTTTCGACAAAATTTGAAGGAACGAAGTTTGACGAATCTTCATTCTTCGCTTGCACTCCTTAAAAGCTTAAAATGCTCCACCTCGATGGTGGTTTTGATCTTATTGGGAAACTTGGCCGCCATACAAGATGAAATAATGGGAATCGGGTTCCCACAGACGGCGCCAAACTATTGCGTGCGTTGACATTTCTATAAATACATGCAAAATCCGAACCACTCCTCCTATGATGTATTTTGTGTATTTGAATGCTCAAATGAAGTCAGAATTATGAGATCTTGGGCTTGTTAGATCCGGGTCGTTAAGACGCTCGATTTGACTATAAACACTCCATATTTAAGAGCCAATTGATAATAAGAACTTGATCTCGGTTAGTCTTGATTCAGAATGAGATTGTTTCAATATCAAGATTCAAGCTTCGACTAGTAGAATTTTCAGGATCATATCAATGATATAAATCTAAATAGAGACTTCTGCATATATATATATATATATATATATATATATATATATATATATATATATATATATATATATATATATAGATCTGAAGTTGTCTATTTAGGG
Source organism: Cymbidium sinense (assembly GCA_021442155.1). Classification (NCBI taxonomy): domain Eukaryota; kingdom Viridiplantae; phylum Streptophyta; class Magnoliopsida; order Asparagales; family Orchidaceae; genus Cymbidium; species Cymbidium sinense. The sequence goes on from CM038225.1 coordinate 108,737,880, forward strand.
GAAGGCCAATTTACATACTTTTGCAGGTCCAAATCATGTACGGGTTCTAATGATTCGGGTTACTCAATACTGTAATTTCGTAATATATTCATGCAATTTTATTTACGTACAACAGAGTGGCTTTTATTTATAAAGTATAATTTAATTTTTGCGGTTATCATCAAAGAACCCAATGTTTATAATTTAAAATTTATCAAAAATAAATATTTAAAATTTTGATATGTAAATAATAATATTCTGACAAAAATTAATATTTTAAGGATATTTAAAATTAAAATTTCCTCCCACCGACGTTAAAAGAGTATCATGCCTTTGTCATGATCGTGTCTTTTTATATTATTCGTTGATATAATTTTTAGTTGTCAATTGATATCATTTTTATATTTTATATTTTATTTTTTTATTGTTATTTGATTGTATTTTTATTTAAATTTAAAATTAAAATATATTTGATAATGATAATTATTTTAAAAATATAGAATATTTATTTTGATTATTTTTAAAAATAATGTGATTTATCTTTAAGAAATAAAAAATACTTAATAAATATTTTTTAAAATATCATACAAATTAAAATAATATTGAGGTGGGGATATATTTCCGCAGCTTTTGAAGGTTTTATTAGTCCTTAATTTTTTTTTTTATGGCAAGACATTTCAGCCTCAAAGTATTAAACGTATGGGAAATTTACGTACATACCACGGAATTCTTATGCATTTACAAATTTCACACCCAAACTTGAATATTTACAAAACTAGCACTTTCCTTATGCAGAAAAAGGTGTATTTCACTTGGAAAAAGTAACCAGGGTGGTATTTTTGATGTAATAATAAAGATTTAAGTGTTATTTAAGTAAATATTCAAGTTTAGGTGTTAAATATGTAAATACATAAGAATTGAGTGGTATGTATGTAAATCCCCCTAAACGTATTTAATATGGCCTAAACTCTTTAAAATTGTTCTAAATTAATCCAAATTTTGGAAGAATTAAGAGATTATTTTATATTAATGTTGAAGAGTTAATAGATTAAATTGAGCGCATTTTGAGATTAAAATAAAGCTTATGAAATTATAAGAGTAATTTTAATTAACTAATTTCACATTATTAATCTTTTTAAATTTATTAATCTTTTATAATACTATGTCAAATCTAACATTAATAACAGTAATAAAGTACATTAGATATAATGTTTCTTATTGGGAAAAAAATCTTATATATATATATTTAATTTATCTTACAATTAAAATTTCATAAATTTAATATTTTTGTTAATTATCATCATATAATTGGTCATAAGCTCCTCATATTCGGCGTAATAAAAAATATATTATTTGAAATACAAGTGTCAATTTGAGTTAATAAGTTTTGTTGGAGTTTAGTCTGAATTTGATCTAATCTAAATAGATATGATTTAAATTTAATTCGTTTATTAAATGAGTTAAAAACTTTTGACTCATGCCTAACTCATCTTAAACTCAATTATCAAAGCACGACCCAAATAACTCATATATATATATATATATATATATATATATATATATATATATATATATATATATATCGAGTTAATTTCAAATTAAAATTATATTTGCAGGTAAAAATACAGTTGGTGGGTTAAAATTTTAATCAATTTTGGAATGACATGATTATTAGTATCAGATTATTGTCTTGGGTTACTATTAACTCAAGCGACAAAAAAAGGCAATTCTTCAAAATTATATTTCAAAATTGTTTGTTTAATTGTTAAGGAAATAGTTTCAATATATAAGCAAAGAAGTAACTAATTATAAAACTCAACAAATTTAATATAATTTATATATTTTCAATTCAAATACATAAACCAATTATATAAAAAGAAACTCACATCCTTTAAAATAAATAGTTTTTAAGATATAATATTTAAAATTAAGGAAGAGGTAAAAGAATATCTCACTTCAAATTTTTTTAAAAATTATTATGTTTAAGTATAAATTTAATTTAAGAGGAATTCAATTTTTATAAGATCTTGGGAACAATATTAAGATATTTATACTGATTAAATGATTTTATAAAGAACATTTTTTTATGCCAACTAGTTTTGTTGGTTAGGACTCTAAAAAAATATTATATAGAACATTAATTCGAATTATATCCATAATAAAATATAATCTAGAAACTTCCTATTGATAAAATAGAGAATAATAAATAAATAAAAATGAAGAAAAATATCTTGGTAGGATTTAATTTAAGGTATGTTTATTCCACTTATTTAAATATCAAAGTTATATGGCTAAATTTTCATGATAAATTGTAGTTGAATCATACTATTTCAATGAGATAAAACCAAGATGACAAAATTGTCTTGATCCTAGTCCAGATTGGCATAAATCGAATATTTGAAATATAGTTAGAAACTTGGTGATTTTAGGGTTTAGAGATCAAATAATCTTTGAATCTTACATGCTCATAATCAAACTGAGTTTCTCAACAAAAAAATCTAATGACATCGATTATGGGTTTATTTAAATGTCATTAAGACACTTAAATATCTTAAGAACCTTTTATGATCAAAGGGATTAACATATGTCATTCAATAGAGTATTTAAAGAAGTTAACTAAAATAACCAAAATGCTATTCTAAAAAAATAATAAATAAAGATTCATTCTACATATAAAGGGAATTGAAATTAGAGGGGCTCACGAACCTAAAAATCCTTAAAGCTTTGTTCACAATAATCACCACCATCCAACCATCGTCATCATCGTAATGACAATTGTTGCCACACAGCAACCATAGTATGATTATTAATTCTTGATGCTTGTTGACACGAGCTAGATTGTCTCCTGTCATGTTTAATAATATTGATACTTGTTGTGAAAATGTGTTGATGCATGCTATTAGTTAAGGTCAACATTTTTCATTGTCAAGAATGTTAATGTTAGCATCACCATCAAGAATGATACATTGTGTTAATACCAGCATGAATGCTTGTAGATATTGACAATATTATCACTTGTTATCACCAATAACATCAATGCTTATCATTGATGCCTCGATAGAATAAAAGAGTTTTTATGTCTTGGATTTGTAAGAAGACCCGACATGTACAAAATTAGGTGAAAAAGAGTACTATAATTTTTATGTGAAAAAACTCGAGGAGAGAAAAACAACGGGACTTAGAATAGCTAAAATGTTTACACTAAATGACTGTTTGTTACAAAATATTCTCTCATCTCCGAAATCAAAGAATGCATGATTACAAAGTGTTGGTCTATAGTTCAAAATATCTCAAAGTCAGTAAGGGGTGCTCAATTCAAAGTGACAGTTAGGCAGTTGATGGGTGAAGATAGTTGAGCGACAGTTCGACGATGGCGATCATGCAATAGTCTTATGTCCAATGATAGAGGTCGGGTGATTGTTTGGTGATGATAGTTGATCAATGATGGTTCATGAAAGTGGTTGTGTGGCTGCCTGGTGACAGTGATTGAGTGGTGGACCAACAATCGTGGTCAGGTGACGTTCGACGATAGTAATTGGCCAATGGTCCTAAAACGGTGGTCTAATAATGACAATCTGATGATAGTGATAAGGTGCGAATCATTGAAGATGGTCACACGACAAACTGGTGATGGTGCTTAAGTGGTGATCCGACGAAGGGGGTGGTGGGCTAGCATTAGTGAACGAGTGATGGTCCAACGATGATGATCAGACGATGTTTTGTAATTAGAATTGGAGGTGGACCGACAATGACAGTCTAGTGGTGATTTAGTGATAATGATTGGCGGTGGATCAATGATGGTGGTCGAGCAACTGTTTGGTGATAACGCTTTTAAATTCTTTAAATTTTCGAACTCTCTTCAATCTCCAATTTAGGTCCCCTCATGTGAAAAATGAAATCTCTTTATGGATTTTGGGAAGCATTTTCTATAAATATAAGCAAAATCTAAACCACTCTATTAGACCATTGAGAATGATCCGCACCATCATAAAATGTATTTTAAGTATTTCAGTGTATTAATGAAGTTAAATTTAGTATATCTTGGGCCCATTAGATTCGTCATGTCACAACGCTCAATTCGATATAACTATGCCAATTTTGGAAGTTATTTGACAACTCATATATTGTCTGAAGATTTCAAATTATATTTTAAGTGATTGACTTAAGCTCACTTGGACTCTGATCAGGTTACTTTTGGTGTCAACAAATTTGTCTCATTAAGATAATTAGTTTGATTATATGTTTGCCAAAAACAAGGTTCAAATGACCAAAATTTTAATTTCTAAAGATATATAATTGCACATGCATTGAGATTAGTGCTTAAACAAATGAATTTCTTGATGCCGTATTAGTTGCCATTGAAGTTAAAATACACCACCAACGCTTGCCAATTCATCTCTTATCTTATCAATAATGACGATACTGAATGTCAAGATTAGGTCAACTCACACCACCAACAACAATGTTAACATTTACAAGATTGTTGCCAGCCATCATAAATAGCTTTAACTTGCACAATTATTGATACACACTCTCAGCATCAATGTAAAAACAACATGTTTATCATCCGTTTTCATTAATAATATCGATATTCGCCATAAGTAATAAGGTCAATACATTTTGCCAATGCTAAAGTTAATGCTTGTTGACTTCATTGCCCATCATCACTAATAAAATTGATACTTGCAATTGCTAATAAGATCAATGCATACCATCAACTAATGTTGATACTCACTAACTTTATTTTATGTTGTCAATAACAACATTAGCATTTATAATACTAATAAAATTAATTCACATAATCACTACCAATGTCGTGTTATTGTCAGCAAGGTCGATACTCGCCATCTCTACTAATTTTGATGCATGACATTGCCGATACAACATTACCTGCATTAACATAGATTTCATCGCTCACTATCGCCCATGAGATTGATATATGTTGTCAACACTAACTTTGATGTGCATTATCGCAAACAATGCATTTGCGCATTATTGATGATAAGGTCATCACATGTCATCACCATCAGAGCACTAATATCAATTCCCGATGTTGACATTGAGCCTTATGCTCATTTTCTCGGTGTTTGATCTCATATCCTCTCCTATAAAGAGAATAATCGAGTGGACCATCAATGATCTCTCAAATACAACTCCAATACTTCACCATTCATCTTACTTCCACTTTTAAGGCCATCTTCTATAATTAATGATTAATGTATTATCTCAATACCTCCTATAATTTCAGAAAATTGCATTATTTATACCACATAATATACACAAATTGAATCATTTCAAATAACCTAGGTCTCATTTCTTTTCCCCTCCTTAAATTTTCATATAAAAGCATTTTTATTTTAGATAACTTTTTTTTTATTATTTTTTATTTTAGACAACTTCAAACCAAGAGAGAAGGCTACTTTAGTATAAGAAGTTATACATAGAATCAAGCCACCTCATCGTTAAGTAATCATTTTATCTCTAATCCAAAGATAGACAATAATTATTGAAAAAAAAAGTATAGACACTTATCAAAAATTTTGTTTTATTAGGATAAAATAGTAAAATTAAAAGAGGATGCTAATATACAAGTTTTGCACTTTAATTCCAATTTATGTGGTTGTGACGTGAATATGCAATTTTAGGAATCATTTGGACATTTAGGTTGTTTCACTACTTGTTAATATGAAAATAAGGGTGTTCAGCTTACTATTCAAATAATAATTATAATATTTATTAATAATAGTATATTTACTTAAACATTATTTTATTTAAAAAATAGTAATTCTTTGTCAATCATTAATTTTGATAATTTTTTAAGCCATACAAATTAAATAATTTAGATTGCATACAAATTGGGCTTTATTTAGAACAATATATTGCTTTGTTATATTAAGCCACGTATCATTTATTGTATAAAATAAAATTTCATGTATTTTATTGTTGCGTGCTAGAGAATTTTATTCCGGTAGATGCGAGATCTTCGTCGTAGCCCAAAAATTATCCAACACACAAGCAGGGGATATAAACACGGGTTATAATGGAAAGTTGGAAAAACCATGCCTTCACAGAACTTTCACTATGTGTTCAAAGATACGCGTCGCTTCTAGAAGAAGGTGTTCGGGAAACAATATTAGTGTAGAATACAATATCTGACTCCAACCCAAGGAGAAGTTTCCGCGAGAACCGATCTTCCTGAGCAACCTCTTAATCTTCGGGGAGAAAGGAGAACTGGTTTTCTAGTCCTCCGGGCGATCTCCTGAAGCCCTCGATCTTGCACTACCTGGTTGGCATTGATAGATCGTCAAGGCCGTCGGTCTCGATTCTCCTCTGGTCTTCAAATCGATTCGTCCAGGTGAGAATGAAGCTCTTTTATAGATTTTGGGAGCGTAAGAATTGTGGAAAACTCCAACCACTCCCATCGGACGACCACGATCCTCGATCGATGATCTGGCCTTTAATGATGTCGAATTGGGTGATCTTGGATTCTTGGATTCGTAGAAGAGCGGCCGATCCACTATAAATAGTTTGGAGACATTTGGCGGATCGGATCCATTTTCATGTTCCGATACGATCTCGAGTCGATTCGGTTCATCTTATGCTGATGTTATGCTTTCATCGCATCGGCCATTGATCGTAAGTTTTTGAAATCTGATTAGATCAAGCATTTTAAAATCGAGATTCGTGCTTGATCAGATTAATTTTCTGAGGATGTATCATTTATATTCATACAAAATTATGAAATATAATAGAAAATAACTTTATGAGAAAAATAATTATTTTCATTATAAATTTATTTATTATTGAATATCTCATAAAATCCTTAAGCTCAATTGCCCACTATTATCTCTGATATAATATATGAAATTATTTGTGTTTCAGGATCCGTTTGAGGAAGTTGTAATTTTTTAAAAAGCTGATTGTAAAGCTAATGTGGAGAAAGCAATTTTTTGTGTTATAAATATTTTTAAAAAAATTTCAAAAAGTAACATTCTAACAGCTACCACACTCTAACATCTCTGATTTTCAAAATAGTTTTTTAAACACTAAATTTTCTAAAAAGCAGCCAAAAAGTTAGTAGTCAAACGAAACTATTTTGATTTCCTGCTGCTTGCTGAAAAAATAAAGCAACCCAGAAAGTCATCTCAAATGCACCGTCAAATTGAATAAATATAAATAATAGTTTAATAATCATAGGAGAAAATTAAGATTAATTTGAAGATATACAAAAGTACTCTTAAGGATTTAAGTTTATGTCAATATTTTACTTAAAAAATAAATATATATTTTTTTAAAATGATCAACAAAGCATATATTTATCCATAATTTTTTTTCTCATAATCAAAATCATCTATTATGAAAATATTAAATAATTAAAAAATCCTAAAGTTCTGAATGCCATTAATGTAATGATATTAAAAATAATAATTTTAAACTTAGTCTGTCACAGAAATTTTTCAATGTGATGACTTCTAACTAATACGAAGGAGAATATAAGCATATCTGGACTTTTTTTTTAAAATGATGTTACAGGACTTGAAATATTAATAAAGCAAAATAAAATAAAGTAAATGTTAAAAAACTGTAGGGTAACAGATTTGGGCCCCACAGACAGAAGGAGCATTTGTGGCTTCTTTTTCTGCTTTTTCGAAAATTTATTTTCTCACTCCTCTCTACTAACTGCAGAGAGAGAGAGAGAGAGAGAGAGAGAGAGAGAGAGGGAGGGAGGGAGGGAGGCAGGAGAATCTCCAAATCCTCCATTATTTGGGAAGCAGAGAATGAGTGAACTGAAAGAATAAAAGGAGAGAGAAGGAAGAGCCGATAAACGTTTCTGTGGCTTCTCACAATAGACAATAAAGGAAACAGAGAGAAGAAAGAATGGGGGGCTAAAAAGGTTGGAATTAGTAAGAGCACGGGTGGCGACAAATTTCGTGTTACTGTTCTTGGGGAAAGTCGAAAGAGATTTTATTATCTCGGATCTCTGTCTCTCTCCTTCCCTGGCCCAGAAGATTGAGATATCGCAATCTGGTGACGATCTCAAGTTTCTTCTCTTTCCGAACGGCAAGATTCTTCCAAACATTTCGACCTTGGTGCGTTGATGCAGTCTTCGATCGCCTAAATTATTCTTTGTGGTAATTGTAGTACCGCGGCTTCCTTGTCCTATCCTCTGTTGGCTTTGTTCTTGGCAGCGAGAATGGGTTGGACGTCGTTGATCTCCATGGTAGGAGGATGCAGACTTTTGGGTTTTCATGTTTCTGGTTACGGTATCGAATCGCCTGCCGCGGGTTCTGAATACAGTTGAAGGATTTTAGTTGAGGTAATTTGAGGTTTTGACTTTTGCTTTTTTGCTTTCCTGCTTTTAATGTCATGAGTCATGACGTTCCGTGTTTGGGTTTTGATGGGCTGTTTCTGGTTTGTCTGGATTTGGATTTTCGGTGCGATTTGAGTTGTTTGGTGTTCAATTCTCTTTTCTATGCGGGCTTTGACTGTGTTTTGGTGGATTATGAAAAGATTTATCGCTTTGGTTCTCTCGGTTGTTGCATTTCGATTTTATGTTTTTTTAGAGTCTGATTATCTGCAGTCGAACCATCATCGTAGTTGTTTCTATTTCTTACAGTTTTTGTTATTGATCTCAATTTCCTTGAAGTTTAGTTTCATGTCACTGAGTTTTGGTTTTTTCAATTGTCTAAAATTCGGATTTAGATTGTACAGCTAGTTTCGCATGTTGATTTTGGAAATAGAAATGCTACAGTTACCATATATATATATAGACTTTGAGATAAGAATTTATGAAATGATCAAGAATAAAGCAAGTAAGACTTTCATCCCAAAGATCAGGTCTTCCTCTCTGATACAAAGTTTTTCAGTAACATACAAGTTTTTTTAAAAAAAAAATCCATTTACTAGAATCAGTGATAGTCATTAATTTAGCTCATTTTTAATGAGAATAGCTATTACATTTAAATTTAGCCACATATGCTATCATTTGAGCCGCTGATGTGCCTCATTTTAAGAACTTTAAGAATACATCTATTATCATTGAGAACAGCACTTTCTTTTGTTTTGATTGAGTTTCCGTTCAAATTTTTTACGATTGAGTACAGTATTGAAGAAATTTAAGTTTAATGTGCTTTGTTTTAGTGTTCATGAGATGCACTTATTGTTACCAATTATTGTAAGTATTGGTAAGAATTTTTTCGTCTTGCAAATTGTATTGCTTTTGCTATATCGCATAAATATCATATGTAATGCATTCTTCTTGTCGTTAACAGCTTGGCTGGTGTGTCTAAGCTTTTGTCTTGATTATCGAATTGGAAGGGCTTCATCTGTTCTTCTCAAAATTGTGTTTTATCTGAAATTTATGGTGTGACATGCAGAATTAAAGTTTGTTTATGTTCTCTGACTTTTGATGCTGCAGAGTTGGATTAATTTCTATAGATTTATTTTTCAGTGGTGAATGGTTTTGATATTTTGTCAGATCTTTTCAAAGGAGAAAAATGATTCCATGTGCAGAATGTAGTGGGAAAGCCCTACAAATTGTTGCTTACTAATTGATTGAGTAATCTCATCGATTTCAACCTTTTTAGCTGCATGTGATATTATTCAATGTGTTATTCATGGCACTTTGGATTGACTTGTTACTGGAAAGCTTCTCTTAATTATTTTTTGACTTTATGATTGTATTACACTCTGTTTATTTTGTTGATAGAATTATGGTTTTAAACATTCGTTTAACTTTGGACTTACATTATTTAATTATTTGGATTATCTTGAAGCATAAGGTTTAAGGTTAACTATAGTGGGCATTATGAGAAGCACTTACGCAAAATATTTGGTTTGAGATCATGTTATTGATACCTTAATTGTTTGGATCAAATGCTCAATGATTTCCATTGCTAAGGGCAATTTCCCTATGTTTTTGCATTCATTTCATTTAGAACACTCTCAATCAAATTAAATTTGTTTTTCAAAAGAACTCTGGTTTTGTTGGCCTTGATTCCAGCTATCCTAAGTGAAATGCAGTAGTATGGGATAATTGCTTCATCCAACAATTATGATTATTGGAATTTTGATGCCCATTTGGTTCAGTACTTTTAATATCGTTTTTGTTTATTTCATTTTGATTTTAAGTACCATAGTTTAATTATGACATTCTAAATTATTTTTCATCATTAATTTTGATATCGTCGCACTATACATCTTCTTAAAGAGCTGTTTGATAGGAGGATTCAACATAAATCCTGCCAAACAACAAAAATGACCACTTAAAAATCCTTGATTTTGTCGGTCCTCTTGGCAGCTGGATTTACGAGATTTAAACAAATTGAAGCTTACAAAGTGGGGTGGGAGAAAGACGTGGGTTACCACCATGATGTTTCGCTTCTTTTCCTCGATGGTTTTTGGCAAGAGTGGAGTGGAAGGGGAAGAAAGATGAGAGTTTCAAAAGTCTTCCTCTTTGAAAGTTGTGATCCAATCATTGCCCTCTTAGCTATCTCTATTATTGTGATTGCATCAAGGGTTTCGAGCGGGAGAGGGGGAAGGGGAAAGTAGAGGGAGATTTTCTTACTAAATAAGTATTTATTTAAAAATAAAGTTAATATTATTACTATCATTATAAATTTAATTTGCTTAAATAGAAACTCTATGTTATTAACTTTTATTATTTAGATAATGTCCAACGAGGATATTATTACTTAGAAGTAGCTTTTAATTTAGGTTGTGATTCGAATGCAAGAAACCAAATGCCGATTTTAACTTTTCGTTGTTCAAGTAAAGAGAATTTCCAATATAATGAATGTATTTCAAATACATTACATTTTCGATGATTTGAATTTGCTCAGCGACCAAATACACCTACTAACGTAGCGATGCCGCCACCGCTTGCCGCCGCCACCGCCGTCAGCCGCCGGCCGGCCGCCTTCTCATGGCCGCCGCGTCACGCCAGACGCCAAAACCTTCAGACATTTTTTACATATTTTTTCAACCAAATAAAAAAAATAAAGTCACGAATTTGTAGAACTTCAACCAAAACCATAAAGTAATCCTTTTACATCAATTCCTTTACAGATTCTTTTATACTGCATTCCAAATACAGTCAACCAAACAATCCCTTAATGTAATCTAAGTTAAACTAAATTTAATTAATTTAATTGATTATTAGCTAATAATTAATTAATAAATTTAAAGTGTTGATTAATATTAAATTTTTAATAAAAATATAATTTATGACTAAGCAGTTTAACATAATTATTATTAATGACTAATTAGTTAAATAGTTAATTAATGATTAACATATTTAGAAATAATAAAAAATTTAAATTAAATTAATCTTAATGATACCATCATTAATATGTAATATTAAATTCATATTTTGACTAACTGATTTAAATCTTAAAATAAGTTACCAACAGTTTCTTGGTATCTCTCATTCCAAACAATTTTTAGGATTTAACCATCTCAAGGTTTTTTAAATATGGATTTATAAGATTTATTAAATTCTGCTCAAGTTAAATCCTACTTGTAGCCAAACAATCTCGTAGAGTATCATCATTTAACTGAAAACTTCTATTCTAGATGTTCCTTTCTTTAACTTAGTACCATCATTTTTATTAGTCTTCTAAGTTCTGCAAAATAGGCAAGCCTTTTTCTGCTAAATTGTCAACTAGGTTAAGGTAAATTTGTATTTATTGGCTTATGTTATGATGTAACAAGTCATGCTTAGTCTTTTTAGAAATAATGCTTTGATTGAACGTATGTTTGAAAGCAGTGCCAGCTACTTGTTGATTTGATCCTCTTTTCACCTTTTCAGCTTCTTTTGTGGATAATCAGTTAAACAGGTTCAAAAGAGGAACTCAGGAGTCAGGATATATTTTATAAGGATGTTAGTAAGCTATTTGTTCTGTCAATATTAGGAGCTTGTTGCTAATCAAAATGCAACTTTATACTTTTAACAGGAAAAAACAATAATTAAAAAAATAGTATGATATTACTTTGTTATCTTATGGGTCTATTTTCATAAATGGCTGTTTTAGCATTTCCGTTTTGTTGAACTCATGAAATTTCTCTTCTTCAGTTGAAATCCTAGGTCTTGTTAAACTTTCTGAGTGATCCAAGTCCATGAATGGCTTCACTAAGCATTATGTGTCATATAATTTCTGACAAAAAATATCTAGTTTATTTAAATTTGTTGGACTCATGAAGTTGCTTCTTGTTGGTTGAAATCCTTGGTACTGTTAAACTCAGTGGATCCATTTATCATTTTATGACCTTGGCAATAATAGTTTTACATCTTGAAAGTGTTTGCATATGCAATATAAGAAGTATAAATACTTCATTAGAACCTACCAGTCATGTCTTTTATTTTGGTTGCCTAACCTGATCATAGAAAACAATGACAACTTGACCATTCATGATTCAATCCGAAAATAACAACTTCTGCTTGACTATTCTCCAATCATTCAATTGGCATATTATGTCTTTAAGAAATTAAGAAATGTGATTTATATTTATGTTTTTAATAAATACTATGCATGATAAAATTGCCAAGTCATCATAGAACCCCAAATCCGCATTTTATGTGAGAGGGAATTCTTGGATTATTTTCCAAAAGAATTTCCCACGCTACGTCACTTATCTTTTGTTTCTTTTGTTATCTTAGACTGGAAATTTATTGGGCTGTTCTGAATTACTTCATTTTGCACAGTATCTTCAAAAAATGCCAGGGATGGGAACAAAAGTCCATTTCAGAAGTTACTTTCCAGGGCATGATAAAATGAGAGATCTCAATGCAGACATAGGCGATCATTTTCCTTCATTCTATAGCAATAAAACATTGAATGAGCATCTCTACAATGATTTCTTACCGAGTCCTCCAACTGGACATTCTGAATATGATAAAGAAATGCTAAAGCGGACAATGCTTGAACATGAAGCAATATTCAGAAAACAGGTATGTCTATGCAGATTGTTTGCGTACAAGATAATTGTTGCTCCTTTTGCATTGGAAGCTAATTCAGTCATGATAATTAAATCAATGAATCATTTAGTATATCTTATTGTATATGCACAATAATGTGATCTAGATAATCGAATATCATATGAAAGAGAAAAACTTTCTAAATGATTATTAGACTATTTGCTTGGGGCCATTTTATCCCCAGACCATAAATATGTTCAGTTTAGCCCTTTGATCCCTCAAATGTGATCCAAAATAGTTCTTTTATTTGATTATTTTAGATCAAATTTGAAAAATCAAAAGATTATTTTGAACTGCATTTGATGAGTGAAGATATTAAATGGAACATTTAATATAGTTTTTGACTAAAATGACCTCCTATAAAAAGTCCAATGACTATTTTTAACCTTTTTTCTCAATTGAAATATGGAACAAAAACTAATAATAATACAAGAAAAAATTGTGTCCAAATGTTAGTAATAAAACTTACATGAATACCAAACTTCGGCTTGGTTGGAGTTGTCTTGAAGGTAGAATATGAGAGAATAATTATAACATCTTTTTTCATTGATTTGTCTTTGAATATACGTACATATTGGGTAATTACTCATTACTAGGAAATCCCTTAATTAGGGGTGTTCAAATTCAGATGATGACAAATAATTATATGAAAGAAATACATTAAATGAAGGATGACAATACTTATCATAATTGAGAGAATTTAAAATTTAAAAGGATTCCAAATAATTGCAGGAAGTAATTTTTTTAATATTTATTTCCTATACAGCCCCACAAGATGGATCTCCAATTGGAATTGCCAATCTTAGATTGTTGTAAAAGAAAATGAGACTAGTAGTGGTTTGGTTAGTGTATCCACAATATGATTTACATAATGGACATGAGCGATACAAAAATAACCTTATTGAACTTTCTAGTGAAAAACATGATAATCAAGTTTCAAATGCTTCATTTAAAAGGGGCAGACTAGGTTGGCACTTGGATAAGTTGCATTAATGTTATTACAACTACTCTATTCAGTTTGCACAGAGATATAAGTCAAGTGAGCTTGATGGAGGTAGACGCATGATTGTACTTGGATTTAGCATATGATTGAACAACCCTTCATTATTCCTTAGAACTCTGGAAGATGATGTTGGGACCAAAGTAGACTATGTAAGTACGATGGAGGTGCCATCATCTCAATTGCCTCCCAATCAGCACCCAAGAATACATGAGGTTGAAGAGGTGAATCTGAATAGAGTATAATGCCATGATCAACTATGATATTATCATATTGCAATAAGCTTTTGATGGTGGGTTTAATGATCAATTGTTGGTTGATGTTTTGAGAGAACTTGTTAAAAATGCAGGCGATGTCAGGATGAGTGATGGCCACATATTGCAAGCTATTCATAATGGAGAAATCCAGTCAGTTTGGAGTGGGAGATAGTTGAGGAAAGGGTGAGAACCAGAATTATGGCCATATGAATGATGGCAGTTTTCTAGTTAGCCAAATGAGGTTTCCCAAGTAAGTCAAAGATGTATCATCTTCGAGAAAGAAATATATCTTGGGTGTGGGGAATCATTTCAACCCTAAGGAAGAAGAAAAAATGGTCTAAAGGTCTTTGAGAGCTAATTGTTTGAGAAAAAGATCAATGAATTATTGGATAACCTATGAATTGTTACAAATGATAACAATGTCATTAACATGCACAAGAAGGTAGATGGATTGATAGATCATCAAAAAATTCATCTAATAAATATGAATCTTGATGCAATTCTTAAATTAGAAATTTTTAAAAATAAATTTAGAACCATCTACCCGATTTCAACAAACTTATAAGTCAAATTAAACATTTAAATGAGAAGGACCTAATGATACTAAAAATAGTTAAATCTAAGTCTTAAGTGAACACAAATCAAGCACTTAAAGTGTGGTTAGAAACTTTGGAACAGAGTCAAATGATTTCCAAATCTTGCAAACCTATAATAAAATTGAACTTCTTGATGAGAGGAATTCAAGAGCCTATGATCATTGAATACCAAGGTAATTAAGACATGTCAATATTGAATGGATGGTTATGATCAAAGGAATCGACAAGAGTCATGCTGATATCGAATCTAGGATACTGAATCGAGGGCATAGACCCATGGTTTGGGAAAAAAGTAGTGGGTAGATCTATAGGCTTGGAATAGGTGGATTTAATTTTCTTTTGTGATTGGCCCAAAAGGAAAGAGGAGAGGGAGATGTGGTGGCCGACAATTAGGAAGAATGGAGGAGAAGACCAGCGAATAGGAGAGATGGGGGAGAAGGCTAGATGCTAGAAGAGAAGGAGGTGAATGCCGACAACTAGGAGAGATGTAGGGAAATAAAATTAAAATTCAGCAAACAACATACTAACTTACTTGATAATTCAAAAAAAAAAAAAAGATACAAGACTACCACCAACAATCATTATAATGTAAATGCACCACCCAGTGGTGATGGATATAGAAGCTCCAAACTAGAAACCCTAGAAATAGCTTTTTAATGTGAATATAAACAAAAGTTATCATATCAGTTTTAAAACATATATATATATATATATATAATAAGCAAATTAAGAAACTCTAATCGAAAGATAAATAAGGTAATTAAGGACCCCTATGGGGGTCGCCCACCCTTATGGGCGGAAATTCCCAAACCAACCCAAGAGGGATTGGTTGGACTGGTCCTGGGTTTGATTGGTTGCTTCCGAGGCGCATCACGTCACATACTATTGAGTGTTTTGGGATTTTAGTTGTATTTATCAAAATGTCATCCCCAAAAATTATAAATAGACCCCATTTCCTATTTGAATCTAGACTTAAGTTTGGAGAGAGTTTAGAGATTTGAAGAACTCTAGAGACCTACCTGTTGACCAACATCGACCACCATTATCAACCATCAACCGACTACCACCAACAGTCATCGTGGCTCGATTACCATCATTTGAACACTATCACTCGACCACCATCATCCAACAATCATCTCTTCATCACATTCAGTAGATTACTATTATCTTATCGTCGTCTCTATTGTCCAATTGACATCGCCCAACGTGATATTTACCTCCACTACTTCTATCTTAGTCATCGTGGCTCGATTACCATTAATTTGAACACTATCACTCGACCACCATCATCCAATAATCATCTCTTTATCACATTCAGTAGATTACTATTATCTGATTGAGTCTTTATTGTCCAATTGACATTGCCCAATGTGATCTTTACCTCCACTACTTCCATCTTAGTCAAAGATGGAGCTAGAGTTGAGTGCACTACTTTTTAATTCTATTTTCTCTAAGTAGAGAAATGGGTGAATCACTATAATCCAAATATAGTAGGTTATTTTCTCTAGGTCATGCTATGTGGTTTTTTTCCTTTGGAGATTTTTCTCATAAAAATTTGGTGTATTTTGCATTCCTTTTTAACACCCATGTGTGTGTTGGATATTCGTGTGAAGCTAAGATATAAAATTTCTACTTTAGAGAGAGGTGTGCTAGCAAGAGATTTTGAGAAGTTTATTGTCCGTTAAATTGATGAAGCTCATTGTACCACATTCTTAGTATTTGTTTTACTCCATAGAGTACTTTTTTAAATCTGGAGACAATATATTTATCATCATTATCAGCAAATATAGGAGAATGGGTTAATAGACATTGTTGGTGAGAGCACCTTAGGGAAGGCATTGAAATAAGTTCAAATTGTGGTAGGTTTATAGAGAGGTTGATCTTATCTCCCTAGTCTATATTTGGAGGCATTGATGAAAGCTATTTGCAATGAGGCCTACTAATAAATACTTCAGAAGGTGTTTAGTGTGAAATATCCATTTACTCCAAACAAAATTTTGTGATGGTTTTGTGTAACTAGATCTCACGTGCCATTGCTAAATTATAAAACTCTTTCATATTCCATTGGTAACTAGTGCATCAAACTCTTTAGACATAGCGCTACTCCATTTCAGTTCTTAGATGACTTGTGTAACTTGGAGGAGGTCAAAATCAGGGGTAGTTTGGAGGTGAGCATGGAGGGGTAGCTTATTAATGAGTTTGGAGATGCTATTTTGGTCCATGTTAACATCAAATGGGTATTGGATGGTGCACGAGAAGGTAGAGTTGGGTTTCATAGTTGAGGTTTTATTGCGTTGCGTCTAGTTAGTTAGTTGAATGTTGGTAGATGGGGTGATTAATGAAAGGCCATGAGTGGATGAGCTCAAGTCCAGTATAGAGTTTGGTCAACTAGTGCTGGTAAGACCTATAGATGTCTGGAGGGCACTTGATCATGTGGTGAGGGTCATGGGTGGGTTGAATGTACAGGTTGGGGTCATGATGACTTATTTGAGAGAGTGAGGGGGTCTAGTCAAATGGACGGTTTCAAAATAGTTGATTTTCATTGATTGTTGGATTTAATTAATAGGGAGATGTGATAGTATTTCGAGGTGGAGGGAGTCGGTGATGGTGTCAACTGTGGCGACACAGGAATTCAAAAACACAATTGGATTGAAAGCAATCCAAGACAATTGATTATCTGCTTAGATCTAGAATGAGCACTTTTGATTTAACATGATTTCGAAGAAAAATATACTAGACAAGCCAAACATGGTGAAAGATATAGATTTTATATATGACTAGATCAAGACAAATACATACACTTTGAGTATGAAAATATCCTTGGAAGACACACAGGATGGAGTTGGGCTCAAATTTGTAAGGCTGCAGCCAAGGGAAAGATAGGCACCCAAAGACAAAATTAGTAATTGGGAGGGTGATCAAAGAGACACTAAAAGTGAGTTTTTAGATAAGTGTGGGAATATATGTTTGTTTGTGAATATTTTATGTGATATATGTGATATGAGAGAATAATTTTAGTATTTTTTTTTCATTGTTTTGTTTGCAAATATATACACACATTGGGCAACCACCTTTACTTTGAAATCACTTAATTAAGGGTAATCGAATTCAAATGATGACATATAATTACAAGGAGATAAATACATTAAATGAAGGATGACAATACCTGAGATAATTCAAAATTCAAAAGGATTCCAAGTGATTTTGGGAAGTAAATGCTATAATATTTATTTTCTATTCGGACTTGGTGCTAAGTAAGATTCGAGACTGTTGTGATGATGCAAAGGGCCTCCTATATTTCTTCTACCATGATGCTGAACATGACTTCCTTAACAATCTTGCTCTGGTTTCAAGCATGGAGTCTATGAGAGTTGTGCAGGGATAAAAAGCAAAATTATGCTGTTGATCATGCTAACCTGACCAAAGTCAAAGTGTAGTCAATCCAAAGAGTGCGGAGTTTGGTGCAGAATGGCATAATACGTATGTGATGTGTCTAACTTGTCTGCAAAGTACCTTGAAATGTTAGGTTATTCTCTTCTTTTTGTCTTTTATAGAGAACGTTTTTATGGAACATGGGATGTTTGTGCATGAGTGTCTATGCAATGATTCAGCTTATCATGTCAGCCGACGTAAGTGGAGAGTGAATGCTGCTGCTATATTAGTGTTCTACTGTTCTTAGAGGAGGAAATTCTTTAAATTAATTAGCTTTCTCTAGGGTTAGATCTGTATCTGCTGGAGACATGGTCAAAATTCAGCGTCTCTGGGATTGTTGGTGGTGAACTTTTATGGTTTACCGTGTGGATGTAAACTATGGAAAAGTTAAATCATGTGTCACACAGGACTTCTTATGTGACCCAATTAAGTGGTCTAGAGTCCATGGGTTGTTGAGAAATTGAGTGACATTGTCTCTCAAGGATCATTGAGAACTTACTATGAAGCATAGCTTGATAAGATTCATACCATTCACTTATGACAGTTTGGCAATCTATTCATTTGTCCAGTAGAATCCATCAAATTGGCGATACTTCTATCTGCTGCTTCTAAGACTTCTGGCAAATAAGTTCCCATTCTAAAAGCACTAGATCCCATTTGATATCTGGAGGCTGATGATGACTGACCTCATTGACTTCAAGTCGGACAAGTTAGAAACTGTTCCCTTCTCTCTATCCACTTCATTGTTGAACCTGGTTTCGTTTCCAAATTTTGCAATGTGATCAGATGTATTTATCTTTTATACTTTAAAATGCTTTGCACTGCTTGAAAACTTAATTTCATTGAGTTCTACAAGCCTACTTAAGAAATTGATCTCAATTTTATTAATAGGTCTTCTTGTAGAGGGAACATTTCAATTCTCTTTATAGAATTATGAAGTGGACTATTTTGTTATGCTCATCATTAGGATCCTCTCTTGATTTGTTCTGTACATAATTACCATTGTTCTTGCTATCTTGTTGTGTGCAGGTCTATGAACTTCACCGTCTTTATGGCATACAGAAGGATCTGATGGAGGAACTTCAGAATAATGGTTTATCTAGGGACTTTGAACATAAAGTCCCATCAAAAACAATTTCTTGTTCATCCCAAGTTCAATCTCATTATGCCACAAGGATGCAGCAGATGTCTCATCCGCGCGCCATGAACAACTGCAAGAAATGGGAAAAACCGAGATACAATGATGATATTATTTATCCCGTCAATTTTTCTGAAAGTAATCTGCAATCTTCTTCTGGTGTTATTGAAACTGAGAGCCTACAAAGAGTTGCTGAATCGGATGGCAGCTTTAGAAAATGTCCTAAGAGAATGCTTGATTTTCAACTTCCAGCAAAAAAATCAGAGGAAATTCCGGGTTCATCATCTATAAACACAAGCACTTCCAGAATCTGCTCCGGAGATTCTGAGATCGAATTGAAGCTCAATTTAGTCAGTGTTAGTGGTTCATCTGGAAAAGAAGATGCCTGCAAATTGAATGGTCTTTGCAACAAGAGCCTTTTCACTAGATTGGCTGATTTAAATGAACCTAACAGTCAAACATCCTTGGAGGGTGTACCTAATTCATTTCCTGTTATGGTTTTTGGGCCAAAAACTCAGAGGAAAGAAAATCACAGGCTCAACTTCCCTTTGAGCTCAACCACATTGAGCATGCAAAATGTATTCACTAATAATGGGTATTGTGGTGAACGGACTTCCTCTAATGTTTTTCAAGGAGTAAAGGAGGAAATAAGTAGAGGGGATGTATGCCATTGTGAAGCTGGTAAGACCTATACAGATGTCTTCGTGATTTTTTATTATGCTGATATTAGTTTGTTCTTGAAAAGCTAAATGCTACTCGGTGACCACCTGATAAGAACATGCATCTCCTGTAGATCAAAATATCCAAAGATTAAGTTTGTATCATTTGGTTAACCTTTTTTATGTCAAAGAGAAATTGTTTAAATTTAGGAGGATTTACATACATACCACTAAATTCTTATATATTGGCATATCTAACACTGAAAGTTTTATATTTATTTATATAACACCGTAATGTCTAAATCAAAGAACATATGGATGAAAAGGTGTACTTCACTTTAAATAAGCTAATGTTTAGTGTTATTATCAATGTGGTTTAAATATTTGGGTATTTTATAAGTAAATATAAGGACTTAGGTATTAGATGTGTAAATGCTCAAAATATTGATGATTCTCTCTAATAACCTCCCAAAGGCTATAGCCAAAAAAGAGGAGAGAAACTGGAGATAGAACCTGATAAATCCATGTGGTTGGTTCATCAATCACTGCTGGTGCTTCATCCTTTTTTGGAAAGTTTAGTTTTACGTAGTTTAATGTTCCAATTTGCAGTCGTGTGAGTTACTTGATATTTTTAGCACAGCAAGGTTGAGCATGTACAGTACTTCTCAGATATTTGAAGAAAACTAGGTGTGCATATAAAGAGGCTATTTTTCTTATATAACTTTTGTAATAATTTAAATATTTAGCCCTATGATATAAAAAATGTTGTAACATATTGAAGAGCCTACCAAATAACATCTCAAAAGCTATCATGGGAAGATAAGATGGAAAGTGGATATTGAACTTGTATAACCCACTCACCTTCCCCCCACGCCACCCACCCACTCAACTTGGATAGAAGGATCTTATTGAATCTTTAGATGGTCATCATGGGAAATGATAACTTGTTTTGGTTTTTAGTTATCAGTCACGGAAAATAGATTTGTTATGTAAATCTAAGTCTTCTCAAGAAAGAAAATCATTTGATATAATAAATACTTTATTACTGAAACTTGAAAGAAGTAGTTTTGGGAATACACTTGTATAATATATTGTGCTTGCATCTTTTTGTATATTTCAAATCTTGGAAGTTTGAGAGCGTCTATGAAAAAAATTTATTTCCATAGGGTAGTGGCAAGGAAGATAATATCAAAATAGCATTTATACGATTCTACTTGTGGGGTATACTTTTTGTTATACTCACAAGAAAGAGTGGACTTTTGCTGTGTAAAGCATTGCTGACCCATTAGAAAATTGTGTTCTGAGAGGTTAGAATGTTCTATTTGGTCCTAGTACTATTTTTACAGTAGCTGTAGATTTTTTTTGGTTGCTTAGATTGTCTATTATGTCCGCTGGTGGATAAATTTTCCCCTCTGAATTGAATTTTCAACTGATTTTATTTTATTTTATTTTGTTGTACTTCATAGAAAAACTTTTCCTTATCTGTCTTATGAATTCAACTTTACATAAAGAGAAAGATCCTTTGCTATGTAAATTTTTTTATATTCTGGACTTGGTAGAAGTTAGAATGGTCAATCTGATCTCAGTACTATTTTATTTTATTTTTAAACTTGGTACTATGTTTGCTGGTGGATAAATTTTTTCTTCAGAACTAAATTTTCAACTGATTTTTATTTTCCTTTGACTTCACAGAAAAACTTTTCCCTATAAATTTTATGACTTCAACTTCGCACCAAGAGAAAGACCATGTGCTCTGTGAACCGGCAAAGCTTAATGTTAACAAGGTGAGTGACATCATTTCAATTGATCATAATGAAGCATCAACGCAGTTTGGGCATGAACAAAACAAACATTTTCTAATCTCTGGGAAATGCCCTGGACATTCAGACTCTGCTAATTTAGGAAAACTCACTTCTGTTTTGCCCAATTCCTTCTCGACATCTATTAAACTGGAAAGCAACATGGCCACTGTTCCAACTTGGATGAAATTGTCAAGTAATGAAAATCATTTTTCAGAAATTTCAAGTAGTTCTGACATCCCTACTAAAGATCCTAATGGCTATTGGCATGTTGGTATTGATTTGAAGTCACCCCTGAGGTTTGAAGAGAAATATTCCTCTCATCTCAACGGCTTAAATGATGGGCTCCAGTCTACGTTACAGAAAAAAATTCCAATTACCAATATAAATCTCAATTTCGAAGCAGAAAATTCCTTTTATGGGAATGAGACTCGAGATGGACTAACTGCTTTGCAGAATAAGACAACAAAGGATATAGATGGGAAATTTGAAGACTTTCTGCCTGGGTTATCTTGGCTCAAAAGAAGACCGGCTTGTGAGTCTTTGGAACTGAATAGGCTTCCCTCCCAGTTGAATTTAGCATTCAGCAAGATGAATGGAGTTTATGAGAAGAAATCTGATGATTCAACAAGCCTTCCTTCATGCAACTTCGAAGTCTTCCCATCATCTCTTCATAAAAGAGAAAGCAAAGTACATAATGATCAGCCTTCTGACAGTTTGAGTAGTACGAAATTTATTGGCCCTTATTCGGATAAACTCCAGGAAATATTATCATCTTCTTCAAATGAAGAAAAGCTAGTGATTGATGAGTTAAAGCATGTCAGCATATACCGTGACATCAAGATGTATAGCTCTGAAAAATCAACCGCTTCAGAAAATAACAGGAGAAACAGTAGGAATTGCATAGATCTGAATTCAGTGTTTCTGGACGGTCCAGATCCCTCTGAAAATTCTGCAAAAGTTCTGGCAGATCCTCCATCAATACATTCAGACCCAATTTTAGTTTCCAGAGTTGTACCCTCGATCAACCTGGAAGCACCAGTCATGATCCTGGAAGGGGATAATATCACTTCTGACATACCATCCGCTCCCTTCAGCAGCAGAGATGGATTGCAAGAAGAAATATGCTCCAGTGAG
The DNA here is from genome assembly GCA_021442155.1 of Cymbidium sinense. Taxonomy (NCBI): domain Eukaryota; kingdom Viridiplantae; phylum Streptophyta; class Magnoliopsida; order Asparagales; family Orchidaceae; genus Cymbidium; species Cymbidium sinense. Next base: position 108,760,853 of record CM038225.1, read on the forward strand.
ACTCTTATCGAGGAGGCAGCAGAGAACATAGTGAAGCTGTCACTGGATGGTCTTAAGCTTAAGGACGAAATCCAGATCTCCCTCTCCGCCACCCCACCTGACAATGCCTTGTATATGTTTGCCGAACTGATTCTGTCGAACAATAACATTATCGAATTTAATGCAGCAAGCGGCCATCCCTCGCAACATCGAGATGATGGATTGGACCTTTTTGAGCAAATGACATTGCAGCTGGAGGAGATGAAACCAAATAACTTATGGTGCAGGCCTCAGGAAGATGCAGAAAATGGAGAAGCTAATGGGCGCTGCAAGGCCTCACTTCTCCTGGCAAGGCCCCGAAAAGCGCAAGGGAAGAAGAGAAGGCAGAAGAAGGATTTTCAAAAGGATATTCTCCCTGCACTTGCCACATTATCAAGGCAAGAATCCATGGAAGACCTCCAGGCCCTTGGGGAATTGATGAAGGCATCCGGCACGCCTTGGCAAGCCGGAATTCGGAGGCGAAACATGCGCCGAAGTGGCGCAAAAGCTCAGGCCATCCGAAAAACCAGTGTCCAGATCAAACCTCCAACAGCATTCTTTATGGTTGATGGTAACAATTATAATCCTGAATTGGAAGTTGACAGGCATCATATGATCTGCTGGGGTAGAACAACTAGACGGTGCAGGAGTCAGAGATGTCCTTCGGTGAGCATTTCTAGCGCTCTAATGTGAGAGTTATTCAGAGACTTTTTTTTTTCTCATAATTGTAAAGGCGGCTTATTGCGGCTTGTAGGGATTTGATTTTCTTTGAATTGCTCATATGGTGCACAGATTTTCTTCTTCAAAATCAAATTTTTATGGGTAAACTGTGCATTATTAGCTTGGAAACATTAATCATATTTCATCAATGAATGCTGCACTGATTGTTATGGGGAAGAGATTTCTGAAGCTACGGTTAGGTATCTGATAGTTGTTTCGAAATGACATGCGATGGCTATATTTTTATCTCCTCGGCTGATATTTTTTTTATATATTTGCGTCATTACCCGAACCAAACTGTAAATATTTTGGTGAAGAAATCGATACAGTTGAGATTTCATAGTTTTCTAATTTCGTGAACCGTTGGTGAGGCTGATGAAACATGATGATGTTTTTTTTTTTTTCGCGTCACTCAATTCTTATATATTTGTAATTCTTATCTATTTACAAATCAATCTTTTTATTTATTTATTTTGAGATATTTGAGTCAAATTAATCATAAATTACCGAATAATACGTCAAAGCTTGAGCTTTATCTCTTTGGTTGATATAAAATTCTCAACCACTAGATTAAGTTGCCTTGCACAATCAATTATTTTCAATTTTAATTAAAATTTTTTGAAATTATCATTTAAATATTGAAATTCATATTAAATACAAAATTTTATTTATTTTTATTTTTAATAATTTGATTTTGATGCATACAAAATACAAATATATAGATACAATAATTCAAAAAATATTTTCTTACTAATATTTTTTGGTTAGGCCCCTACAATGCAAAGGATGTTGAGAATATTACTTTTTATACATCATTCTATTTGTCATGGCTATGATAGCAAACTATCTTAGAATAGATATGGAACATTATCTCATATTAATTTTTTGTAATATGTTGCAATAAAATATCATATAAATTTAAAAAGTAAAATTATTATATTTTAGAGATTAGTTATTTTGAATGGATATGACTATTAGAAGTCAATAAATCATTGATAAATAAATTGAAAATAGAAGAAATAAGAATGTTAATATAAATACATTATATTATAAAAATATTATCCTGAATATTCCACACATAACAAAGCTAATAAATATGTTTATTCTTTTTCTAAAAAATAAATATCATTAAAAAGTAAATATTCCACGCATAAAATATTACAGTGAATATAAGATGAGTAAATATCATTAAAAAGTAGACAAAAAAGAACTTATAATATAAAATATTAATTAACGTCTTAAACATTGTTTAATAGACATAAAAAATTGTAACAACTTAGATTATTTAACATCTTAGACATTAATCAATATAAATATATATGTCTGATTTATGACCAAAAAGGATGACTTTACCTGTTTTGTTTTTCTTTATTCATGCAAATTTTATATAGATTAAATTCCATTATATAATTTTAACAATAATTTTAAAACTTTAACAATTAAATAGTTAGTACCCATTGCTAAAAATAATTTCTAATTATATGACATTAGAAATTGAGATTGTACCTTTGACCAGTTTCAATACTTGCAAGCTTGATCTGTCCATGGTTCATCCTCTTTAGATAGTTATTATTGTTTGTTTCCATTTTACATAAAAGAAAGTATTGGGTGTATGTGTAATGCTTTATGATTATCTGATTTTTCATGCTGGCAAGCATAGACTTAGATGATGAGAAGAACATCTATAATATAAATTAGGAAAATTTACATACATATCACGCAATTCATATGCATTTACATATTTCACGCCCAAATTTTAATTTTTACAAAATAGCACTTGCGTAAAAGGTCGTTATTTAAAAAAAAGAAAAAAAAATATGGTGGTATTTTGATGTAATAATAAAGATTTAAGTGTTATTAAGTAAAATTAAAGTTTGGGTGAAATAATGTAAATCGTAAAATGTATGTATGTAAATCCCTAGGAAAATTACATACATACTCATGATTCTATACGTTTTACATATTTCTTTAATTTTTACAAAAATTAATTAAAATAGACTTAGATAGTTTCAATTATGTATAATAAATAAAGAAGAATTATGAGGTAAAAATAATGCAACATTAGCTCATGGCCACCTACTTGACTCAATATTCGAGAACTTTGCTCTTCTTCTTGAGGACCTTGCTTTAAAGCCCTATATACTTGTAAGATTTATGCTTCAAAAGTAAAGAACAATAATAAGAAGGGCATTGGCTCAAAGGGCCCCAAGCAGTTGATGTTTTGTCAAAATCTCAATAGTGGGTGAACTCTGTCACCAGTCGGTTTGGGGGAGCAAAGTTATGTGAAAGTTCTTACGTGATGTCGTGTGAGTTAAACAGATCAGTTCTTATCTATCACAGTTGATCAGCCCAACACTTCTCTGCTACTTTGAACTTTCAATTTTTCATAATTTTTCGTGGTCATCGTTATCTTCTGGCTTTATATACAGAAGGACCACATTTAAGTATGGCTTTTCTGCTTTTTCTTTTGTTACCGTTAGTTTGTTCTTGCCATTGTTGTAAAGCTTTTAAAGAGATTGCTGCGTAGCTTGGCTGTGTACTACTTAAAGTTAAAACATCATTGTTTACATATTTTACACCTAAAACTTACCATTTACATTCATAACATCCTAAACATCAAAACAAAATTAATAATAGGACCCACTGTTAGATTTCCCTCACGTCATTGCCAGAGGCGGACCTACGTTATTCTCAGGATGGGCAATTGCCCACCCTGAATTTTATCCTCAGGCACATGCAGACACCCTGAATTTTATCCTCAGCCACACACTTTGCATTCATTTATGCTGTCGGTTTCTCACCCATTGGCAATCACTTGATTCATCTCTCTCTCTCTCTTTCTCTCTCTCTCTCTCTCTCTCTCTCTTAATGCTGACACCATCACTCTCACATCGGAACTATTTGATTTTTTGGTAGCTTTATTTTCCTTTTTTTTCTGAAAAATGGTGAGAGTTTAGAGTTACAATTCAATGCAAGGCTAATCTAAATTTTTTTAAGTAAAACATAATAAACTCACATTTTTAAAGGGTAAAATACTATCTTTACTCTTTAGTTAGAAATAGAATAATATCTAAAAATTAGTCAAAAGAAAATAAATTTTGAGAAAATATTTAATAAAAATAATATAATATTTCAAAAGAAAAAATTAGAGTTAAAATATATTAGTAAAATTTGATAAATTTATAAATTTATTTTTATATGATTATAATATATAAATACTTAATTAATTTTACTTTATATTCATTTATTTTATTCTTTGCCCTTATTCACATACAAATATTATGTTAATAAACTTTTTAATCTGATTATAAGCTTCATTTTTATGAAATAGTTTAAAAAATATTATTACATGGTATAATTTAATCTAATAGATGATGACTAATTTATTGATTGATTAATATCGTATATTAAGAAAAAAATTTATGATTTGATAATGAATTATTATTCAAATTTATCAAAAGTATAAAATAGGACGAAAAATTTGTGATCAATTTTTAAGATATCGATCAAACTGAAATATAAAATTTTATTTCGAATCATGGATCATTCAATTTAATTAATTTTAATATTGTTGCGTGCTAGAAAACCAGTTGCGGTAGAGTAAAAGTTTTAATGTTAGCTTGTTAATACATTTAAAGTGAAACAATAAAACTTTGAATACTCAAAAAAGGGAAAACCACTGCGAGAAAGCTTCCACTATGTATCTGTTTGAGTACAAGATCTTCCGTCGGATTACAATTGTATATGAAAAGGGATAGCTTCTTAATAACAAATGTTGCGATGTTGGCAACGTGCGTCGATGTTAACGATGATATCAATGATAGTGTCTGATGATGATAAGCGTGCGAACGGGCGAGGATCAGCGGTGGTGGCGATGGCGGCTGGCGCGGCGGTGGTTGATAATCGTCGGTGGTCGGTGTGCTTGGAGGATCTTCTCCTCTCTTGCTTGCCCCCTTCTCCTTCAGGCCTCCCCTGAGGAATGAGGGCTTATTATAGAGTGGCATCTCTATAAATACATGCAAAACCCGTACACTCCACTTCATCGACGGCTCAAAATGATCCCCATCATATGAAGTATTTCGTGCATTTGAATGCTCAATTGAAGTCGAATTGTAAGATCTTTGGCTTGTTGGAACCGTCGAGACACTCGATTTGACTATAAACACTTCATATTTGAGAGCTATTTAGGGATTTAACCGATATCCCAAAGTTTAAGAATATGAGAGCTTGATCTCGACCGGTTTCAACTTGGATCTTGCTGCTTTAACATCAAGATTAAGATTTCACTAATATTTTAAGTGTCATATCGGTTAGCCGCGTCGCGGTGCCTGGGAAGCATGATGCAGCGGCGAGTGGGCGATTCGCGCCCGCGATGCATACGTGAGCGATATGAGAGGCGAAACATATGACGAATGATATCGGGAAGAAAAGCTTGCTTGAAAAGCATTAGAGTAAAAGTTTCGTCTTAGCTTCGTTAAATCCACACAGGTATTTAAAGAGTGAACAATAAAACTCGAATTTTTCGGAAAACCTCGAAGAGGAAAACCATGTGGCCTAGAGAAAGCTTCCACTATGTATCTATTTGAGTACAAGATCTTCCCGATCTCGGATTACAATTGTATATGAAAAGGGATAAGATTCTTAATAACGAGATATTGGCGGCGATGTTGGCGACAATGTACGCCGATGTTGGCGATGATGTCAATGATAGTGGTCGGTGATGATAACCGGCATGGTCGGGCGAGGATCGGCGGTGGATGGCGGGTGGCCGGCGCGGTGGTTGATGTCGTCAGTGGTGGCACGATTATGGAGGATCTTTAGAGCTCTCTCTCTCTTGCTTGCCCTTCTCCTTCACTTGGCCTCCCCTCATATGAGGAATGAGCTTTATATAGGTGAGGCGTCTCAGTAAATACATGCAAAACCCGTACTCTCCACTTCATCGACTCAAAATGATCCCTTGATCATATGATGTATTTCGTGCATTTGAATGCTCAAATGAAGTCGTAAGATCTTTGGCTTGTTGGAAGCCGTCAGACTTCGATTTGACTATAAACACTTTATATTTAAGAGCTATTTAAGGATTTAAGCGATATCCCAGTTTCAAGGATATTTTGAGAGATCTCGACCGGTTTCAACTTCTTGCTTTTAACATCAAGATTCGTGCTTACTATTAATATTTTAAGTGTCATATCGGTTATCGCTTGTTTTTTTCATAATAGTTTGGCGCCGTCGTGGAAATCCACACACGTATTTAAAGAGTGAACAATAAAACTAATTTTTACGGAAAACCTCGAAGAGGAAAACCACGAGTAGATGCTTCCACTATGTATGCTTGAGTACAAGATCTTCCGTCTTTGGGATTAATTGTATATGAAAAGGGATAGCTTCTTAATATGATAATTGGCGGCGATGTTGGACGATGCCGCGCCGATGTTGGCGATGATGTCCATATGTGATGATAACCGGTGGCAGTGGTCGATGATGGCGAGATGTGGTGGTGGTGATGGGCGGCGGCGGCGGTGGTTGATAATCGTCGGTGGTAACGCGATTGTCTTGGAGGATCTTTGTCTCTCTCTCTTTTTGCTTCTTCGGCCTCCCTCATATGAGGAATGAGGGGCTTTTATAGAGTGGCATCTCCATGCAAAACCCGTACCACTCCATTTCATGGACGGCTCAAAATGATCCCCTTGATCATATCTGTATTTCATGCATTTGAATGCTCAAATGAAGTCGGAATTGTAAGATCTTTGGCTTGTTGGAACCGGCTCGTCGAGACGCTCGATTTGTCTATAAACACTTCATATTTAAGAGCTATTTAGAGATTTAATTGATATCCCGAAATTTCCAAAGATATTTTGAGAGCTTGATCTCGACCAATTTCAACTTCGGATCAGCTTGCTTTTAACATCAAGATTAAGTAGTTCATGCAGCGCAGGTTTTCCTCGAAAGGTGTTAACCGTCGAGAGGGATGGATCAAGACCCAAGTTCATCGGCAGATTTTCCCGAGAAAGTGTTAGCCCGTCGGACGGCGGTTTGGAGGCGATCAGAGCGGGTTGGCGAATGCCCTTCTCTGGCGCCATGTGATCCTGGCGACCACCTCAATCCATGTAGTATGTCGATTCCATAAATTAGCATCTTGGTCAGCCCCCGTCTCGGTGATGGCCTCAAGCGGTCGGTCGAGTGGGTTAACACCTTTTCTTTTGAAGCGGCCTTGTGAGCTGCGGGTCTTAACCGATCCTCTTACCTCTTCGGCGCTGAAACTATTGAATGTTCATCCGATATGCCCGGAGAGCTTTCAAAAGGGATATCTCGAAATAACTCACCAAAATTGTTTACATTGGGGACATACGATGGCTGATAAGCCAATCCCCAGCATTCATTCCATGATATCAGAAGGACCGCAGGAGAGAGAACCACCTCATCCCTCCAACTGACGATGCGTCTTTGAAAACCGATGCGGTAGAGTAAAGTTTTTTCGCCACGTTGGAAAATCCGACACACGTATTTAAAGTGAACAATAAAACTCAATTTTTCGTGGAAAATCTGAAAAGGGGAAAAAACGTGGCTTTAGCGAGAAAGCTTCCACTATGTATCATTTGAGTACAAGATCTTCCCGATCTTGGGATTACAATTGTATATGAAAAATGGATAAGATTCTTAATAACGTTGACGGCGATGATGTTGGCGGCGACAATGTTAACGCCGATGTTGACGATGATGTCAACGATAGTGGTCGGTGATGATAACCAGCGACAGTGGTCGACGACGGCGAGGATCAGCGGTGGTGGCTGATGGCGGCGGCCGGCGGCGGTGGTTGATAATCGTCGAGTGGTGGCACGATTGTGCTTGGAGGATCTTTAGAGCTCTCTCCTCTCTCTTGTTTGCCCCCCTTCTCCTTCACTGCCTCCCCCTTATATGAGAGGCTTTTTATAGGATTATAAACAAAACCCACTACCACTCCACTTCCTGACGGCTCAAAATGATCCCTTGATCATATAATGTATTTGCATTTGAATGCTCAAATGAAGTCGAATTATAAGATCTTTTATTGTTGGAACTCGTCGAGGCGCTCGATTGACTATAAACACTTTATATTTGAGAGCTATTTAGGATTTAAATATCCGGTTTCAAGGATATTTTGAGAGATCTCGACCGTTTCAACCGGATCGCTTTTAACATCAAGATTGATTGCTTAATATTTTAAGTGTCATATCTTCTATTTTGGATGACATTATCTCGTCAAAATATTTGTCAAATACTGAAAATAGCAAATTCTTGATGAAATTTGAGGTTCATTAACTACGTATTTTGAAACATCTTTCAGAGCATTATGAACGAGAAGGCGATGTAGGGCCTATGTATGTACGGTCGAATTCATTCTGAGGCAGGTCGAACGAGCTCAGTCCGTGGGCGTGCTGGCAGTATACCGTGACGCGCGGCTTGCGCCACGCCGCGCGAACGGATCTGTGAGTCAGGCGGATCGCTGGTCGCCTGAATATTGGATCAGGAATGGCGAGGAGTCGGCGGTGAGCTGCCGCCGGAACGGGCGGTCGCATCTGAACCATGGCGGAGCGGCTGCCGCCCGTGGGCGCGCGCCAGTCACGGCTGAAGCGGCAGTTTCATGCGCCACTGCGAGCCTGGCGGCAGTTCGCCATGACCGCAGTCGAGCGTGGGCCGGCGATTCGCTGGCCGTGGCCGGCGGCGGTGGTTGATAATTCAGTGGTGCACTTGTGCTTGAAGGATCTTTAGATTTCTCTCTCTCTTGCCCCTTCTCCTTCACTTGGCCTCCTCATAATGAGGAATGAGGGTTTTATAGATTGGAGAGTGGTCTCAGAATACCGCAAAACCACCTCTCCACTTCATGGATGGCTCAAAATGATCCCTTGATCATATGATATTATTTGCATTTGAATGCTCAAATGAATTGTAAGATCTTTGGCTTGTTGGGCAGGCGTCGAGGCGCCGATTTGACTATAAACACTTCATATTTGAGAGCTATTTAGGGATTTAAGTGATATCCCGAAATTTCCAAGGATATTTTGAGAGCTTGATCTCGACCAGTTTCAACTTCGGATCAGCTTACTTTTAACATCAAGATTCGTGCTTCGACTACTAATATTTTAAGTTTCATATCAAATATAAATTAATTTACATAAGATTGGTTCCGCCTCTGGTCGTCGCTGAACTGCCTGTCGATTGCTCCTCGTCGTTGCCGGAGACCTAGTTGATTCCGTTCGGCATCGTTGCTCGGCACTGGTAGGGGAAGGCATCTTTGCCCGGTGCTCGTAGGGGAAGGCATTGTTTCCTTGCAGTCCAAGTTCACCGAGTTCGCAGGAGAAGGCCCCACCGCCGACGCCATCGATGAGCTCGGCATTTGCATGGCAACGCAACTTCGCTAGAAATTGACAAATCATGGCGAGGTAGTCGCGCGGAGCTTGTGGGGAAGGGCCGGCAAGCTTGCAGTGCAAGGGAGTCGACTGGTCCAGGCTATCTCCGACATGGGTTGGCAGGTCTCAACGAAGCTCACAAGCCATGGCAACAACGGGACAGTGACTCCAGCAAAAATTTAAGCATAGAAAAATTACTATATTAATAATTATTTAATTTTAAGTATTGGATATATAAATATATAAGAATTATATGATATGATATAAATCTTTTTTATTTTTATTGTGAATAAAAAATGTGTAGTTGCACCTAATCTTTAATAAGCCTGAAGATATGAGTGACAACTGCTGCAATGAATAGTCAATTCTATGAAATATGTACCAGTGATCGTCACTCATAAATATTTCCAAGAAGCATACTAAAGGCACCTTCAGGCTTCAGTGTAGTGTAAATACAGCAAGCGAGGCATTTAATAAATATATTTAAAATTTTATTTTTAGTAGATTTCATCCTTTAAATTGAATTAAATATGAAGGTTTTAAAATAATAATAATAATAATAATTCCATAGTTTTCTCTCATGGGATGGTCTAGTTTTTCCTGTGCTTTGAAGGATTCTTAAGAGCTGTTTCATAACTCAACCGTCGAAACTGTTTTATTTGAGAGTTGTATTTTTCTAAGGCTGCAAATGAAAGGAGCGCTCAACAAGTTATCCGTGACTCTGCTAGATTAGAGCTCCTTCATGTTCATTTATTTAACTAATTGAACGAACTTAAACATTCTTGTATTATACTGATTCTTAAATGAACAAACTCGAATACATTTGTTGTTCGTTGTTCGTGAACAAGTATTTAAAGCGTGAACAAATTAAGGAGCGATTAGACTCATTAAACTTGATTAAAACATCATAAAGTATTATTTATATTTCTCAACACGCTTCTTGAACAAATCGATTATGGCTCGTTTATTAAATGGTTAAAGCTCGATAAGCTAAATCAACCTCGAGAACAAGCTCGAGCCGAGCTCAAATAAGATTGTTTTAAACGAGCTCGAGCCTGAACACCATCCTAAAAACTTGAATCGAGCTTGAGCTCAATAATGATAAACGAGCTTGAACTTGAACAAACCTGAACTCGGCTCAGCTCAACTCGTTTGCAGCCCTATACTTTTCTAACCCTATATTTTTCTAAGGGGGGATTTACATATAATTCTTATCTATTTACATATTTAATATCTAAACTATCATATTTACGTAAATAACATCAATTTTTTTTAATATTACATCAAAATATATCATCATTATAAATTTTTTTTTTAAAATATATATTTTGATCCATAAAAAAATTATATATATATATATATATATAATTTTAGGTGTTAGATATGTAAATGCATTGTGTGATATCTGTGTAAATCTTTGTTTATTTTTATTGTTAAAGTTATTTCTGCAATCATAAACTTTTATCATAATTTTTAAAAAATTTATTTTTAATATTAAATTTAAAAAATAGTGAAAAAATATTCATTCAAATAAATACTTTTTATATTGGAAAAAGAAATAAATAAAGTATTATAAATGAAAATCTAGTTAGCGTGCAAATGTAATTATCAATGCTACATAAAAATGAATGCTTATAGTAAAGCATTGATGCCCGACAACTAAAAGAGAACCGATAAAGGCTGTTGTTGCCTATCAACATTTAAAATGAGTTTATTTATTTATTATTTTTTAATTTCTCTTCTTCTTAACTAATGCCACTTGATGCAAGAGAGTGGATCTTATATCAATATTTATTTGAAAAATTTACCACATAATTCTTATGCATTTACACTTTTAATACCTAAAATTTAATATTTACAAATATAATTGATACATCCTCAGAAAATTAATCACGATCCATCTGGCGTTTTTCAAAAAAATCTTCGATCTATCGATTTCAGCGACTTACAATCAAATGGCCGTCTCGATGAGCATAACAACATCAAGCGTATATCGACTCGAATATCGGTCAGTATCGGGCGTGAAAATGGATCACGATTCGCCAAATGGTCACGGACGTATTTATATCGGCGGCTCGTCAGGCGACTCCAACGAATCCAAGATCACCCAATTCGAGTCATTAAGGCACCCATCATCAAAATACGTCGATCGAGGGGATCGCCGATGGAGTAGTTGGAGTTTTCCGCAATTTACAAGGTCCGCCACTCCCAAAATCTATAAATAGAGCTTCATTCTCACCCAGAGGAGAATCGATTTGAAGCCAGAGAGCTCGAGAAATCGACCTTGGCAGCGACGATCTATCCACCATGCCACCACCGAAGCGAAGATCGAGCTCGCCTGTGAGATCACTCCAGGACTAGAAAAGACCAGTTCTTGCTCCTTTCTCCGAAGATCAAGAGGTTGCTCAAGATCGTTCCTCGCTGGGAAACTTCTCCTGGGTTGGAGTTGACCGATATTATATTTTTCGGAATATTGTTTTTAACACCTTCTCTTCGAAGCGGACTTATCTTTTGAACACATAGTGAAAGTTCTGATGCGTGGTTTTCCTTAACGGGTTTTCCACTTATAACCCCGTGTTCATATCCGTGTGTTGGATAATTTTTGAACTGATGAAGATCTGCATCTAAATAAAATTGACACAATAATATCTTTTATGCTTCAAAGATAAATTTTACTTCAAAAAATAAGAAAAGTACTATTTTTGTTCTAATAATAAAAATTTAAGTACTATATATATAAATATTTATATTTTTGTATTCGATATGTAAAATATATATAAAATTGTATGCTATGTATGTAAACACCCCTATTTATTTTGGATATAACAATTAAAAAAATTCTCATTTTAATTATGAATTGTTTACAAAGTGAAGTATTATTCGTAGGGGAAATGGATTCAAACAAATGTAGCCAATTTTATCATCAATTTTCTTTATTTGTTTAAACTCATGGATTCCACATATCTACTTTTTATATAATAAAACGGGGTTTTAATTTGTCTAAATCATCTCATACTAATAAGTGCATTTTGTTGATATAAAATTATTTATATATTATTTAATTAAAATGATAATAATATAAATATATTATAAAATAACAAAATATTTTATAAAATATATAATATACATATAAGAAATATCTACTATAATTTTAAATATATATGTAATTTTATTTTAATATTATTTTGGCATAAAAATTAGAAAGCTAATATTTGTTTTGTTTATATCTTCCTCCTGATAAGATCTCTTAATATATCTACTTTGTAGAGCTATTTGTTTTGTTTTTATTATTTGCTATTTTAAACTTTTTTATTTTATAAGAAAATTACGCAAAATTTGATATAATTATTATTTAAAATTTCTAAAATTATATTGACTATAATATCTTATGATCAGATTCAAATATATATGAACTAAAATCAAGTATTTAAAATTAATTTAAAATTAAGAATATAATTTGAAAGGTCAAGAGATTTTGAATCCTTACGTGCTAAATTAATAGGTGCTATAAATGAGAAGAGAGAGATAGAATGAGAGAGACAGAGAAAGAGAGAGAGAGAGAGAGAGAGAGAGAAGCAATGAACAAAAAATGAGGGCTTGCCGTGTTCTATTTTTTCACAATTTCACTCTCCTTACCTCCCTTCTTGCTATTCTTTCTGAGGTCTTTTCATCCCTCCTGTTCTACTTTACCTCTCGTTTTTTTCTCTCTAAACAACTTTCTCCTGGTTATCTTATTCTTCTTAATTGATGAAAAAACGTAATCAAGAAAGAAAAAGTATACGCATTAAATAATTTGACGTTTTATGAATAATGGAATAATAGTGCCAAATTTTAATTTCTAAAAATAATATGATTTATCAAAATTTTAAATAGAAATAACTAATGATCGGTTTGGGACAATCAAAGCTGTATGAAAAAATAGTGATGAAGCTACTCTTAAAAAAAATTGTTGTATGAAGACTCTATGGTTAATATACAATTTTGTTTAGTTTACAAAAATTAATATCGCAACTTTTAGTGTATTAGGTAAGATTGAGTTAAAAACAACTTTATCATCAATTGATTCTTAGTCAAAACGTAGAAATCAAATTCAATACGCGGTAATTTTTCACCGCTAAACCCTAAACACGATTATCTAACTTTAACATACATGTGTAATTCTTTAAAATCCCTGATGTGTTCTGATTTGACTAAATCTATATACTTGTGTTTATTAAAATCAATAAAATATTATTGTCAAAATTTGTTATGAAGTACATAAATATATATATATATATATATATATATATATATATATATATATATATGTGTGTAGTTTTGTAAAAGAAGGATTATCCTTATTTTAAAATTCTTAAAACTATAATCTTATTTTACAAAAATGACCAAATAATTACAATGTTTTATATAAATAAGCTTTAAAAAAATTATTAATGTTATGAGGTTATTAAATATGCTACTTAATTTAATGATAATAAATTTGAGATTGAAAATATTAGAATTTATATTTTGTGATTAAAAGATTAGAAAATTATGCCAAGTCTAATGTAAGATGCTCAATCATTTGTGTGATGAAGAAAACTATAGTCCAAGTCCAAGTCTAAATATCCAATGAGGTGTTATAAGAGACTATATATGGAAGAATTGAACTCTGAGGATGACTAATTTAGTACTTATAATATTAAAATCTTTTTTTTTAAGTCCAAGATATTTCTTTGTTCTCCTTTACACAATTTATCATCTTAATGGGATTAAAGTCTTTCCTTTAATGCTCAAGAACATTAAAGCGACATCATTAATAAGAATTAATGAAGCTTTACTAGGCTCAAAATAATTATTGATGGATTTATTTTAAATTTTTTTCCTACAATATTTCACTAGATCATGTTGGCTTTATTATTTTAGCTCGTAGATTGAATCAATTTTAAAATCAGATTGAGTTAAAAGAGCCGAGCAATGAATCAAAATTTTGACTTGGCACAATCTCAATGAATAGCCAACTTAAAATCCACTTAAAACATAAATATATATATATATATATATATATATATATATATATATATATATATATATATATAATTTCAAAGAAACACTTATATGAGTATGTGTATATTCTTAGTAGAGCTAATTTTGAGTTGCATTAAATCGGCACAAAATTAGATCGATATCACCTCTAAATCCCTATTAAAATATATAGTTTATTTATTTTTATTTGCTTAATATTTTCCAAGAATTCATGTGTATTAAATTTATTGCAAGAGTATAGCATCACTTAAATTGTAGAGCACTCTTAAATATTATATATTATTATGCCACAAATTATGCATATTGTTTTTTATATTTGTAAGTTTATTTATGCCTTTCATATATTAATTTTAATTAATTGTTTAGGTTAAGTATTTCAATTATGGGGATTTGAATAAGTGGATCTTAAAAGAAGCTACAAGTGTCTCATTGTATATCCAATTCACTCTTAAGGATTTTTGGTGTGCCATTATTCAACAAAATTATTTAATTATAATAAAAATTATATTATAATATTTATAAATGACTTAAATAAAGTTGTGTATATTCATTCTAATTTAGATGAAGTTATTGAAAATTAATTTAAATATTTTGTCATAAAATAATTATTAGACTAGTTATAAAGAAAAATGATAAGATTGAGATAAGATGAATATAAATTATTAAAAAATTTATGAAAAATTGATGTAATATCTTATAAAACATTTAATTAGAATAAATAATAAATTTAAAGTTATAAAATAAAATTAAAATAATTAAAAGAAGTTTAATGATAAGGGTGCCTAGGTGCTAATTTTTACTAGCTCCTATATTATACATTATTAGCAAAAAAAATATTAGCCAAAAAGGAGACAAGTCGTTAAACGATAAAACAAGCAAGCGGTACTCCAAAAATTACTAAATTGTGCAAATAACTTGTCGTCAAACAGTCAAAAGGACAGGGTCCATTCCGTCATTTGGTCAGCAAACAGCTTCCTTATCTGCAATCCACTGTGGGAGTCAACGACGCTCATTTGCAGCTAAATTTGGAGGGAATTTACCTCCACCTGATTCTCCCTCTTCTCTCTGGTGTCCGAATTTCCACGCCATGACTTCTTCAACAGCTCCGCGCACGTTTCAAGCTGGACACTAATGGCTTAATCAACAAGCTGGCGTACTTCGAAGTTCGATGCGAAATCTCCAATAAACAATTCTGTGAAAAGTTTGGATTCTTCTTTTCGGGATCCGACGATTGCATGAGTTAGAGTTCACAGCCCCACCAAAATCCAATCCGATGGCCGAAGGCGGCGGCGGGCGAGGCTTGGCATCTTCGCGGCGGCGGAAGCGGCCGTCGATATCGCTCCCGGCGCGGTCCACGGTTGAGAGCCTCTTCCGCGGCGGGGTCGCTGAGGCGAGTCCTGGTCCGATGACGCTGGTCTCAAGCTTTTTCGCGGAAGATCCGGAGTCGGAGTGCCGCTCCTTCTCGCACTTGCCGGCGCGATGGCATCTCCGGCGGCGTTGGCGGCGCCGCGGAGGTTCCTGGTGGAAGGGGAGGATGCGGCGGCGGTGCGTACGTCGGTGGAGATGACGCTTGCGGATGCGCGAAGAAAAGAGGGAGGTCAAAGTGAGCGAGGAGGGGCGAGTTTGAATTTGGGGCATAGCCGGCCAATGAACTTGTTGGTGGCGCAATCACCGTACTTCACGGTTCCAGCTGGACTCAGCCCCGGCGGTTTGCTCGATTCTCCCGCCATGTTCTCTAATTTGGTGCGTTTTTTCCTTAAATGGTTTAGGCTATTTAGTACTGTCTTATTTCTCTCATTTTCTTGACGTTCTTATTCTTGTTGTGAATGTTTGCCATTAGATGGTTGTAGGTGGCGGCTTTTAAATTATAATTCAATATATGGCCTGTTAGGGGGTTGAATAATTACCATTTGGCTAATGATTCCTATTTAATGATGTAGAAACAGATATCATGTTAATTGAAATAAGTTTTGCTATGTTTCGGTTTCTTCCTCCATTTCGGCTGTTGATTTCTTACTTCGAAATTTTCACCATAGCAATGCAAAGCGTCTTTAATTTTTTTCACTGATTTTGTGAGCATCATCTTGAATTTAGTTTTTCTACTTGAAGCCGATGTTGTTGGAGCACAATGAATTATTATGTATAACTCATTAACTTCCACTGACTTAGCTGATTGAATTTGATGCTGGAATTGGAAGGAGTGGCTTTTTTGGTTATAACATAAAAGTTCATCCTCCATGTAAAATTTTCCACTATACCATTCCACAATGGATCCCCTCTATCCTCACAACTAGAATGTGGTTAAAAATGTAAGTTCAAGCTAAATCCAACCTGTTCCCACCAAATTCTTGCTAGTTGCTAGAGGTAAAAATACTATAAAGATTTTTTTTTTTTCCTGGAAAATAAGATTTACAATAATCACCACCTTTTAACCTTAGTGCACTCTAGAAAAATAAAGTAGAAGTTGGAAAGAGTAAGAGTGAGAAAGGGAAACTAAAGTGGAGCTATGAGCTTCTTACCACTACCACTTCCATTAGCACGGGTCAAGATGGAGTCTCTAATCTATTTCATCTTTTGCTTATTGTATTCCTTCTCACCTAACCAACATTTTCCTTATTGTTGTGATTGCCTCCTACCACCAACTCCAACTCCATCCTCACACCCTTCTTAGCTCCATACTACATCGAGCTTGTCGAGTTTGTGAAGAAGGCCCTCCCTCCACATTCTAGAGAATCTTCTTAGAAAGAGGATCGGAGAGTTGAAAATTATTTTTAAGTTTTTAAAACACCTAAAATTTATTTTTGAGTATTTTTAATGACATGTTAATTTGTTTAGAAAACAAAAACTAATATAATTTGTTTTTTGTTTAATTTATTAAATTAAACAAAAAACATAATGTATTTTATTTGGATGGTTTATGGAGGTTCAACCACTTCACACACACCTATGTTTTCAACTATTCAATGTGAGACTAAATACTTTTTTATTCCTTAACAATTACTTTCACGCATGACTCTACATTAATCATCACTCTTACTACATGTAAGCTATTAATATTATCAAGTTTCATGTATGAAGATCCAATTTGATTGCATATAGCTTGTGTGGGAGTTGCTAGTTTTTGATTTTTGCTCAATCATGGTTGAAGATTGCAAAGATTCATAGGAGACATAAACCACAATGTGGGCTCCAAAAATTCCTATCCTACTTTTAGATAAAGAGAGTTTTAAGTAATATCAGTTAAATTTTCAAGAGGTAGATGAAATAGTAGATAATGTACTACCCAGAGATTGCACTCTCATTTTGTGAGGACTTTAGATTTGATTCAAGTTTTCTATAGATGTAATCATCTAGTTAATTACCCCTTCTAATGCTGAGAGAAAATTTTTGATTAAAGTTAATCGTTAGGTCACTAGTTACGTAGCATATAGTAAAACAAATGAAGTTTAAATATTTATGAAATTCATCATATTAATTTAAAGCGGATGGTTGAGAAAATGATGACTTGTCTGATCAAGATCCTATGGTTCATTCGTTCAAAGTTATCATGGTTCATAGTCTACTTAGTCAGAGGAGGTAGTCAACCCAACCTAATCGAAGAATCTTTGTCACCAACCATGAGTTGTATCATCCAAAGAGACCTTGTCGACCTAGGGTTGTGTTTGTCTAAGGAGACAAATCTAAGTCAACCTTAGCTAATAAAGAGTTTTTTGTCTTATCAGATATATTTTATAATTCACAGCTCAAGGAATATAGTCATTGGAGATCATAAGAGCTACAACTATGATAATATAATGATGTCATTTGGCCGTTAACTACTCGATCAAAGTGCTAAGGTCGTAACCACAATTCATGTGGTGTCATTTGGTGGCAAAATCACACGGATAGAGAACACAAACCGCATCCTTACTGACATTAGAATATTTGAGTGTGAACATAGCGATGTGCTTGATTTGACATTGACTCTTTTGCGAGCAAAATTTTTTCTTAATTTTCACCCTCGATAAATTGTTGCAGATTGATAAATGGATTTTACTTTAAATTTTAAATGATTAATTTCATTCAATTAACATCTTTTAATTTCAACATATGATTGTTTCATGATTGATTTAGATTTGAATATGAAATAATTTAGTATTAAAGTTTTAGGAAATTTTGAAAATGATAACTCTTCTCGTTGAAATCTTTAGTCAACACAATTGTTATCAGGGTAATCTATATCCTATCAATTCTGTCCTTTGCTAACAGAGGATTGGGTTGAGAGCTAGCATTTTAAGATTTAAAATTGATATAATTTAACATTAACACTTTAAGATTTTGAAATTAATATTCTCTCTGGTTGAAATTTACAATCATTACGGTTATATTGGGTAGACATTGTCAACTCAGCTTGTTTATTTACAGAGGATAAGGCTAGCATTTTAAGATTTATATTTAATATAATTTAACATTGACACTTTAGAACTTTGAAATTAATAACCCTTTTAGTTGAAGTTTATAATCAATATGGTCATTATTGGGGTAATCTAAATCTTGTTAATTATGGCTTTTTGCTAGCAGAGGATCAGGTCTAGGGCTAGCCTTTTAAGGCTTATATTTGACATAATTTAACATTGACACTTTATGGCTTTGGAATTAATATCCTCCGGTTGAAATTTGTAATCAACACGGCCATCATCGGAGATTTAGAGATAGCCACTTCCCAGTCATATGATCAAATTAACTTTCTCAAAAGAAAAGTTATAACAACATTAATGGGTTTTGTAACCCATACCCAATCGTAAGATGCAATTAGGATATCAACCCGTGCAATATCCTTGGACACTAAGTTTAGATTTTTAACATATGTATCAAGGCACATGTAGGAGTTTGATTGATTTTGAATTATAACATATATTAATTTATTCATTTTGTAAAGCATGTGGACATAGTTAGACACATTTAAAAGTAAATTTAGGAAACTTCTCAAAACACATGGATATCTGATTTTAAATTATTTGCATAAATCTTAAAACATCAAGTTTAGATGTTGGGTCGCTTTATAATGAATGCACTATTTCACCACTCAAGTTGTTTACACACATCCAGTGTAATTGGATTGGATGTAGAGTCATCTTGTAATGCATGATAAGTATCTAAGTCATTCGTTTGAAAGCTTGCATCAGTTTGAAGCACTAGAATATATAATTACTTAAGAACATGCGCAATGAATTCATTCTTTATTTAAGCATCCACACATATCTCAAAATTATGGAATTGAATATGAGAAAATCTTGTAACATGTGCAAGGATTTAGTTCCTTCAGATACTTGCACAAATCAGCGAAATGTTTGAATCAAGTGAAGCACCACTTTATAAGGCATGCATGAAGTCTATTTTGTTTGAATGTTTGCATGCATATCAAAGGCATTTAAATTAAATGAGGGATGCTTAGTGGATATATCTCAATTTAGGCTATTCAATGAATCTCGAGGCAGTTGGATTGAACATATTATTGCTTGCAATAGTTGCAATGAAAATATTTTCATTTAAATGCTCACACAAATTTCAAAATAGTTGGATGTAATGTAGGATCACTTTGAAATGCATGCAATGATTATTCAAATGTTTACATATACTCTAAAGCATTTGAGTTGAATGAATGATTGCTTCAATATATATATATATATATATAAAGCTGTTTGGAAAATTTGCATGAATTTGAAAACATTTGTTATAGCTAAATACTATGTCATGGCATGTATGTGAAGTTTGTTCAAAGTCTCCCACATTTATGGTTCATCGTTTAATGAATTCCAATATTTTTATAAATCATTATTAACGAGTTGCTTTGTTTTCAGAATTCATCATTTAATGGAATAAATGTCATTAATGTGGGGCCCACATAAATAGTCTTTTCGTGCTTATAATTAGAAGGGTACTCCCTCCTTTCAAACCTACTGTATTATCTCCTTGAGTTTTCTTGTGGAGATTTCCTGCAAGTTCAAAGTATTTAAGCGAGATCCTGTGCATATTTTAGGCAGAGTTTTGATTCTTTTATCTGTCGCTTGTCAGTTAAAATTCTTTTAAATTTTAATTCAAGCTTATTTGATTTAATTTTGAGATTTAATTTGCCTCATTTTGTTCCAATTTGAGTTACCTGTGTGCAGTTTGGTGAAATTTTGGCAGCATCCCAACGTCGTCTCCATATAAGGGGTTGTTTCAGGGTGCTAGGCCTGGAGTGAGAGAGGAGGGTACGAGAGGGAAGGAGGTCGGGAGGTTTGGCTCTTGCCGCTCTTGTCTCTTTGGAGATGTGGAATAGGGGAAATGAAGCTGAGTTTAATGGGATATTAAGTCTAGCTCTCTTTTGATTGGTTGAGGTGGCGGTGACCAATCAAAGCACCTAGTCGGCAAGGGTGATTGGAGACTTGGGTGGTGGAGAGTACACTAGGAGTCAATAGGATGTGGGGGGTTTCATGCATCAAAGTTAATTTAACTAAAGACATATTGATATAAAGTAACATTGATTTAATAAGAGCTTCAAGTTCTAAGACTAATTTGTGGATATCTATGTGATCGATCATGTGGTATGTCTTTCTTCAGAATTTTATTAATTCCTATCTTGAATTACATGCAAAACTTGAAATTTGTGCAAATTTTGATGAATTCGCAATGTAACAAACAGAGGCAATATGAGTACCATTCTAAAGTATTTTTGATGTTATGGACGTGATAGTGTTGTCTATTTTACGATCGAAGATTGTTTTGACAATTTTGGCAACGATCAAAGTCAAAGTAGGCTCAAATTGCATGACATTTGCGCAAACTCAACCAAATTGATTCGAAAGGCGTCGTTTGATAAATTTTTTACATTTCGTAACGTGATTGATTTTCGACGGAGATCGAGACTCCACGACCTCGATATGTGCCTAGTTACATTTAAAATTGATTTTGTTCAATCAATTAATCATTAATTAATGCGAGAACCTTCAATTGATTGAATTTTATGTTTTGGATGCACCAATATGGACAATTTTTTGAATCGGTGAAGTTTCAATCAATTTTGATTGCGATTAAAACATTTTAATGCAAATTTAAATAATGTTGCGTTCATTGGTTGTTGGTTTTAAGTTATCCTCTGATTTTGATTTATAACTTACACATATAGGTCAACACACATGAATCACTTGATCCAAGTTGAACCATCAACTCCATTACCAATTATTAGAGGTGAATCAAGTTATCCATTATTAGAGACAGTAAATCAAATGGGCCTGATTCAAATCTCTAATGGATTTACCATTTTTCAATCCAATAGCTTAAGCCAATGGGTGAAAGTTTATCGAATAGCACTTCTATGCAGGCATAATTTTTTACTATCCTCTTCAAAATTAAACCAAATACTCTTATATGCTTTCACTTCGTGCCTCTGATACTTATGTGGATATCATTAGGTTCAAGTAGCGAACAAATTGCAGCATTTTCTCATTATACGATACCTTTGTGTCTTCAAAATTAAAATGACATCATTGTTACTCTTCTTGACATGGTTAGAGAATATTCTTCTTATACCTGATTTGTGTTGTATTGCCTACTGGGAGAATGCCATACCTTTCTAATGTTCTGCTGTTCATAGTATTGCTACTGTAATACATCTCTAAGGTTTTGTTTGCAGGTCATCGTTCAAACATGGACAATCCATGAACAAATTCATGTATATTTGTTACTTAATTATTCAGTTTTTAAGCGACGGACATCATAACAGGGTGGTTCTTTTGCATCCACTGCTCTTTAGGCCTGTGTTCCTTTCATTGCCTTTGCCTGTACTAATGTGGTGGTCTACCTTGGACATCACATCACATATTGTACTTGTTCCTAGTTGACCAATAATGTTTTCAATCGATTAAAAAAGGCTTCTTGGTCGGCCAAGACACATTTCCTTGTCACTAGGATCATGTGCATCCTCGAAGTGATGGCCCAACCTTGACTGTCACATTGTCATTGGAAATGGGGCTGCATGTGTGAGAAGATGCCCTCATTTACTATTTTATTTGAAATTCTAGCATATCCATCCTCTTGTTTTTAGTTTGTATAATTAGTTGATGGAAGCGGTTAAATGATAGGATTGGAGGTTAAGGTTTATTAGTTCAATGTTGTATATGAAGGTTTGTTTGAATAGATGAGGGTCATATCATCATCATCATCATTAGTCTTATTCCAATTATTTGGGGGTTGCTTGATAAAACCTCCTCCATTCATTATCTTGAGTTCTCCTTGAGGCACATGATATTAGATTTAAGGAATGTTTACAAATCAACCATCCAATACATATTTATTTACAATTTAATCACCTTTCCTATTTTTTTGAATTACTGGGCTCATGTATTTGCATGTGCCACAATCAAATCGTTGGGGATTCCACAATAACGAAAAATGTGGGTCGAGCTTTTGTTATGAATTTTAATATTTGAATATCAATTTGAGAAATTAAGATTGAAGGTGATTGATTTGTAAACCTAGAAGAATATGATGACTATGCATGTAAAAGCCCTCAGATTTAAAGAGTTTGCATGCTAGAGGGTTCATAATTATTGCCAAACCATCTTAAACAATGATCAGTAAGAGTGCAATAATAGTGGCCATTACTTGTAGTGAAATAGTAGTTTTCAATTATTATCATAATAATTTTCTTTCATCCATCTATAATCCTTTCTTTCTCAGTCTTGTTAAATATTTTTTTTTTTTTTGCAACTCTAATTAGGGAAATAGCCCATCTACACAATTTGTTAAAATAATCAGGTTTAGAGTTAGTAAAGTTTGTTAATAAACTCATTTTATTTTGGATTCTATTAAGCTTTTTGTGTTGAAATCCAATTTTGCTTGTGAGTGACACCCTAACTTTACTCATAATATAGGTTATAAAAAAATAGAGAGACAGAGAGAGAGAGAGAAAGAGGATAATTCAGTGTTTTTTATTGCCAAAAGGTAAAGAGCTCAAGATAATAAGTTGTGTTTTAGGCATGCTTCTTGACTCCTATTAATTGTTGTAGCTTGATGGTTTCATAACTGTATAAGATGGTTTCATGAGGCTGTAGGATTATTCAAGGCAGAACCAATTGGATGGTGAAATTATATTTTAAATTTCAAATTTTTTTCACTACCAACATTCTTTGAATAAATCAAAAGTGCCACTAACGAATATAATCTAAATTAACTTAAAATAATTAAAATAAGTTTATCTATTTGTATATTGACCACGTCTTTAATGTACATTTTTTCTTTTATTGTTCACCTCTAATCCAAAGTTTAAATTTGAAAATGTTAGGTTAAAAATATGATCAGTTATCATCGAGCTAGTAACTTAATGAAAAAAAATAATATCCATGTTAGTCAAACATAATGATTCAGTATAAAATAATTGAAAATTTATATTTATGATATTTTAGGACGTTTTAATATATATTTATCATACAATATAATATCTTATTTTACTTGTATCATTTACATATGGCATATGAGCTACGGTTCACAATTGTGCCATTTAAGGTCCATCAAATTTAACATTCACATATAATAAGCATGCTATATAATTCATACCATTTATGTTTTCATATTATTCAATATATATTATATATCTTATAATTAATACATAAAAAGTTAACCATGCTAAATAACTTGAATCATTCATATTAGTATGACCAACATTTTAAAGGTATAATTGAATCAGGGTAGAATATAGCAATTTAATCAAATAATATATATCACTATCCATGAAATTAGTTTATAAAAGCAAACATGCTACCACAATTTAAAGTAAGAATACTCACTTCAAAGTCTTGGCCTTTAATGATATATTTTGACTTTTCCTTAACTTGATTACACACATCATAGGTTCAATCTACGAACAACATATAATAATTAAAAATATAATTTGCCAATAATTGTACTTCAAAACTTATGTTTCATTTTACAAAACATCTATAATTTAACTACAATATTATTATTGTTGATATATCACTTTAAAATCTATAAAATCAAGCATGAATTTTGAGACAATACATATTCAATTTTATAAAATAAAATTAGAAATGTTTCAAACTCTGATTTTAATAATCAAATTGAACGTCTTAGCAAGATGAGTTCACCAACACTAAGAATTGGCTAATTCGACTCCAAATGAGCTCAAATCAAGCTCAAGAAAGATATTTGAGAACTTCAAAATATTAATTAGATGGTCAAATGATATTCAAATTTGACATGTTGATTGTCAGATTGAGTGGTTTGACGAGAGGAATCCAATAAGCTCAAGGTCACTCAAATTAGAGATCATTAAGGTATCTAAATTGTCAAGAAATTGTCCATAATCAAGGGAATCAATATGGACCATTCGATAGAGTGCTTTGGAATTTTGAATTTTGACTATAATTATCAAAATGTCTCTCTCAAAATTTTATAAATATGGCCTTACTCTCCATAATAGATGAGGAGAAAACTTGGAGAGAGAGAGCTAAGGGAAGAGTTAAGAGCTTGAAGTCCATCTTTGCTATGGGCATCACCGACCATCGCCTACTATCATCACCGACCACAGTAAGCATCACTAAT
Organism: Cymbidium sinense; assembly: GCA_021442155.1. Lineage (NCBI taxonomy): Eukaryota > Viridiplantae > Streptophyta > Magnoliopsida > Asparagales > Orchidaceae > Cymbidium > Cymbidium sinense. The sequence goes on from CM038225.1 coordinate 108,785,581, forward strand.
CACTATTAACAACCGTTATAGCTTGACCACCACCATACAATTGGTGTAATCTAAGGCTTTTATTACACTAACTTCTCATGCACAATCTTGTAACTCCTTTTTTGGGAATATTGAAATTTTATAATTTAAGTATACATAGTGAAATATTTGAATTAGGCTAGGGCTTGTGGTTTTTCCTCTTTTTCTGGGATTTTTTCATATAAAAATCTTGGTGTCTCAGGTTTTCTTTTCTATTATCTATGTGTATGCTAGATTTTCATGCGAAGCTAAGTCATAAAATTTTACTCTACTGATATAAATTTTTTGGCACACAATAATTTGACATTGTTTGTGAGAAAGATTCTCTTTAGTTCTTTACTATGTTTGGCAATCAAAGTACAGCCAAGACCAACACCATCCACCTGATAAAGAAATTCCTAGTTTAGAAGAATGCATGTAGAGAATGGAAGAGCATCAATATCAAATTGTTCAACTCTTATTAGGAGCTGGACAACCAAGAAGAACACCGCAACTTGAAGGAAATCAATCATATCAAAATTGATGACAAGATAAAGTTGATCTTGTTGAAGAGACTCATGAAGAATCTAGTGGGCTCCAAAAATTCGTCACCGGCCTCTCAATGAAGAGAGTTTGATTATGTGTCGGTCAAATCTTCAGAAGACAGGTGAAATAGTAGATAATATACTACTTAGAGATTTCACCCTCATTTTGTGAGGACTTTCGATCTAGTTGTAGGTTACTTATAAGCGCAAGCACCTATAGTTAATTACTCCTCCCAATGCTGAGAGAGAACTTTCGATTAAGGCTAGTCGTTAGATCACTGAATGCATAGTGTATAGTAGTAGCATGTGAAGTTTTGGAATTTAGATTTATGAAATTCATCATCCTTTAACTTGAAGCGGATGGTTGGGGAATGATGGCTTTAGATCGATAGTTTTATCCCGGTGTCGTGGTTCTGGTACTTAAGAGGAGGTAGTCGACCTAACTTGATCGAATGATCCTTATCAACAGCCATGAGTTGCGTCGTCTAATAAATCCTTATAGACCTGTGATGATATTTGTCTAAGGAGATAGACTTAAGTTTACCTTAGCTGACAGATGACTTTTTACCTTATCAAGTATGATTCACAACTCAAAGGGCAGAGCCATTGATGAAATATTATTCTGATCGTGATCGTGATATAATAGTCATTTGACGAACGTCGAGAACTCTAGTGGTAGTTGCATAATATCGCGAACTCTGCAAACCACGGTCGAGACACGTCCTTCGACATGAGATTGATTGAGAGTGAGTATAGACATACACTTGATTTGACATTGGCTCCTGTGTGAGCTAGAGTTTTCTTAAATTGTCACTTTCAACAAACAATTGCGGAAGATAGATATATTGAATTTTACTTTAAGTTTTTTAGAAACTGAATTTCATTTAGGCATTTTGAGCTTAATAATTCATCAGAATTTTCATTTGGATTAATATTTAATTTATATTAATTTGATTTGAAACTTTAAACATATTTTGATGGTAGTATTCCCTCTGGTTAAAATCTCCATTCAACACAACCATCATCGGGGTAGACCTTGTCAAATTTACTCGTTTGGTAGTAGAGGATCGGGTTTATGATTAAAACTTGTGATTGCATTTACCATCTTAAAATGAGAGTCTATAATTTTAAATATGAAAATTTTCTATTAAAATTATTGATGGATGGTATCAAATGTAAAATAAAATCACCCTCTTAATGATTGAACACTCAACTTATAATCAATCATGTCAACTCCTACTCATACTAGAAGGATTGGATTGAGTATGTGGGACTTACGACTTCACCATATAGATAAAGCGACTCATAAGAATTTATTTTCAATTTCATAATTTTTTGTGTAATTTAAAAGATATACATGCTTATAGAGGTATTTGAAGCTTAGTTTTAGAGACTTCTCGTAAAACATATAAATTAATCAAGAGACAATTGGACTCTTTTTCAAGTATTATATTTGAATTAATTTCTCTTAAAATATGCATATATAACAGTCATCTCGTTATTTGCACAAAACTTGATGCTGCGGTTAGGAGTCTATAATTGCTTCAAAATATGTATTCAATTGGCTTACAACTCCAGATTATTTGCACGCCTATTGATGCAATAATTTAAGTATTAGGCCTCAATATGCATGCTAACTCAATCATTTGAAATTTTGTATCATCTGAACATATTTCAATATGAGAATTTCATATGTAAATACATCTTATGACACACAAAAAATATTTTGTTTTAGATCATTGACAGACTTCTAGTGTAATAATTTTGAGCGCAGGTTTGGCTTAACATGTACACATGCTCATATATTTTGGATTAGACACATTTATTGATGAGTTTTCAAGTTTATCACAAATCTCAAGTAATTCATTTGATCATGTTTGATTGCTCAATGTGAACAATGACATCATTAATTGCCCATTAGGAAGTCTAGCTTATGTTTATTAGCAAATTATCAATTCAATTATGTTTTTGCTCTAAATGAGCTATTAGTCTCTATGTAAGCTCTTTAAACTTCGATCTAAGATCCGATCACTTTATATTTCTCACATGTCATTAAAATTAAATGATTTGATTTCTTTGCAAATTAATTTTAATTTTGGGGCTTTATATTCTTAACTTTGATTTAATTTTGAACTCATATTCATTAATCGTTTCATTTCATCTTGTTCAAGTCCCTTGTAGTTGTGAATTTCGACATTACTCCGTGCGATTCCGGCACCTCCCAAGTGAGTCGCGAGAACATTGAGGCGCCCACCAGAAAAAACGTGTATGTCGCTGCTATGGCGAAGCGTTACCTGCCAAGAAAAGGCGTGTATAAGATCTTTCACATGCACAAAAGAGTACATTTTTCCCACCACACCAAGAGAGGCGTGTACGGGTTCTTATATTCCACAAATATATATATATATATATATATATATATATATATATCAATATATATATATATATATATATATATATATTATCTTACTAACTAATGTTTACAACTCTATTTATAATCTATTAAGCTCCATTATTATTATTTTTATGATATCATCAACACCACTCTTTTTTTTTAAAAATTTGGTCGTCGAGCATCTCGATTTTCATGTCATCTCTCAAGCACAAGTAATTTTTTTGTTTCTCTTTCGTGTGCCACCCTATGCAAAACAGATGTTTACTTTAGATATTTTTGATATTTCAAACACATTAGAGCGGTCTGTTTCGCAAGCAGACATCATTCGAGCAACGTCGATGACCTTTGAAGTGAATTCATTTTGTTAACAAATATCATTTGAGCAACATCGACGACCATCGTAATAATTGATATTTCACTCGTAGCTCATTATCATCATCATTTGCTTCATCATGCTTACCTATCTTAGCTTGTATGATATATATGAAGGTCAACAAATGCCCTCCAACAAATATGATTCGCACATAAAGTGGATCATATTTGTTGCAAGCTAGTTGACCCAATTTTGTATAGAGTTCATCTCTGTTTGATGAATCTTGTTGAAACATGATGGTTACTCATTGGTCGAAGCGGATGCAACCTTCATTTTAGCCATGAGATCTGAATCTACATAGCTTGGTTTCAATTGCTCTTTGAGCTTAATGGAGGTGTCATTAGTTTGTAGCTTATACTTGAACAAATTTGATGAGAAGATTAACCTAATTTGTCTATTCCGACTTGTCAGGTAAAGAAGAGTTCATTTTATCTTCTATTTTCTGCTTCGATGGACTTACTAAAGGTGTCTTTCTAGTGTTGTTATCGATTTGAATTCCCTTCAGCCCTAGCTTCATGTTTGATCGGGCATGCTAAAGAAATTGATTTTATTTGTTTTGTGACTTAAAGTTTCTTCTGTCTTAGCTCTGTGCTTAACGGACTTGATGAAGGAATAACCTGAATTATTTCATGGACTTGTTAAGTAATAAGAGCCTACCTTTTGCCCTAGCATCTTGCTTCGATGGGCTTAATGAAGGTTTGATTTTGTGATTTGAGATTTATGTTTTACTCCTTGTTCTGGCTTTGTGACTTAGTGGACTTGATGGAGTAAATAGCCTTGTCAGTAAGATAATAATGTCTTCGGTCCTATGCTTGTGCCTTGATGGACTTGTTGAAGAAATCATCTCAATGATTTATAGTTCATATTTCCATCTATCTTGGCTTTGTGCCTTGCTAGACTTGACGAAGAAGTTATCTTGAATTATTTTATGGACTTGTCAGGTAATATGAACTCACCTCCTGCCCTAGCTTTTTGCTTTTGTGGGCTTAGAAAGGATTTTGGCGACTGGCCTTCAATGCGTTAGTTGTAAGTTATAATACTGCGACGCGATCACGACGTACGGACACTTATTTTTAAAATATGAGACACGGACACACGTTGGACACGTTATAATAATAATTAAGAATAATATATTTAAGTAATTTATTTTATTACACTTTAACAATCTCAATGAATAAAATTTATTTTTAATTCTAAATTTATAAATTTAATTATATTTTTTTATAATTTTAATTATTTATAATAAATATATCTTATTATTCTCTTTTTTTTAGCTCAAATCTCATTTTCTAAATTTTCAAAACTCCCTACAATAATTTAAAATGTTAAAAATTATATTTAAAATATTTTTTATATAATTTTAATTTAATTATTTAAGAAACGCGTGTCACTTTAATTTTTAATATTATTTAATGACACTTCTGCGTCAGACGTGTCAAAGACATGTTGGGCTGTGTTAGGTAATGGGACGCGTGTCGGGCACCTTTTATTTTTTGAAGTGTCTGTGCATCATAGATCGTAAGTTATCAGTCGAACACTCAGTGTTTTTGACAAACTAAATAATTGTAATATCCCTTTAGCTCAATCATAAGTTTCACATAAATTGTGGGATGATTTTTTCGGTTCTTTGCTTGTTGCTTTATCAGATTTGTTGAAGTTCTTTTGGCCTGCACTTTGTGCTTAATCAGACCATTTGAATAGAGCATGTTGTATTGGTTTGTTGGTAGCATAAATGTTGATTTGAGACTACTTTGAATTGAGGTCTTTTCCTCATATTCCATCTTAATCCATTGATTATTTGAAAAGATTTTCTGGATCTGGGTTGGTTACAATCACTAAGTTGGATCATCTTTAAGATTGAATATCGGTCGTCATCAAACTGACGGGCATGAGCATATTCACTATGATCATTTCTTGCAGCTTGTTGAGTGAGTAGAGCGTCAGTAACTCGACTATTTGTGGGCTTGTTGAGTCCGACCTTTAGAACCTACTCGAGTCTTCGACTTAAGCTGTGATGAATTGATGGTTTTGTCATCAGACTAACAAACGAGAGCTCTCTCACTGCGGCTTTTCTTGTGGTTTGTTGAGTGAGGAGAGCGTCAACAAATATATATGAGCTTGTTGAGTTCGATCTTTAGAACTATCCGTATCTGACTTGAAGATGTAGAAGTTGATGTTTCTCCAATTAATTGAAGCTTTTGAAATTGTGAGTTCTTCTAACTTGATCTTCATAATTTGACAAATCTGGGAGACAGACTTTTGATATTTAGAGCTATCTTTTAATGCATAGAAATAGATTTTTTTTGTTCTTACAAGACCTGCGACTTTAACAATAACAGTTATAAATATATTTAGGGATCTTGGCATAAAGCTCGATGTCAACCTGAACATATGTAAAAGTCATGTTTTACAGGAGAGGGTTGAACAACCTTGATCATAAAAAAAGGGCTCCTGTCTAACGGAGGGATTGTAGAATAATTCAAAAATATATTACAAGGTTTGATTTCCGTTACTGGAAAATAAACATGGTATATTTTCAAAGATAATATATATTTGTTTAAGGATCTCGGCTTAGAGCACGATATCAACTTAGATAAATATATAAAATGCTCCTCCTAACGGGGAGTTTTAGCATCTGAGAGAATTTAGAATGTCTTTGGTCCTATGCTTTGTGTTCTTAGATTTTTTGAAGACTTTTTTTTGAGAATTTGAAATTTGCATTTTTCTCTTGTCTTTGCTTTTGCTTGGTGGACTTAATGGGCGGCGATTTCTTGAGATGAGAATGTCTTGTATGCTTGTGTCGGACTTGTTGAAGATTCAATCTCGAAATTTGAAATTTGTATTTTCCTCCTGTCCTGGCTTTGTGCTTTAGTGGACTTAATGGAGTTGATGACTTATTGGTGAGATGAGAACGTCTTCTGTCTTATGTTTTGTGTTTTGACGGACTTGTTGAAGACTCAATCACAGATTTGCATCTTGTATTTCCTTATCACAGCCGTGCTTTTTTGGACATGACGATGGATGTAATAGAAAAAAAAGAAGAAAAATAAAGCGGCGGTTGTGATTTGGAAAAAAGTCAAGAGTCGGTTTAAAAACCAAATAGAATCCCAAAAGCGAGGAGGAAGAAGGAGAAAAGAGATAGTGACTCACCCACTCACTGCCGTGCGTCGCGTCGAGGAAGGAGAAGGAGATTTTAATCTTGCGGTGTCGTGGTAGGAAGGAGTTCGTGCCTAGTTAGTGAGCGCCTATTCGGCCGCTTTGGGTCACCCGGAGCTTTGAGAGGAGAAGGAGGAGACTTGCGTGTGAGCAGAACCTGGCGTGTGTGTGAGGAGGAGCAAGCGTCGTCGTGACTTAAGCCCGAGCATGGGTCTTAGGGCATAAGTCGAGAGGAGAGGTAAGTAAGTAAATAAGATATATAATTATTTTAATTGAAATTTTATGTTAATATTAGTATCTCAAATCTTTTTAATTTAGGGTTCATAATTTTGACTTAGGGTTTAGAAATGTAAATTGAGAATATGTATGATGAATCAAAGTTAAGTAATTTAAGTATTAAACCCCATATATAAAATATTATTTCAAATTTAATAAAACTTTGAACTATCTAAGTTATATTATTGTTAATTAGATAAAAAAATCATTTTAAGGAAATGCTAAACACTAAATGAAAATAAAATTTATTTATAATGTTAATTAAATTACAATTTAAGGGGTATGATAATCATTTAATGGAATATATTAAGTCACTTTAACACTTAATATTTTATTTTATAACAATTTCAATTAAGAAATGAAGCATTAAAGGAAAAGAGGTTCAAGAGGAAACTGCAAATTAAAGTCGGTAATTTTGTTTCTTACATTTATGGTAAAAATATCTTTAATTTCTTGTGATGAATGCGTGTTCATATGATTATGATTTTTTTTCGCATCTTACGAGTTGTGATGATTTTCGCTTTTATAAATTGTGATGTAGTTTCTTGTTCTTACGTGTTGGATAATAAACTTGAATCTTGATCATATGTATTTATCGTATTATAAAGTTAAGCGATTCTTGTTAGTTATGAATTAATGTCGCATGCATTGTATGTTATGAATATGCGTGTTGAAAGTGAAGTTCACATGATCTTGTTTGGACCTTGATGCTGCGCGTAATGATGAAAAAGAGCAAATGATTTGGATGGTAATGGTAATGGTACTTCGTTTGGATGAGTATTGGTAAAGGTTTTGGCGATGACTCAAGATGGGTGATAAATGTAAAAGTAAAGTTTATATGAAAAGTTTATGTATCTACACCACATATGTTTGATTGTTTGAGCAAATTTTCTTTATGCATGTGAAAATAAAAGCATACATCAGTTATCTTCTTGCTTATAATTATAGCATATTGGCCAATTATATTCATTTGTTGTTCTTAAATTTTTTTTTAATGTAATTAAAAATGGGATAGAAGGAAAAGTCGTATTTGTCGCCGTAGAGACTTGGAGATAGGTAATTATGTCGGTCATGTATTATATGTTTAAAGTGTATTTTTCATGAACTTTGTTAGTATACATATATATGTGGACAAATTATTAAATCATTTGTGAATTGTAGTGACTCTTGTATGATTTAGAGATTTTATTTAAGATTAGAATTATTTTGTAAATTTTTCTTTTATCCGTCCAAAGATTCTTCGCTTGGTATTCCGGCTCGGTAGTCATTGAAAGAGTGGTATCGAGCAAAATTTTATATTTAGGGACATAAGTATGATCGTAATCGAAGTCATTAGGAAGATGATAAATTTTATAAAGAGATTTGCATGTGATTATATTGATTGATGTGATTTTAGAAATGAATTGATTATCTAAATATTATCTTCTTATAGATTGTTGTAAAAGATAGTCAAATTCAATATTCGAAAGAAGAATTCAAATTTGTGAGGGTATTAGTATGATGGTGTCTTGCTTAAAGTTGAATCTTGGGTTATGAGTTTTCTTGCTCAAGTCATCATGTTACTAAAGAGGTAAAGAAGATAGAGGATGTACTAGTAGTAAAGGAGTATCCATAAGTCTTTCTAGATGATTTACCAAGTTTACCTCCAATCAGAGAGATTTATTTCTCTATTGATTTGATTCAAGGTACAAAACCTATAGCAAAAGTACCATATAGAATGGCGGTTAAAGAATTAATAGAGTTAAAGAATCAACTATAAGAATTGTTAGAGAAGAGATTTATCAGGCCTAACACATCTTCTTGGGGAGTTCCTGTACTATTTGTGAAAAAGAAAGATGAGAGCTTGGTGTGTACAATATGCAGATGCTTCAGATAGAGGGTTATTTGTAGTAGTAATAGCTGGGAAGTTTGCACTACTAAATTGGATGGTAACTTCAGCATCTTTAGTATTGATTACAGCATCAGCTAGACAGATGTTGGCTCTGTGACTCTACATGATGAATTGTGTGCTTTGGGGATCCATTAATATAAAGAGCAAACAGATTAGTCATAAGGATATGATTGACTTAGATTTAGTTTCATTGATAATAGATTCTTTTTTTTTTTAAATTCAGTTTTTTTTTTTATTGTACTCCACTAGATAGCTTATATTATTGCGAAGATGGAAAGAGAACACATTTCTGGGTAGGAAATACGTGAGCCAGAAAATTCACCAGAACTCTGATGTAGAGTTTGATTATGTGTCGGTCAAATCTTCAGAAGACAGATGCAATAGTAGATAAGACACTACCTAGAAATTTCGCCCACATTTTGTGAGGACTTTAGATCTGGCTGGTTTCTTATACGCCATAGTTAATTAGTCCCAATTGGGAGAACTTTCGATTAAAATTTGGGTTAGATTCTTGAATATGTAGATAGTAGTAGCATATGGAGTTTTGAAATTTAGATTTATGAGATTCATCATCCTTTAACTTAAAGCGGATGGTTGGGGGAATGATCACGCGCCCGATCAAGATCTCATGGTTCTGTCATCCAAGCTATCGTGGTCTGGTTTCTTCGAGGAGAGGTAGTCCCCCCAAATGATCTTTATCGCCTGATGGGTTGTGTCGTTGATAATCATTATAGCAGGGTGGTGTTTATCAGGAGCGTCTTAAATCTAGCAGATGACTTTTGCCATATTAAGTATATCCTGATTCACAACTCAAGCGAGCGGGAATTTAAAATCTGATACAAGATCTGATATAATGGTGTTATTTGACCCGGCGTCGGAGGGCTACGGTGTGTCATCATATGTGGAACATCTTGGCAAATCACAATTGGAGGACCGCGTACGTCACCGCAGAGAGATTGATTAAGAGTGAGTATAGAAATCATTTGATTTGGCATTGGCTTGTGAAGTTTTCTTAATTGTCATTCAACAAATAATTGCGGAAGGTAGATGGATTGAATTTTTCTTTAAGTTTTTTAGAAATTGGATTTCATTTAGTCATTTTGAGCTTAATAATTCATCAATTTTTTTTTTATTTAGATTGATATTTAACTTATATTAATTTGATTTGAAACTTCAAATATATTTTGATTGTAGTATCCTCTCTGGTTGAAATATCCATTCAACATAGCCATCATCAGGGTAGTCTTTGTCAATTTTACTCGTTTGGTAGCAGAGGATCGGGTCTATGATTAGAACTTGTGATTGCATTTACCATATTAAATAGAGAGTCTATAATTTTAAATATGAAATTTCTCTATTAAAATTATTGATGGTCATATGCAAATGTAAAATAAAATTAGAGATATTACAGTTGCAAGAGATGTTCTTTAGAGAGTTCTAGAACAGAAAGGAGTTAATATTAGTTATATTCAAGTCATTAAGGATATGTATATTAGAGTTGTTACTTGTGTCCAAAACAAGGAGGATTGACAAAATATTTTCTATTTCAGGTTGGATTACATATAGGATCTTTAAGCCCTTATCTTTTTTTTCTTTAGTTATGGATGTTCTTACTGAGCATTTACAAGAAGATGTACCTTGGTGTATGCTTTGATGACATTCTTCTTGTTGATAAGACTATAGAGTCCAAAACTTGAATTATAGAGGTCAACTCTAGAGTCTAAAGGTTTTCGTTTAAGTAGATCTAAAGCGAATATAGTGTAATTTTAGTTGTAGAAGTTAGTGATAGTGTTGTGACATTAGGTGAATAAGTCATAATAAGAGTGGCGTTTATATTTAGGCTCTTGTTCAAAATGATGGTGAAATAGATGGAGATGTTATTAGTAGAATTCAAGTTGGATGGTTGAAGTGGAGGAATGCATCCTATTATGTGATAGAAAAGTTAAACTTAAGAGAAAATTTTATAAGATGGTGGTATGACATGCAATGACTTATGGTGCAAAATATTGGCCAATAAAAGAGAATCATAAGACTAAGTTAAGTGTTACAGAGATGAGGATGCTTAGGTGGATGAGTGGTTTTACTCTTAGAGATAGAATGCAAAATGAGTATATTCGGAAAAAGTTGAAGTAGCTCCTGGTAGATAAGATTGGGGAGAGTCGCCTTAGATGGTTTGGCCACATAAAGCGTCGTCGTCAGATGACGATTAGGAGAGTAGATGCATTAGATTTCTTATGTTAAGAAGGTAGAGGTAGACCTAAAAGACTTGGTTAAGATGTATAAAAAATGATCTTAGTATACATGATTTAAATGAGAATTTGACACATAATAGGACACAATGGAGATGAATGATTTATGTAGCCGACCCCACCTAGTGGGATTAAGTCTTGTTGTTGTTGTTGTATATGCAAATGTAAAATAAAATTATCCTCTTAATGATTGAACACTCAACTTATAATCAATCATGTCAACTCCTACCCATACTAGAAGAATTGGATTGAGTATGTAAGACTTACGACTTCACCATATAGATAAAGCGGCCCATAAGAATTTATTTTCAATTTCATAAAATTTTGTGTAGTTTAGAAGATGTACATGCTTATAGAGGCATTTGAAGCTTAGTTTTAGAGACTTCTCGTAAAACATGTAAATTAATCAAGAGACAATTGGACTCTTTTTCAAGTATTATATTTGAATTAATTTCTCTTAAAATGTGCATATATAACGATCATCTCGTTATTTGTACAAAACTCGACGCTGCGGTTAGGAGTTTATAAGTGCTTCAAAATATGTATTCAATTGACTTGCAACTCAGTTATTTGCACCTATTGATGCAATAATTTGAGTAGATTGCCTCAATATGCATGTGCAACTCAATCACTTGGAATTTGTATCATCTGAACATATTTTAATGTGAGGATTTCAGATGTAAATACATCTTATGACACACGCAGAAAATATTTTGTTTTAGATCATTGATAGACTTCTAATGAGATAATTTTGAACGTAGGTTTGGCTTAAGATGCACACATGCTCATATATTTTGGATTAGACACATTTATCGAAGAACTTTCAAGTTTATCACAAATCTCAAGCAATCCATTTGATCATGTTTGATTGCTCATTCTAAACAGTGACATCATTGATTGCCCATTAGGAAGTCTAGCTTATGTTTATTGGCAAATTATCAATTCAATTATGTTTTTGCTCTTAAATGAGCTATCAAGCTCTATGTAATTCTTTAAACTCGATTGTGCTTAATTAAGATCACTTTATATTTCTCACATAAAATGTAATGATCTAATATCCATTGAATAAATTATCTTCAAGTTTATGATGTGTCATTAAACCCTTTATAAATGTCATTCCAAGTTTGATTTCTTTGCAAATTAATTTTAATTTTGGGGCTTTACACTTTCATATTCTTAACTTTGATTTAATTTTGAACTTATATTCATTAATCATTTCATTTTATCTTATTCAAGTCCCTTGTAGTTGTGAATTTTGACATTACTCTGGCAACATTCCGGCGTCACCTCCCCAGGTGGGGAGTCACACGAGAACACTGTGCTTGCCCACCACGCCAAGAAAGACATGTGTATGGGTGGTGCGAGCACCATGGCCAGGAGCGCCATCCTACCGTGCCAAGAAAAATGCATATAAGATCTTTCACCTGCACAAAAGAGCACATTTTTCCCGCCACGCCAAGAGAGGTGTGTACGGGTACTTATATTTCACAAATATTGTTTTAGTTTTTATTTTTATTTTTCTGTTTTGGGAGAAAGAGAGAGAGAGAGAGAAGGAAGAGAATAGAATAATAAAATATAAAAAAATGGGAAATTTACATACATATGCAATTCTTATGTATTTACATATTTCACACCCAAACTTGAATATTTACAAAATTAGCACTTTCTATCTGAGAAAAGGTGCATTTCATGGAAAAAGTATAAGAGTGGTATTTTTTGATGTAATAATAAAGATTTATGTGCTATTTAAGTAAAATTAAAGTTTGGTGTGAAATATGTAAATCTAAGAATTGTGTATGTAAATCTAAAAATCTTCTCTCTATATATTCGAAGAGAGAGAGAGAGAAACTCTTTCTTTTCGTTTCGATTTTTTGTAGATCAGAGAGAGAGAGAGAGAGAGAGCAGTCAAATTAAAAAAAAGGATCTCTCGATTTAGAGAGAGAGAGAGAGAGAGAGAGAGAGAGAGAGAGAGAGAGAGAGAGTAGTGCTAGTTTGGCAAATGAAACATATGAGAAGAACTAAATGGAAACGGACAAGACGAACAAATAAGTGAAAAGAAATAAGAAAAAATTACCTTGGTTGTGAGTTTTGATGGGAAGAACTAACTTACAGTGTTGGATACAAAAGTGGCAAGTAGAGGAGAAATAAATCTGATGGAGTTGGGTAGTTGATCAGTGCTAAGGGTATCGAGATTGCTGAAAATGGGAAAGATGGAGATGGAATGGACAAGGTTCAAATGTCAAGAGTTAGCAAGTTTGTGTGGGAGAGTAAAGCGAAACGTGGGAGGTGGTGAAGCAGGTTGGTTCTGGGGAGAAAGCAGAAAAGGATGAAGGGGCAGTGTCCGTTCTCGTGCCTTATTGTTTTTATATGGCCAAGGGAGCTGAAAGGAGATGGGATGGATTGGATGACACTCGACGGACAGGTGCCGACTTCAACGAATATCCGGGATTTGGAGATATGAAACAATAAAGTCAACATAAAAAAAATAACTCTGATTAAATTAAATTGATTTATATTAATCTTTAAGTATTTTGAAATAGAAATTAAATTTTAATTTAATGTATAAATATATATATATATATATATATATATATATATATATATATATATATATATATATATATATATATATATATATATATATATATATATATATATATATTATCTTAGTTTCAATTTAACTTCAATCTGAATTAAATTGACAACTCTAATGTTTATAATCAATTAAGCTCCAGTTATCTTTATTTTTATAATGATATTATCAACACCATTCTCTTTTTTTTAAAAAAAAAACTTGGTCGTCGAGCATCTTGATTTTCATGTCATCCCTCAAGCACAAGTAATTTTTTTGTGTTTCTCTTTCGTGTGCCACCCTATGCAAACATATGCTTGCTTTAGATATTTTTGGTATTTCAAACACATCGAAGTGCTTTTATGCAGACATCATTTGACGCGTCGATGAGTTGAAGTGAATTCATTTTGTGAACATATATCATTTGAGCAACGTCCGGCCGTAAATAATTGATATTTCACTTGTAGCTCATTATCATCGTCATTTGCTTCTTCATACTTGCCCAGCTTAGCTTGTATGATATATATGAAGGTCAACAAACCTTCTTATAATGATGTGGAAATTCCCTGCAGACACCATCCAAATATGAAGCTTGATGATACTGTTTGTTCAACTTGTCACTCTTGTGCAGCTCGACCAACTCAGAACCCCCCTGCAGCTTTGATCGATTTTAATCACCATCAATTCATGGAGACGCTACATGAAATTATTCGAGCTGAATTATGACGTCTTATTTAAAAAGAGTTTCTTTGAAAGATAAGCAACTTATCTCTCAACAAAGTATTCAAGAATCTTCTTCTTTATACGATACCATCCTTCAGCAACCTATCCCAATGTAGTTTAAACTATCTAATATTGAATCTTATGATGAGACTATAGATCCCTACGCGCACGTTGATTATTACCGAACAATTATGCATATTTTGAAAGCTTCTGATGCTTTGTTTTGTTAAGTTTTTTTTTGTCAGTCTTGAAGAACAAGCCCGTACATGGTTCTACTTCCTTCCCAAGGGGACTGTTTTTAATTTTGCCCATTTGATTAAACTCTTTGCTGAGCAATTTATCACAAATCAAAGAATCATTAAAGACTTGTTTCATCTTTCTGGAATTCGTTAAAATGAGGGAGAAGCCCTTGAAGAATATTTTCAAAGATTCTTTTCTGAAGCTCGTTAAATCCTAGGAGTAGATTTAGAGCTACTTTGAGGTGTTTTTCTTGGAGGTCTTCAACTCGGGCCTTTTTACTCTTTCTTAATGTTAGACATAGTTCTATCTTATGATGATCTTATTCATTGGGTAGAAACATAAATTATTGCCAATGAAGTTATTAGTGTATGTCAAAGATAATTTGATAATATTTCTAAACGCATGTATGTGTTAGAAGGTGTTACAACAGTATCATAATGAAAAAAAAGATAAACATTCAAGAGATCAACAACATCGAGAGACTTCTTGTTATACTCTATTAAACACATCAATGACAGACATCATAATGAAGATTCAAAATTATGAATAACTTAAATGACCAAAATCTTTGAGAAATTTAATGGCGGAGACCAATCACAATATTGTAACTTTCACCATTCAAAAAGGCATTCAACAAAAAATTATGTTCATATGAAGAAAGAAATTGAATGTTTAGTTTGACAGGTACATTTGAGTTGCTACTTATTAGAGTAATATGCAGATCATCAATTTTTAAATAAAATGGATTAGAGGAATCATAACAAAGAAATTATTGGGTTTATTGAGCAAGGAGTATCAGTAATATTTATTTAAGAGAAGATCTCACCAAAGAAGCAACTCAAAGAAGTCGAATTTTTTTACTTTATTGGAATTTTTAGGAGATTTTGTTTAAAGATAAAGTTTATTCCTTCAAAGTAACTTTTTATTATCAATGAAATTTTCTTTTCAAATAATATTCATCTTACAAAATCTTAGAAGACAAACTCATAAGGAAGCTTCGATGGGAAGCTTATAGTGGTAAGATCCTCACCAGGAAGATTCCATGAGGGTAGGTGGTAAACAAGATATCCACTGATAATCCCTAGAAGACACACTCTTAAAAAAGCATCAATGAGAAGCTAGTAGTGGACATGATCCCCATTAGAAAGACTCAAAGTGAGCAAGTAGCTAATAGGGTCTCCACTCACTAAAGATCTCAAATGACAAAAGTTTTAGAAGATACATGTACATGAAAAATCTCAGTATGTGAAAGCCTCATAAGATACAGATACATGAAAAATCTCAGAATACAAAAGTCTTAAAATGTACATGTATATGAAAAATTTTAGAAGACGAAAGCCTCAGAATGTGCAGGTATGAAAAATTTAAAAGACAAAAGCCTTAAAAGATACAAGTACATCAAAAATCTCAAAAGATGAAATCCTTAAAAGATATAAGCACATCAAAATCTTATCTTAGACACATGTATGACAAAAAATTTATAAGACAAAAAGTCTTAGAAGATATGTATACATCATATTCTTTTAAGACGTAAACTTGAAAAAAATATAAAATTCTTATTACCATTGGGGGCAAAAATTTTATATATTATGCTGTGGGGGGAGCCTTAACAGACATAAAAGATAAACTCGAACCTATGAAGGGAGTTTATGCATAGCTTATATAGGACAATTTTAAACCTCTACATAGAGAAATCAGTAATTACTCTGGAGCTTGAATGCAGGATACAAGTTGTCTAATCAAGTTAGTTTCAAGCCTTGTCATGAGAGGGAGCTGGGCTGAAGGGTTGTGCCTTTGTTATACAAGTTAGTGGGGAAAACCAGGACTTGAAGAAAAATTGGAGAGGCTCAAATTTACGTTGGAGCCTGAATGCGGGATACGCGTCATCTAAATAGGTCAGTTTAAAGCTTCAACACTACAAGAATTGGAGTCTATAAGGAGTCACATATTGTTATAGGTCGAGAAGAATCTATGAGAGAAAAGGGAGATGTAAACTTCTCCAATCCAGTAGGAGTATTTATACTTGAAATTTGGCCTTTCATATTTTTTAAATAAATAAATATGTATATATATATTCTCTTCAGGTTCCATGTTAAAAAATTATTATCAATTTAAGGGGCAAGTGTTCACCCCATATTTTCAAAATCAGCGCCCCAAATTGGGCGCCATAACAAAAATAAAAAAATAAAAAATTTAAAATAAAGAATTGCCGCTACGGCCAAAAAATTAAAATGAAAAAAAAACTATATTAAGGGGTGGGGTTACTAGTTCTTAGAAAATGGCCCCTTAGAGGGGTGCCATGAAAAGAATATGGCGCTCAATGCCAAATAAAAAAATAATAATAAAAAAAGAAACATTATAATAAATTGGGAAACGACGCCTCATTCAAATATATATAAATATATATATATATTTCTATCTTTTTCAATTCCCATTTAGGAGAAAAATGAATAGCTATTATATATATATATATAAATTGCACATTGGAAATACATTCTCATAGTGTAGGTTTTAATAAATAATAATTATTATAAAATTTAAATATTTAATCATATAAATAGATAATAAATGAGAGGATATATAATATTAGTATTATTGAAATTTTTATCATGTAATATCAATATCGATGAGTATATATATATATATATATATATATATATATATATATATATATATATATTAATAATCGTTTAAAGAAAATTATTTTATAGTAATTGAATCGAGTTGCTCGATAAGAGGAATCTAACAAATCCAATATTACTCAAATCGGAGATGATTAAGGTGCTTAAATAATCAAGAAATTGTTCATAATCAAAGGAATCGATATAGACTGTTTGATAGAGTGTTTTAGGATTTTGGTAATTATTAAAATGTTCTATCAAAATCTTATAAATAGGGTCTCATTCTCACAATGAAGAAGGAAGAGAAAGCTTGGAGAGAGCTAAGAGAGGAGTTAAGAGCTTGAAGTCCATTTCTACCACGGGCATCGCCGCCCACTATCAGCAATTATTACAACTTGACTCACACGCAGGTTGTTGTAATCCAAGGCTTTCATTGTCCTAACTTGTCATTCACAACCTTATAACTCTATTTTTGGGAAGATTGAAATTTTGTAATTCAAAGTATTTATAGTGAAATATTTGAATTGGGCTAGGCCTCGTGATTTTTTCTATTTTTTTGGGATTTTTTCACATAAATATCTTGGTATCTTTTGTTCTCTTTTCAATTATGTAAACGAGTGCGCTAGATTTTCATGCAAAGTGAAAATGTAAAATTTTACTCTACTGATGTAAATTTTTTTTGATGCAATAATTATATTATTTATAATTATCACATAATTATATATTCATAGCACCTTTTATTTTATTTTTTAATAATTGGCTAACTAATAATCTTTATAAATTCATCCTAAATAACTCGATATTTAAGTTTGTTGAATATGCTTTAAGAAATGTTCATGTTTACTTAGTTTTTATTTAAGTTATCATTTATTAATATTTTCTTTCATTTACATACAAAAAATGTATTCATATAGTTAATCTTTAATCAAATACCTTATAACCAATATTTATAAACTTGTTGCTACAACTATTTAACTATTCTTTAAATTCATTTTATAAACAAAATATAGAAAAACTAGCATCAATTTTATAACCTTTATGTTTTCCTCTTAAAATGTAAACTAAAATTAGGGTTTTGAAATTTATAAGAAAAATTCATATATCAAGTTGTTTGGGTGTTTATTTTGGTAATTAGCCATACTGAGCTGCTTGGACAAGTTCGTCTTGAGGACCAAGTTGAAATCTCTTTGACGTCTTTAAGCTTGAGGCAAGTTCAAGATTACCTTGACCTTAATTATCTAACCGCGTTGATTATGGGAGTACAATTATTTCCGTCGACTTACTCTTCCAATCAAGCACATTCCTTTGGTTGAGTTGATGGTTTTCTGTTTGAGCAATATTTTTACAAATTTCTTTTTCAGCCAATTTAAAATGATTGTAGTAGTAATTTATTTCCTATGGAGTTGGGCATAATTTGAAGATGAAAGGTCCTCAGTAGCATGAGTTTGCTTCTTGTGATGAAGTTATTTGACACAAGTATGTTCTACAATGAGATTAGTTGATATAGACAAATTGTATTTCTCGATATCTGTGAACCCGATTGTTCAATTTACTATTGTAGATGACTATTGTTTTCAAATCCAATGATCTTAATATTAATGCTAGGAGGCTTTCTTTTTACATGTTCTCACTCTCTTGTATAGTACTCACTTTCATCATTTGTTACATTATTAGCTTCTCTTAATAATACATTGTTGATGCGATAGTCATTCTTTGACAGTTTTGATTGATGGCTATATGCAGGGACAGTTTGGAATGTCACATCAACAGGCATTGGCACAAGTAACCGCACAGGCTGCCCATTCCCATACTCAAATTCAAAGCCAAGCAGGATATCCATCTTCTCTTTCGTCAGCCTCCTTGACACAACAAGTTTCCACCATGAACATGGCAACATCTCATCCAATGCAGCCCATTACTTCCAGTGCATTTAATTCTGGATCTACTCTTATCTCTCATTGTGAACAAAAAGCTCAGCCAGCAGCTCTTCTTGTTGATAAACCTGTTGATGATGGCTACAACTGGCGTAGTATGGGCAGAAGCAGGTTAAGGGCAGTGAATTTCCTAGGAGCTATTACAAATGTACCCACCCAAAATGTCCAGTCAAGAAGAAGGTCGAACGTTCCCTTGATGGCCATGTAACAGAGATAATCTACAAGGGTCAACACAATCACCAGAGGCCTCCCGCCTAATAAGCGATCAAAGGATAGTATGTCTGAGTTAAATGGAAATTCTGATCCTAATAATGTTGATTCCTACCAACAGGGTGACTCTTCAAACTTGAACAGATCAAGTGAGGGTATGACTAAAAGAGCCCGGGAATGTGGACATGGAGCTTCTGAGCAGTTAACAGGTTCTAGTGACGGTGAGGAGTTGGGTGATGCTGAAGCAGGAATAGATGAAGCAGAATATGGCGGTGAATCTGAACAGAAAAGAAGGTTAGTTTCACGCAAATGACAAATCCACTTATTTACTATAGTTTCTGAAAAGGAAAATCTTGTTTGTTTTAAAGGAATCTGGAAACTAGGGTAATAGAGTCGGCTTCTCATCGTATGGTAACTGAACCAAGGATCATAGTGCAAACAACAAGTGAAGTTGATCTTTTGGATGATGGTTATAGGTGGCGCAAATATGGACAAAAAATAGTGAAAGGAAATCCTTATCCAAGGTATACCATTCTCTCAAACTTTCACACATTTGCTATAATGAGTAAGATTCAAATAGTTGAAATTGAAATGTATTTGGATGTAATTCATATGATAGTTATGTTGTCATTTCACTTGATCCTTTTTTTTGCTGAATTCATTTTCCAAACTTGATAAATCTTAATTAATGTACTTTGGTACTGTGATGAGAGTGCCCAAAGCAATTCTCTTAGAGAGCACCAGAGATATGAAATAGATCAACCTAGGAGAAACGTTTATCTTGATTCAATCTATACTAGAAATTACTACAAACTTAATAATTCTGACTAGAATAATCCTTATAAAATAACAAAAACTAAAGGGCAAAATAGATTAAACATCTAAAATAAGTAAAAACTTAGAATTTATGTTCTTAACATTTCCTCGAGCTACAAAACACCCCACTCTAAAGTGTGGTGGTTATATTATACCCAAAGTAAACATTATGCCTCATCAATTCTACATCGTTAAATGATGGGTATTACTTCCATTGGATTATAAGATGAAATGATCTTGAAGGAACATCAATAAGTTCATATGAAAGTCTAGTGTAACATTTACTATTTGTGCTACTCTTTGGATAAGAAAATCCACATGAATAATAATACACAATTGAAACTTGACTTTCTTATTGATGCCATTTAATAAGATGATTTATGGCACATGTGAAGAAGTAAATTGATGATTTATGTCACATGTGAAGGAGTAAATTGATGCCTTGTAGAAGCCATTATTTGAAGCAGATTTATTGGTGTTTATTGTTGATTTATGAAATTTAGTAGGATTTTCATTTATTTTCTTTTGAATTCTACTTTTTTTGGATAATTCATTTTCATTGTTCATGAAAATAGTGATTTTATAGTTTATAGAAGTGTTCTGAGATGCATGCATAGTAGATACATATTAGCTAGGTATCAAGCGTGGTTTTCATGACAAATGGACTTTGGTTGGATGAAATTGGAAATTAAGGAAAACTAATTAAGAAAAAAAATGAAAAAAAAAAAATGATTGCAGTGATGTAAAGATTTGACATTTTAATGTAATTTATTTTTAAAGTTGCAATCCTGCATATATATAATGAACCAAAAAGCTTTCTCCAATACCAATTTGATGTGTAGAACAATGATGGAAATCATATAATAATAATAATAATAATAATAATAATAATAATATAGTAATAATAATAATAGTAATAATAATAATAATAATAATAATATAATAATAATAATAATAATAATAATAATAATAATAAGTTTCACATTTGTACACAAAAATAATCTCTTCTAAAATTTTTCTAGTCTTACTCTTGATAATGATCAAATCTTAAAATCGATGAAGAAAAAGATTCTGAGTAATAATTTTGTTCTTGTCACTGACTATCTTACATGATTTGAAATTTCTATGTATGTAGATGAAAGAAAATATGAAATACTAATTGTTGACTTCCATGCATGCACTTATAAATTGAGTGAGCTCATTAGACAAAGTCGTGACCGGATTAGCGCAAATCAAAATTTGAAATACGGCGTCGCCGAAGCTGGAAATGACCTCCGTCGGCGAGCGACTTTCTTCGCATTTAGAACGTTGAAATTGATCAGGATATACATATTGCATTATTTGATGGTCGGCCGTCAGAAATCCGTCGGCAGCGCTTATCGCATACCATCGGGAGGTTGCGATGATGCGAAATGGCCGTTATAAGAATTTGATTCGTCGTTAGCGTCGAAATGTCAAAACTATCAAATGAGGCATGCATGCTCAGTCGGACGAGTGCCGAATATCGGCGTCGGATACTGGCAATTGAAATTGAAATCGATGAAACGCCAAAATCGGTCGAAACCTCCGTCGATGAGCGGACTGTCATCAGCGTTGACATCGAAATTGATCGAATGCATATTGCGTAATTGACGGTCGATTGATCAAGAAAATCCGCGCCCGCGCTCGAGGTTGGAGGTTGTGATGATGCACGGCGCTTTCGTTTAAAATTGATTGCGTCGTTAGCGTAGAAATGTTGAAATCTATCAAATGAGACTATTTGCGCCCAATTCGGACGAGTCTGTGCGAATATCGAGCGATTGGAAGCGGCAACGTGCAATTTTGAATTGAAATTGACTGATTCGGCTTGAACCAAGCGGCGCCGATCGGTGCAATTTGCGCCGGATTCGTCCAAATATCGAGAATAACTTCTGATCGACATATATATTGTTCATGTAATAATGTCGGCGCAAAAATATTAATTAGGGTTAATTAACACTTAAATAAAACCTCTAAATATTACTTAATCTTAAGTACTCCCCGACCCAAAACTCCCCAGCGCGCGGCATCCCCATTTACGCGCCCGCTTGTCTTTTATCGTAGTCAGTTCCCACAAGTATAAAATTGCTTGTTTGTGGGTATATAAGTACCCGTATACGCCTTTCTTGGCGTGGCGAGGAAATCTGAGTTTTCTGACAGGTACTCGAAGAGCTTATGCTCGTCTTTTTAGACGGGTAGGTTGTTAGACTCACGGTCGTGGTGTTGCAAAACACCACTCATGCGCATCTTTTTAGATGGGTGGGTAGGCCTTGTTTCAATAAAATCCCTTAGTATGGGAGATGTTGTCAAAATTTTCGAGAATCAGTGTCGAGGAATAAAGAAATTCGTTTGAAATCTAGGGTTGGTTGTAGGTATATAAGTATATGTCTTTCTTTGGTATGAAATGTGTTTGGCAGTCTTGAGGCTTTCATACTTTTCTGGTATGGTGGGATAGCACATTTGGCGTATATCTGCAATCTATTCTTAACTTGGTGGGCTGCTTGCAGAACAACCACTACGGGGGGCGATCTTGAGATGTTGTCGAAATCTTTGTCAATTTTAACATCGACGGGAAACAGCGTAAAGCGGAAAATATAAAATTGATGTTTAAATTAGTATTGCGGTGTATAAGTATCGTCGCATTTTTTTAAGCGTGATAGAAAAATCGTATTTTATCACAGTCTTGAGACCAAAATGCATTTCTTGGTATGGTGAGATGGCGTTGGTAGTGTTTTACCATCTGCATCTTCGCTTTAAAACGTTAGGCGAGCCCATTGGACGTGAAAATAAATCTTTGTATTTATTAAAATGATAAGCTAAATGAATATTAAAATTAAATAACGCATGCGTCTTATCTTGATTGACCTCGCGTGTCATGCTTCGAATTGAAGTTTAATTTTGAACGGAGGTGTTTGCGTCGTCAATCGGAGCTCAAAATGCATTGGGCGTCATCGAAAGTGGTGAAAGCGGCCCCGATAAACGAGCGTCATCTCGTTCAGAACGTCGAAATTGATTAGAATATAAATATTGCATAATTTGAAGAGTGACCGATAAAACGATCGAGATATTAATGCGTTGACGCGCATATCAGAGTTGGGAAGCTGCGACGATATTCGAACGACCTCCGTTCATGAAATTGATCCTTGTAGTTAAGCTAAACTATCAAATGAGGCTATCCGCTAATTGAGACACTGCCAAATGTCGAATAATCGAAGTGTCGGCGGTCGAGGTTGAAATCTGGCTTGACGGGCATTGCTAAAATCAATCTAAGCGACCGATCGTCGAGCGGATTTTGCCACCGCGTTGAGCGTCAGCGGTAAGAATAAATATTCACAACCGGTGATCAGCCGTTTAAGCGGTGAGTCGTCAGCGTCTACGCATATTTAGGTCAAGCGCCGTAGCGAAATCAAACGGCGCCGTTCAAAATTGATTGCGCGTTAACCGAAGCGTCAAAATCATCAAAGGCTGAACTCAATTGGGTGCAGTGAATGTCGGCGATTGGCGGCGGCGCATTTTGGTGAAATTGACCTAAATTGGCAGCTTGAACAAGCGGCCCGTGAAATTTGCTAGTTGCATTGAACATCATGCATTGATATATATATATTGGTATGTGAGTTCTGGCTGAAATTCACATTAAAACCGTTTAATCAATTTAAAATTGATTTAAAACCATAAATTACCACAATCCCCAACTCAAACCCCCCTAATCTGCAGGCGACCCACTCCCTTCTTAGAGGCAGATTCCCTTCCTTAAGCCGTCCCTTTAAGCCCTCTTCCGCCCATGAGGCGTTCCTTCGCTACTCATGGGTCTCCTCGTCCTTCATGCCATGCGGTGACACTTTCAGTAGATCCAGCCCGTCTCTTCTCCTTGCTAAGAGGGACCTCTTGCTAGACTCCTTTTCTCTCCCAAGCCGAAAGGAACTCTTCCCTCTCCTTGTTTTTTTTTTGTGTTTTCTCTCCTCTCCGATGACAAGCAAGGTAGACATCTCTTCCTTCTTCTTCTTCTTCCTTCCTCTTCCTCCTCCTTCCACTTTGCTTTTCTGTTCTTTCTTCCCTCTCCATCCTCGTTCCTCAATTCACTTGACCCTCCGATTTTCCTCTTTTTCCACCAAATCGAAAATCCACTCTCCCATTTTCCTCATTTTTCACCAAAATCGAAAATCGGCTCTTCGAATCTCTTCATTTTCGCCAAAACCGAAAATCAACTTTCAAATTCTCCTATTTTCTCAATCCGAAAATTCCCCATTTTCCAAATCCGAATTTCCTGCTTCATTTTGCATGATAAACCGCGTCAAATTGACAAATCAGAAAGCGGGTTCTTCTTTCGGTTTCGCCTCACATCACCACCCAATCTTGCTTTCTGATGGAGCAGCGTCGAAGGCGGGTTCTTCTTCGATTCCGGCATCGCAAATTATCTCTTCAAATTCGCCGCGTAATGGGAGGATTAAAAGGCGGGTTCTTCGGTTTCGGCTTCGCTTATTCACGTTCCCAATCCTCTCTTGTAAGCGAGAAGCAATACAATCGAAGCGGGTTCTTCTCTTGGTTTTCTATACCATCTCTTCTTAGATCTTTCATGGTGCGAGTCGAAACATGTAGGAATCGTGTGAATATATGTATTTTTCGTTTGAAGGCAAGGCTCATTCTTCAAGAGAAGCGTGAGATGAAAAATGTGGTGTTGCAAGAACCAATCCTTCGTGAGGAGGCGTCAAGAATAATATTATTAGATTTCATCTAGATGAAATCTTGCAAATTCTAGACTTGAAAAAGGGGGGGGATGAATATATATTGCGTTTATGCTTATTATTTGGTTTGAAGGCCGTCGTCTTAGAGGGGTGACGAGATGAAAAAAAACAGTCATGAGAACTCATTTCGTGAGGCGTCTGAAAGCCAGCCGAATCTTACATGGGGATGATGTTAGGGCTTTAGAAATTTAGTAAAATTGAGCTTAAACAATTAATGGATCTAAATTTAAATTAAGAAAGAATATATGATAATATGAAGATAAATATTAAATCGAAAAGAAATAGAGGAGAACATTTAAAATTTTTTTTAAAAGAATAGAGCAGCTCATTTAAAATCTGAGTAAAATTTGAGGAGGTTAATATTAAATTTGGCTCATTCTGATTCTTTATGCTTAAATTAAAGCGGTAAAGTGAGTTCTCTTCATGCTAAATAAAACTTTAATTGGAATTTGGGGTAATATTGAGCTTTATAATAAAAACTTATGATAAACTTAATGTCTATAAAATTTAATGGGTTAAGAATGAATCAAATTAGGTTTAATAACTCTTGAATATGAAGGTGATTCTTATCTTGTAATAAATTTAGCGATAAGCAATTTGAAATCAGCGTAATTTATCAAAAGTGATGTAAATTGAATATATATAATCGAGTTGGGAGAATTACAAAATTCAAGTAAAGCCAAGTGCAAAATGTTTTAAAGCTACTGATCTAAATTAAAATGCTTGCTTTCTTTAAATTTTCAACTCTTTGTATAAGCAAGCGAAGGTGATCTTAAATCAAAATCTACAAAATCGTAGTCTTTGATCAAAATTAAGAAATTTCATTATAATTATGATGTTGAAATCAACAAATTATTAATTAGGTAAAATTATCTTAAAATTTATGTCACTTTGTTTGAGACGTAGAGATTTCAAGTGCAATTTTAATGTTTGAAAAGTATGTAAAGTTGGAATTAAATGAAAATAAATCAATCTTATAATTGAAATGAAAGCGCATAAATCTTAAATACATGAGTCCATTCTGTTGAATCTTTAGACTGAGTGTCGAGAATCTTCTTGTGGTTGCTTCTCAGTTTAGTCTTGATTGAGTTGGGTTAACAAAACATAATAATAAGAGTTTCAAATCGGTGAAATATCGAGAAATTGATTACGTCGGTGATAGTAGATCTAATCCTCCATTGTTATAGCGAGTTGTGAATCGAAAACTCTTAAACATATTCAAATTAATCAATTTTTCAAATCAAATTAAACTCAAGCGCTTAAATGAAACTATTATTAAAACTTAAATCAAACTCAATCCATCCACCTTCCATCTTGTTTGTCGGGGTACAAATTAAAAAACTTTAGCTTGAGCCGATATCAAATCAGTGTTCGCTATATTCTCTCAATTAATCTCGGGCCAATGGGGCGTGGCGTGTCCTCATTGCGTGGCAGGCAGTAGGCTCCATGAATTGATTCGACATGATAAATTACGATCGGGTGGTTTGGCTTGTCGCTCAGTTATATTTGATCGGACCGTAACCCATATACTCACTGGGCTTTTGTGTGAATCATGGTATATGATAGGACAAATAACTCTCTGTGTAAGATAGACTTAAACTTCTTCCAGACAACGCAGTTCTGAGGATTTCTTGGGCGATGTAACCATGTGTTCTTGATGAGGATCTTACGTCGGGTTAGTTATTCTCCCGATTAAGTAGACTAAGGACATGCCGGGATGGCGGAATGGGATCTAGACGCGCGTCATTCCAACCATCCGGTTTAAGGTTAAATGATAAATTTCATAATCTAAATTTTGAAACTCCATATCTTATGATATCTACGCATTAGCGATAACGATTAGCATCGAAAGTTCTCTCACTTATCGGAATGGTTATTATAGGGGCTTGTGCATAGACACAGGCAGATCTGAAGTTCTTACCAAATGAGGACGAAATATCTGGGTAGTGTCTTATCTACTATTTCATCTGCCTTCTGAAAATTACACCGACACACTTAAACCATACTCTCTTCAATTCAAATTTGTTGAGAGGTCGGTGACAAATTTTTGGAGCCTACAGTTGAATACTTAAACTTAGTATTTGAGGATGATGCGCGGGTTGATTCCGATTGGGTTTTGGGACTGGGTCCCGGTTAACAAAACCTAAAAATCAATAATAATATTATAAGAATTTTAAGTTAGTAAAGTCTCTGAGAAGTTAATTCAGTATGGAGATCGATATTATTATTAAATTAATAGAATTACGATTTGAAACAATAAATTAAATGATCAAACAAACTTATATATCCCGATGATGGCTGTGTTAAATGAAAATTTCAACCGGAGGGGATACTTTTATCAAAATGTGAATGCAATTTCAAATCAAATTAATATCAATTAAGTATTAATCAAAATGTAATCTAATATATCATCAAGTTATAAATGTCTAAATAAAATTCAATCTTTAAAGGTTTAAAGCAAAATTCAATTAATCGACCTTCTGCAATTATTTATTGAATGTGACAAATTAAAGCTACACTCGTAAAATGAATGTTAAGTCGTGTATTTTTATATTCACTCTCAAATAAACTCATGCGATGGGATGTGGCGTGTCTCTGTCGCGTGGTTTAGCAGATGAGAACTTCACGTATGATGATTCAAGTAGTCCTCACGATCGGTGGTAAATGACATTATTATATTACGGTCGCGATTATATCGATACTCACGATGGCTCACGCCGAGTTGTGAGTATAGGATGCACCTGATAGGACAAAAAATCCAACTAAGATGGATTATAATTTGTCTGCTTAGAAAAACACCACCCTTCTGAGGATTATTTGGATGGCGTAACCTGGTTGTTGTCACACTTTCGAGCTTGGAATATGAAGCGAGAGCAGGCGTTGGACGGATAAAAAAAAATATTTTCAAACATTTTCAATCTTAAACAAAATCTCCAATCATATAAGAGTCACTACAATCCACAAATATATAGGTAAAAATTCATATGAAATATAATTTAAACATAATTCAAGCGGCGTAATTCTCTCATTGTAGTCTGCGGTGATAAACATAACCTCCCTTCTATCCGTCGTTTAGTTAGGATGGTTCGAAAAAATTAAACAACTAATTGAATAAAATTCATTAGGTGAGTCGGTTATCTTTTACATTATAATAAACAAGAAGGTAAAGCATGTAGGTTTTGTTATAACGTATACGTAAGAAGTTGTTGAACAATCAAACATATATGAGAGGTAGATACAGATAAATATTTATGTGAATTTTATTTTATATTTATCATCCATTTTAGAGTCACCGCTCTAAAAGAAAATCTTTTACCAAAACTCATCCAAAGGATAAGTATTATTCATTTGCATTTAAATTTTATTTTCGTCGTAGAGTACGTTCGTAACGATCTGTAAGGGGTGAACTTCTTCATTCATAACATACTGATTATCTGTTATCGTATTAATTCATAATTAAGCATCGTTAACATTATAAAGTAATATGATATGATCTAGCGTTCGGGTTATTATCGGCGTGAAGAAGCGAAAGCTCGTCGTAATTTATGAAGAAACAAGAAAATAATAACATGCGATAGGAAAAAGTTATAATCATATAAAACACGTTTCATTCTGAGAAATTAAAGATATTTTTATTATAAATGTAAGAACGTAATTACCCTTTAATTTATAGTTTCTTTAAATTTCTTTTAATACTTTTTTCTTTAATCAAATTTATAGAATAAAATATTGATTGGATCGATATTAGAAATCTATTTTATTTTATTCTCTCATGATCTTTTTACGTATAACTTTTATTAATTGATCTTCGCATTCATGATATTCGTTGTATTTTCTAAATCAAGTTAAATTCCTTAATAATATTATTTATAATTATTAATTTCACTTTATTCATTCTTATCTTTGGATTATGATCTACTAAATATACGTAACATAATCATTTTTTACTCTATAAATATGTTTAAATAATTAAGTTTAGTTTGTGGAAGCAAATGTGGAATTATGCTCTCATACATTAAATCAAATCGTATTTTTAATACATTCTAAATTATAAGCATTTCATTTATAAGTTTTAATTTAATAATATAATTATTCTCATAAATCTTTCAACATATTTATGATTTACATACATAACCTTTAATATTATTAAAATATATATTGTATATTGAAATAGTTATGCAAACATTTGTATAGTAAAATGGACATTTGGATTTTTACTTCTTTTTTAAATTGAAACCTATATAATACAAATACATTTTCCTTTTATAATATAAGATGCATTTCCTTTATTATTAAAAAAACCAAAACAAAATAACTTACCTCCTTTTTTTTTCTTGCATAGTTCTTATGTCTTTAATGTCATGCATGCATACGAGCGACTTCTCCCTTCACAAGGTTCAGTCTTGGGAAGGCCGAGGGCTTTCCTCCTTCCTCTTCCTCGATTGACACCGGACCTCCTCTTCTTCTTCCTTGGTCGACTGCAGAATACTCTTTCCTCCTCTCTGTGACGTTTTCGAGGGACGCCTTGAAAGGCGTCTTCCCCTTTTTCTCCTCTCTCTTTTGTTGTTTTGGGGTTATTTGACTTGACTTTTTTCTAATTGGCGGTTAGATTTTACATTTTGTTTTGTTTTCTCTTTTTCTTTTTCTTTTAGACTTTCGGTTATTACACCTCTTATAAAATTTAGTTCTCGAAATTAAATTACAATAATAAAAATAAACTTACTTTTAATTAAACAATTAAGAATAAAGTTTTCGCATTTTTAATTTCTTCTCCCACATAGCTTCTCGATCTGATCCATGTTTTACGATCTGGACAAATGGAATTTTCCATTGAGATCTTAACATCGTAATCTATAATTCTTTCAAATGTGAGATTCGGTTGAATATCGATAGAATCCATGATAATTTTGTTAACTTCATCGATATATTTTCGTGAGAGAAATATAAACTTATTTTGCATGTGAGAAGGTAAAACCGATATATAAGCTTTCCCAATTCTTTCCAAGATTTTATATGGACCAATATAAGTGGGCTCAACTTTCCAACTTTGTCAATACAAATTCGTCAAAATCTATGGTGATGTTTAGCATCATAGTATTTCCATTTTTTATCTTGAACAACTTTTAATCTATTACGAATCAATCGATCTTTTAGTGCTTCATCTACATCCGATGATTCTTCTTTCACTCCACCCAATAGCGGTGTTGCATTTCTTTCCATACAATCTTCAGGGAGCTATACAAATCTTGAAAGTTATTATTGTAGGTCAATCAAAGACAAATGAATTTCCCAAATTTTCCCAAAATCAAGGATACAAAGTCAAGCAAATCTTTAAGTGTTTGAATTGTTCTTTTTGTCGGTTTGAAGATGAAATCATTGAAAGTAAACTCTGCAAAGCTTCTTGAATTTTTCCTGCGTCCATCGGCCGATGACACTATAGATTTTTTGCATGTATATTTTAATAATTTTTCTTGATAGTTTTCAACGGCATCGATTGTTTGATAAACATAGAGTGTGCAGATTTAGTCAACCAATCAATAATAGTTCAAATAGCATCGCATCCTCTTTTGGATCTAGGTAAGCCAACCACAAAATCCATAGTAATATCATCCCATTTTCACTAAGGTATTAGCAAATCGTAAAAGACCACTGGCGATGTTTGTAACGCCGACATGATTGACTTATAGACAAATTCACTTCTTTTCATTTATGGCGAAAATATTTTTTTAAGATCGTGATACATTTCTTCTTATGCGGATGAATTGTATAATTAGAATGATGTCTTCGTGTAAGATGTCTTTCCTCAAATCTCCAACACGTCGGAATCTGGCTATCGTGATCTTGATGTCCATCATCAATATCAAAATCTTCTATATGACTTACTTTTATCAAATTTAAAATTTTCTAAAAGTCATTATCTTGAGGTAAAGCGTCTGATTACGTCTTTCGAATTTGATTGTATAGCCATTTGATTTATGATAAAATATGATCGTCAGATTTAATAATTGAAATTTTCAATTTTTCTAAATTTTTAATCGACTCCTCCTGTTGAGAGGTCAACTAATAAACACTACCAGATATTTTTCTACTTAAAGCATTAGCAACTACATTTGCCTTTCTCGGATGATATTGAATATCCAAATTATAATCCACAATGAGTTTCAATCTCTTGCTTAAATTTTTCGAGTAAAGATGTATTTCAAGCTTTGATGATCGTGAAAATTTCACACTCCATATAAATAATGCATCCAAATTTTCAATGCATACCACGCTTCTACAGATCATGGGTTGGATAATTCTTTTCTTGATTTTTCAATTTAGCATCACTCTTCTTCCATTCTGCGTAAGTACATCCCAGCTCTTAATGATGCACTATAAATTTGAAATCCTTATCGCGATGGAATAGTTAATATCGGTGCGGTCGTTAAACAATTCTTCAATTTTGAAAAGCCTATTCACACCGACCATTCAAAACTTACTTTTAGTTAGTATAGATGGTGTATGTCAGTGAAAATTCTTCAACAAATCTTCGTAATCCGCTAACCCAGAAACTTCGACTTACGTGATAGTTGTTGGTGCAATTCTATTCTCGACTTTACTCATATCCATGAAACCCCAACTACTAATCATGTGCCAAGAATATGATGTTATTTAACTAAAATTCACACATGAAAAACACATTCATTTCGCTTGCAAAATAATGTGAAGATAATTTTCATGGTACTTCATCTGGAATAAATTAGAATATTATCTATGAATCTGATCAAATGAATCTAAAAAAGATTTAAAGATTCTATTCATGAGATCATAAATACTTGAGTATTTGTTAAGCCAAAGGTATCATCCAAACTCATAGTGCCTACTTTATCTTGAATGCGCTTTTGGTATATCTTCTTTTTTGATTTTCGGTGATGATAACGTCTTTCAATCTTTGAAAATACTAAAGTTTTAGTTGATCAAAAGATCATCAATTCTTGGCAAGGAATATTTATTCTTCATATGAGTTTGTTAATCTATAATCTATAACTTTAAACTCCCATCTTTCTTATTCCTGGCTGAGAGCTCCCCGAGGAGATGTCACGATAAATCCCTCAATAATTCTTGTGATTCTTTACTCTTGTAATTCTTTGATCTCATTCTATATGATATTTTTATAGGTTTTGCACTGAATTAAATCAATAAAGAAATCTATCTCTCTCTCATTGGAGGTAAACACGGTAAATCATTAGAAAAATTTCTGATACTCTTTTTTATTCGGTATATCCTCAACGTTATCTCTTTAGTAACATTAGTAACTTGAGCGAAAGTCTTTCTTTTCTTTAGCGTCTTTGAACTTTCAAGCGATACCATCATATAATACTCTATCTTACATAAATTTGAATTCTTCTTCTCCCGAATATTGAATTTGACTATCTTTTACAACAATCTATAGCATGTGTTTAGATATAATTCATTTCTAAAATTACATCAAATTCATATATCTGATCTTTTAAATATGCAAACTTTTCACAGATATTTAGGTTCACTGTGAATATTTCTAGCATTCATTTGAGACTCATTTGGCATTCTTCTTGAAAGTACTGACATTTTCATAACTTGCAGTCCAAAATTCTCACACATTCCTGATATAAGTGAATGTGATGCTTGAATCAAATAAAACTCTAGCGATTACTTTCAATAAAGATGATACCTAAAATGAGTAGACATATAAAGCA
This sequence comes from Cymbidium sinense, assembly GCA_021442155.1. Taxonomy (NCBI): domain Eukaryota; kingdom Viridiplantae; phylum Streptophyta; class Magnoliopsida; order Asparagales; family Orchidaceae; genus Cymbidium; species Cymbidium sinense. Next base: position 108,818,054 of record CM038225.1, read on the forward strand.
AATATATATGATATAAAATTGTAACAATGCTTAATTTAAATAAAGACATACAGAATGACATCAGTGTGTCTTTTGCTTCTCTATGTGAGTCATAGACTTCGGCGTGTATTCTACGGTTCGAGTTTGAGATGGGGATGCAATTAAGTCATTCTTTACTAAGCTTTGAAGAGGTTGAACACTTGTCCAGTATCAATTGAAGATTTTGACCCAAGATAGACAAGATTTTGCCATATGTCACGGCGATGGCATAAATAAGTGTTTGTGTCAGAGGCTCTCCTTTATGCGCTCTTCCACATTTTGAGCATGTGATAACACTGCTACTGCTGTCATTTGTATATGACTTAGGCTTCTTCCAGTTTGATTTTTCAGTTTGAACATTTTACCCAGATTTTGGCCTATCATCATTCCTCCTCTTTTGAATATCTCTCCACTTCTAAGTAGCTTGCAAATTCAATTCTATCCTTCTAGCCCTCTCTACCAGTACATCATAGTCATCAATACAGGTAATTGTACATTACATTTTTAGTCAGATAAACCTATAATATTTTTCTTGCATTTGATGTCAATTGAGGTGCATACTTTGAAAGCATTGTAAACTCAGCTTCATACTGCATGATAGAATGATCTTCCTGTACCAATCTGATGAATTTGTCCTGCATTTGTCTCCTAGCTGAGAGGGGTACAAACCAATCTTTAAAAGTCTTTACAAAGTCCTCCCATGAAACAAGATTGCAAGACCTTCTCTCAAACTTCTCTTCGATTGTCCTGCCATCTCTCACAGCAAAAAGAAGTCAAAACAACTCTTCTTTTCCGGAGGGGCATTACTTTATAAAATTTTCTCTCTATCAACCAATTTTTAGATTATGTCCTCTCCTTGAAAAAAGGTGGCCTCGTATCTGAAATAATTTGTATTTGTCGGAATCCCACCACTTCCAGCTTGTGTATGATTTCTTATTATTTGAGTCATTACTTCCATCATTTGTGTAAATGCATTTATCATTGAAAGGCGGTTGCACCAAATTCGGTGCTGACTTTATGTCCTCTATTTTCACCCTCTTCTGAATTGATTTCATGGGCACAGAAGCCAAATTAATTATAACCGTTATCATCAATCAATATAATCATATGCAAATCTTTTCATAAAATTTATCTTCTTAATGGATCTTTGATTATGATCATATATCCCTAAATATAAAATCCCTACGATCTACTTCTTGTCCACAGCTTGGAATACTAAGGCTGGACGGATGGATAAAAGAAACATTTCCTCACATTTCAAATCTTAAACAAAATCTCCAATCATATAAAATACTGATCCACAAATTATTTAACAATTTTTCCATATATATAACAAAATTTATATGAAATATAATTTAAACATAATTAACATAATTACTATCTCCTATACTCTTTACTACGATAAACATAACCTCCATTCTATCCATTTAGTTAAAGATGGTTCAAAAAAATTAAATAACTAGAATTGAATAAAATTTAATTATTATCTTTGCGTTAGTAACAAAAGATAGAAGCCCAGATGCTCGGTTTTGTTATAACGTATACGTAAAAAAATTGCTCAAACAATCAAACATATAAGAGATAGGTACAGATAAATATTTCGTGTGAATTTTTACTTTTACATTTATCATCTATTTTAGGAGTCACTGTCTAAACCTTTACTAAAAAAAAATCTTTATCAAAATTCATTCAAAAGATAAGAATCATTCATTTCAATTTTGGTCGCTTTTTTGCATGTACATTTCGTCCCCTAGATCTTATAATGAACTTTCAACATCTACATTCAGCATCTGATTATACATGTATATTAATTCATACTAACAAGAAATCGGTTAATTTTATAAAATGTGAGTAATGATATGATCTAGATTCGGGTTATCCGGCGTGAAGAAAGCGAAAGCCATCACAATTTATGAAGAAAAAAAAATAATCACAACTTGTAGTATGAAAAAAAATTCATAATCATAAAACGTTTAAATTGAGAAATTAAAGACATTTTTATCATAAATATAAACAATTACTCACTTTAATTTAGTTTTATCTTTCTAACTCTTTAATCTTCTTTCCTTAATTAAAATTCCTATAAAATAAAATATTGATTGGATCAATATTAGAAAGCGGTATTTTATTTTATTCTTTCTTTTTTATGATCTTATATATAGTTTTTTATTAATTGATCGCGTTCATCATATTAATTCATATTTTCTAAATCAAGTTAAATTCTTTAATATTATTTATAATTATCAATTTCACTTTATTCATTACCTTTAGATTATGATCCTACTAAATATGCATGTAACATAATCATTTTTTACTTTATAAATATGTTTAAATAATTAAGTTTGGTTTGTATAAGCAAAGGTAGAATTGTGCTCTCTATCTATTTATACCATTAATCATATTTTTAGTACATTCATCTAAATTCTAAGCATTTGATTTATAGGTTTTAATTTAATAATTTAATTATTCTCATAAATCTTTTAACATATTTATGCAACATATTTATGATTTACATACATAACCTTTAATATCATTAAAATATACATTGTATATTAAAATATTTATGTAAACATTTGTATAGTAAAATGGACATTTGGATTTTTACTTCCTTTTTAAATTGAAATCTATGTAATACAAATATATTTCCCTTTTATAATATAAGATGCATTTCCTTTATTATAAAAAAATCAAAAGCAAATAACTTACCTCCTTTTTCCTTTTTTCTGCCTAGATATACCCTTTAATGTCTGCCGCATACGGCTTCTCCCTTTCATAAGGTTCCCCGTCGCGCATAGACGCTTCATAGCTTTCCTTCTTCCTCTTCCTCGAAGACGGCACGACCTCCCTCCTTCTTCTTGACGACACCGAATACTCTTTTCCTCTTCTCTGTCGTTTGCAGTGCTTTCACACGCGCATAGAAGCCGTCTTCCCTTGTTCTCCTCTTTCCTCTTTTGTTGTTTTGGGGTTCGTTTTGAACGAATCGCTTTCCCCGACTTTTCAATCCAACCGTCGCGGTGGTTGGATTTTACATTTTATTTTTGTTTTTTTTCTTCTCGATTTTGGTTATTATAGTTCGAGGATCTTTCGGTCGAGTTATTCTACCTCATACATTGGTAGGTCCACGACAAGGATATGAACTGAGATCTTGATCGAGCACATCATCATTCCCCCAACCATCCGCTTGAAGTTAAAATGATGAATTTCATAAATTCAAAATTTTAAAACTTCACATACTGCTATTATTCGTTACGCATTTAGCGATATAACGACTAACCTTAATTGAAAGTGCTCTCTCAGAATTGAGAGGGGTAATTAACTATAAATGCTTGCTCCTATAGGAAACCTCAAACCAGATTTAAAGTCCTCACAAAATGAGAGCGAAATCTCTGCGTAGTGTCTTATCTACTGTTTCATCTGCCTTCTAAAAGTTTAACCGACACTAAATCAAACTCTCCTAATTGAGAGGTCGGGCGTGAATTTTGCGAGCCCAGACTAATTTGCTAACTTACTGATAATAAGTAAATAAACTGCTAATAATTTGCTACCAAACTATTAACAAATTTATTGACATTGACTATAATAAATTTTACAAAATAATAAAATCCTAGATTATAAATGATGAAGTAAAAAAACTCATAAATTTGTCCACCCATTAATGTATACCCAAGCAAACATCTAAAACTTTATAAGCTTAGCTAGAAGGCTCCATACTCCTAGAGGACTTGTGAAAGATGATGGAAAACCATAATAATATTTAGCTTAGAGAAAAATTATCTTCATGGATGATGTGGGACAAATAGTACTTTCTATGGCAGAGTTTATAGCATTGGATTCTAATATTGAAAATGAAGAAAGAATTGCCTCAAATAAGCCTTATACTAATGTTGAAAGGCTCAAGGAAAAAAACTTTGGGTGGACTTTAAACGGTTGCTTACTAATTTTTCAACATAATTAGGTAAAATAAATGTTGGTGGGCTTAGTACAGTGGTTAAGTAGTGTTTAGTGTATTATGGAGGTTTTATATTTGTGTCATTAAAATAGCCTCTCTACAAGTATCTTGGTTTGGCCATGTACATCTTCAATGTATGCTTCATTTACTATATGGTTTTAAAACCAAATTGGATTGATCGGTCCAATTGGTTCAATTAGATTGATCATCCGAGTGGTTCAGTTAAGGTCTAAAATTGCTGTTGCATTGAATTGGCTAGAATCAGTTAGAACCAATGGTTGAACCCACTAGTTCTTCAACTAGCTTATTCTAATTAATAAAATTTTGGTTTTTAATTTTGATCAGATGATTAGAAGATACTATAGAAAATAATTAAAAGGTTTTGTCCCAACATTTTAATTTTGAATTATTTTAATATATTTAATAGTGAAGTGTTCTGAATTAGCATCATTATTATATTTTTTGATGAATGTTAAAAGAATTTTAATATTTCAACCAGTTTAATCTAGTTGAATCATTGAATATTGAATCTCTTGTTCTTTTAGTTTAATGTCCAATCTTATTTTCAAAACCTTGATATACTAGCACTTCCTGTTAGAACTTAATTCCTAATAGAATACGTTGATTTACAAATCAATAAAGCTATTTCAAAATACTATAGATTTGACTATGACTTATGACAATTCTGGGCTAGAGGTTGATTACGGTGAATGGGTTGAAATGTAAAAAATGGGTAATCACTATGAGATAAAAGCTACCGTGTCTAGCCTTTCCCAACTATGGGAATTATATTCTTGAGTTGTAAAGAATTTATTTTGATACTTGTAATTACTATATTTGAAAATAGATTGAAATGTAAATTTGTTTATGTAATAAATTTCATTTTAGTGCTGACAAAATTTTATGTGCTTGACTTTCAATATTAATTTTCATGATTTTGTAATAATTATATGCTTGACATTTCTTTGATTATCTCCATAATATTTTTATTTTGACTCAAAAAAATGCTAAATTGCTTACTTTGGCACTTGTTCGTACTTAGAGACATATTTCAATCAAAATTACTAAATCGCTCCTTCAGCGGACTTGGCATTTCTCTTTTAAATTTTCTTATATAAATTATTGCATGCTTTCATGTTTAGTACAGCACAATTTGTTTAGATTCTTCTCATAATAATATTTTTATTATAGTTATTCCTTTAATATCTAAATAACCATCAGGGATAACGTCACCTGTTCTAAGTTCAGCTTATGAACTCTAGGAAGTTAAACATCTTGGCTAAACTGGCATAGAAAGTAGTATTTTAAGTGTATTGATGATGAAGGTCGAACTGATTTTGGTGGCTGAGTTTGCATGGAGAATTTGTATGATGCTCATGCTTGATCCAACTTGAGATATGTGCTAGCTGGTCGATGCAATTATTCTCTATTTTGGCACTTGAGTTTGCATATTCCAACTTTACTTCGAAACATCCTTCAAACTATAGGTGAAAAGGACTGTGGGAAGTTTCTATAATAGCCATCAAAAAGGGTGAAATTTCATTTAGGTCCTTATGTTTTGGCTCAGTTTTTCCAAAATCATCCAGTCAATTGGAGTATTACATTTTTATTTGGGTGTTTATTTTTGTCCTTCTCACTAGTTTGTTAAATAATTACCATGTCACTTAGCATATGACATCAAGATAGTTTTTAAGATTCGTTGTGCTGAAATTTCTCTTGAATGCTTTTATGCCATCATTCATTATTTTTGAGGCATATTTATTCTTTCATTCCATTGGGTCTATTTGTCCTTACTGCGTTCTCACAAATACCCTTTAACAATGAGGCAAGTTATTGTAGTCATTTCCATCACTAGATGCTATTGTCACAATAATGAACCTAACCAAACAAGCTGCAATATATTAGCATTTGTAAGGGTAACGGAATGTCAGTCACAAGAAAGAACCTTACTAATGAAGCCTGTTGTAAAGGACCTAATTATAGTACTGATTTTTTTAGTACTTGTTTAACACATTTTATGTGAGTACCATGATTAAAGATTCAAGTACATGTTTTCTTAGTGGCCAGAAGATTATCAATGATTTAAAAGAAAAAAGATCTATGGACTAATTAAATGAATGTTGAGCTAAAATATAGTAACATTAGGGTGATTCTGATGGAATTGGTGAGTTTATTAGATGGAGGAAGGAAAAGATTTTGGAAAAAAGATATTGCAATTAGGGTTTGAGTTTAGTATCAAACTCGAGGGCTTGCATTCAAGTTTTTGGAATATTTGTTGAAGTTGATAGAAGTGCTAGATTTTATGATTTGTTAGGGTTTAAGAGGGGCAAAAAAAGATGTGGAATTGAAGTTGAAGGGGAGAAAATAGAAATATTCCTCAACAAATGAAATTGACAATGTTAACCCAAAATCTTGGAAGAGAGAGAGATTGAGATTCTTTTCAAATAATTCCATCCAATAATAAATTTTATTGATGCAACTAATGTCTATTTATAGATTGCATGATATTAATATGATTGAAGATATAATTATAGCTTTAAAGATTATTGTTGATACTAAGATTATCAGTGTTATAAGTGTTTATGCTCCTTAAATAGGTTTGGATGTCTCTCAAAAGAAAAATTTTGAAATGACTTAGAGAGATTAATACAAAAAGATATCTCTTGAAGAAAATGTATTTATTGAAGAAGATTTAAAAGGACATGTTGGTAGAGTGGTAGAAGATTTTAAAAATATTTATGATGGCTATGAATTTGGAGTAACTAATAAAAAAGTAGGAATATATTAGATTTTATTTTAACTTATGATTTTATAGTTGCTAATATTTTATTTATGAAAAGAGATGAGTATATTATCACTTATAAGAATAAATCTAGTAAAATATAGATTAATTATTTTCTAATAAGAAAAATAGATCGTTTAAATTGTAAAGATTGTATGATCATTTCGAGTGAAATTTTAAGTACCCAGCATTAGTTTTAAATTTTAAAATGAATGATCCGAAGATGAAAAATAAATTATATTATTATCCTATTATTATATGTGTTAAATGTGGAGTTAAATTTCATATGTTTTTCCTTTTTGTCAAAGTTAGGTAGCCACTAAAATTGAATTGTTTCACACTTAAAATTTAAAATTGGTGGCTATATGGTCAATTAAAATTATTTCTCTTCCAAACCTGCCCACTTCATCTTAGCCTATAAAAGGGGGAGGAATCTATGGGAGGAGGCATCTCAAAATTTGTATCTTCTCATAAGCTAATTGTAAGAGAGAAATATAATAAGATCCTAGTGCGACCGTGGACGTAGGCAAAATGCCAAACTACGTAAATCTTCTTGTATTTTTTGTGTGTATGAGATTGTGCTTTTTTACTTCTCTCCCTCTCTTTCTCCTCTCTTAAACTTTTAACAATTTGTATCAGAGCGAGGTCTTACCAAAAAGAGAGAGATGGCTGACGAGGGGAATGTTTGAATTGATAAGTTCGA